>PVJH01000208.1:0-347124 GCA_004026705.1 Nesogale talazaci
AAACACTAGTCATTTAGAAGCTCTCAGTGGACTATTAACAGGCAATTGGAGGTGAGCTCAGTTGGGGGGGGGTGGGGAGTGGGGGGGGGTCCTTCCTTTCTTACCTGTCCCTTCATGCAGCCATAGCTAATAGTGAGGTCTGTCAGGGGCTCTGTGGACCTGGATGCCTTCATGTTCCTGGCTGGAAAAACAGGGATGACTGTGTCTCCTGTCTTCAGTATCTGGCTGGCTAGTTCTTTCACGTGGTAGCTAACTTCTAAGGCATCAGGCACATCATATGCACAAATCTCTACCTGTACTCGCCTTTACTACGGTCTGGTTGGCCCAAGCAAGTCACTGCCAAGCTCAGATTCAAGGATTGGAGAGAGAGAGAGAGAGAGAGAGAGAGAGAGAGAGAGGGACTATTTCTTGATGAGAAGAGCTGCAAACTATTGTTGCATTCTCTCCCTCGCCCCTGCAAATCTATCAGAAGGCTAGAGCCAGATAAAGACCCTTAGAGCAGTGGTTCTCAACCTTCCTAATACTGCAACCCTTTAATCCAGTTCCTCGTGTGGTGGTGGCTTCCCAACCATAAAATTATTTTCCTTGCTACTTCATCACTATCATTTTGCCCCTGTGATGAATCCTGTGGCGACCCCTGTGAAAGGGTCATTTGACCCCCCAGGTTGAGAACCACTGGCTGCTTCAGTGACTATTCATATTAAAGCCTTCCCCCCACCCTCTGGTTTTTCTAATTACGGTGGAGGAAGGCTACCAGGCAGCAGACCAGGTTGCACCTGACTGGGACAGGCAGCAACACACTGACAACCAGGAGACCTGGGCAAGCCTTTGTCACTGGTTCAACTCTGAGCAGAAGACTCTGTGAGAAGGGCATGGATCATTCCGCAGCTGGGAGCTGCTTTAGTCTCACTGGCTCATGGTTCCACGCTGCTTATTCTGCTTATTTAAATGATTTTGGGGGGGGGGGCGCAAAAACAAAAAGGCAGAGAGAGAGAGTCTTCCACATAAAACAGAGACTGGGTCAGGGCTGTGTGGCTTCTCCTAAAGATGAAGCCTGAGAAAGACAATGGTGGCTAATGCCCCTGGAAGTGAGCCCATAGGTCAGGTGGGGCAAAGCTTCTCATCCTTTCCGCCTCCCCTCTTCCTGGCTGGGAGCAGCGCAGATGGCATCCTCCCCAGTGCCAGGGGAGCCAGCCACCGAAGGCGCTGCTGCAAACCCAGGCCAGGGGGTCTGGGCGAACGGCCGCTGCCAACTCGCTCGCCTGGGTGGGTGGTAAACAATCTCCATATGCGATCCCGAGAATTTCACACAAGCCACATTTCCCGAGCCCCCGGTTCCACCGTGGACCACCGGGGAGGGGGAGTAGTGATGGTGGGGGGTGGTAAACGAGGGAGGGACTCTACCCCGAGGCCTTGTTCTCCGAAACAAATGAAACCCCCCCTTCGCAGTCCTTCATTCTGAGGGGACCTATGCCTTCGTCTGCCGGGGTTGGAGGGGTAGGGGGGTGTCTAGCGTTGCTGGGATGGAGAGAGATCGGATTGGGGAGGCCTGGAGGAGAGAGAGCCGCAAGAATGGCGCCCGAGAGGCCTTCCCCTGCCGGGACTGGCAGCTCGGGTCACTTGGGGGAAAAAAGGAATCTCTAAGCCAAGGAATGGGGGACAGCTCGACTTTCAGCCTAATTGTGAAAGAAGTCTGCCGGGGGAGACCAGAGAAGGGGAAGCGGGACCCCACAGCCAAAGGCGGTCCGGTGGGCGCGCGCGCCCGCGGTATGGTGGGGGCCGAGGCCGGGAGAGGTGGCGCCCCTTCAGACCGTGGCCTGGGCATAACTGATTTTGAGAGACCCCGAGAGCGCACTAGCCTTGGACGCCCAGAGAGGGAGGGCAAAATGCCCCCATTAAGGGTGGGACGAATTGATTTCCCAAAGAAGCACAGCGCCATTTCCTCCAAATGCCCTCTCCAGTCCTCCTTAATCTGCCCCGGAGGCAGCAGGTGACCTCTGCACAGGCCCCTGGAGGCGCCTTTGTTCTCGGGCATTCGGCAGCCGCGCCCCGCCCCCACCCCTTGCACCTGGGCAGCGGCCCCCGAATGCACTTGCCCACCCTGGGCTGGCGGCGTGGTGGGACGGGCGGATGCCTTTGTAAGAGAAAAGCCACGAACCCCCCAATTCCCGGTCTCCTTTCGGCCTGACACATTCTCTAATGGTTTTCCTGTTCGCTGGGACCGCCATGGAAACCTACTTCTGCTGGGGTCGGGAGGAGGGGGAGTGAGGAAAAGGCGTGGGGGTGGGGGGAGTTGAGCCTGCAGCACTTTATGGTAGGACAGGTTGGTGACTTCCCGGACCAAGCAGGCAGCCCCTGCCACTCCGAAGTCTGCTCGCCGCCCCCTCCCCAGGTGTTCCCCGCTGGGCGCTAATCCAGCCCCCTCGGAGGGCTGGTAATTTAATTGTGTAATGGCCTACACCTGAGACATCCCCGCAACTATCTTTAGGACATTACTTAGCTTAAAAGGAAGACTAATAAGAGTATTAAGACGTGGACTTAGACACTGAAAGCTTTCACGGGCTCCGAAACCTCAGGGTCATGCGGCAAAAGGCGGGGGGGGGGGGCGTGGAGGGGTGCGTACTGTGGGGGCTGGGCGACCTCCAAGTTTGCAAAGGAGACCAGGAGTCATTGAACTTCTGGCTAGGTGACCCGCAAAGCTGCATCCATCCAGGGCACAGTGGGTTTCGGAGATGGGCCTGACCGCCACACCTTTCTCCCACCGCGCCCCGCCAGTTCGAACTGCTTCCTGGCCTTTCCATTCGCAATGCTTTAACCACTGCGCCACTGGGAGCCTGATGGAAACACCCGGAGTTTTAAAACTGCGAGTCCCCAGCCAGCCATTATTTACAACCCTGGGAGCAGACGGTAAACCGCCGTAAGATGCACAGAAAGGAAAAAGACTTCCCCACGCTCAAGGTTAATGAAAGTGTAATTTGAATCATGAAATCTTTATGTGTCGGCTCAATTTACACCCAGGGCTCATTAAGGATGCGTTCCGTGCGGGGGGGGGGTGCGGATGACGTCACAGGGAGCATTGAAATGAGCGGGGGGCCCGGGCCGCTCTGCGTGCAATTCTTTAAAAATAGAAAAGCCCTCCTCTTCCCCTCTCCCTCTCTCCCGCGGTAACAACTTCGCCAACTGTCTGGGTTCCACCCCGAGGATTTCACCGAGAGAGAGAACGCGTGAGAGGGAATCAGGAAGCAGAGAAAAGGTCACAAATAAGCGCCTCAGGAACAATGAAAGCTTTTCTCTATGCAGCAGTGGGAGAGTTGCTAGAAAAACTGGAAAGGTATTAATCAGAAGTGGCTATAAATCCTCTGGAGTTTTGCTCTTATAGAACTCCTCGGAGAAAGTCTTGAAGGAAATGCAGGTCAAAGCCCAAAAAAGCTCTTGATCAGAGATTGCTGGAGGAAAATCTTCCCAGACGCCGTTTAATAGGCAGCAATCACCCCAGGAGAGGGAAAGCCAAGTACGCTTGAAACATGGTTGCAATTCCTAATAGGTCTTGTCACACTTAAGGCACCGCGAGCTCCATCCAACGAACAGCTGAAGCTAGCTGGCGATTCATAAAGCCAACAGTTTAAAGTTTATTATGATGAAAGCACTTAATGACAGCCATCGCTAGGGGCCCATCATTTATAAAGCTGTGCTGAGTATTAGACATGTAGCATGACCACCAATTTTATGTCACAATTGCTACCATAAAATGACCTTTGGTGATTTTTGCTGCATGTGGTGGACAGCTCTTCCTTCACATTAGTGCTCGGTGGCTTTCTTTGCAGACTATTATGCTGTCTAAGGCTTATTTGGCGCTGCCGTGAGCCTCGACCCTGGTCATTACCCCGAAGGCCTGTCTAGAAAAGGGAAAAAAAAAAATCAGGCTCTATTACGCTACTCCAATAATTTACAGTTCCTACCAGCCTTGGTTAGTGTAATATTTTAATGCAAATATGCTTTACCATTGCATTTTATTAAAACAAACTAAAAGTTCCCATGCTTCTGGCTAGCACAAGTCCGTTTGCTAGGCTTACGGAAGCCAACCTTTTTACTCCTTGGTCAGATCCTTAGTGCACCTTATTCTTTTTCCCTGGTCAGTTTAAACACCCCCTCAGTCTCCTGGGGGTTAAGGAAACTCCCCTGGAGAAAGGAAGTTTTCTTGTTGTTTAAGAACCTGTGAGTGATAAACCCACGCAAGGAAGCACTCACCAATTCTGATTTCCCTGCCTCCAGTCCAAATGCAAATTTATACAGAATAACATGTCATGATGCTTCCGGTTTCCAACCTGCTTTGTGTAGTTAGATTGTGTTTGAATCTAGTTCCCCTTTACCACTCTGATGTAAACCACTGCTGGGAAAGTGGCTTGTCCCTGTTACCCCCACCTTGAAATTGTGTATATAATTTTATAAATGATATAAAATCTGCTTCTAGTTCCCGAGGGGGAGGGGGAAAAGCACCCCAAAACAAACCACAAACCAACAACCCCGCGAACGTGGCACACTGCAATTTGGGAAGGATTTAAAATATGTGATTTCTGCTAGGACCTACTGTATTGGGTTTTATAAAAAGCTTTTTTCAATAAGGTAAATTGTTACATGACAAACTCATCTTCCACCATTATCATCTGCTGTGTGTGTCTCACTAACAACAGGAGTCCCCGCTCTAACAAAACTGTTGTAATGGCTGCACAAATTACTCAGCTGAAAGCTTTTCACCAAACAAAACAGTATTAATCAGCAGTTCTTATGAAGGTGCTAATTAAAAACAATTTTCTTCCTCAGTTTGCAATACTAAAGCCATCTTCGCTTGCACGGTTTCCAATAGACAGCTACTGTCTTTGCTCACACTTCAGGCCCTCCATTAACGATTGAATCTCCGATTAGTCATTTTATTACATTTCTGTTTACAGGCTTGTTGACATTTTAAAAGTCACAGTATGGTCTGTTTTATGTATTAAAAAATGTATTAATTGAAAAGTCAGGGGGGACAAAAAGAAAAGAAAACAACAACAAAACAAGGGAAAACACAGGCGCCGGACGCATACACTTTTCCAGGGCTGGGGAACAGGCTCCAGCAAGCACTTAGCCACAGCCTGGGCAGCTACCGCTCTGGGGAACAGGAGAGCCCAGGAGGGAAAGTGGCAGTGAAGGTTCAATGGTCTGCTGGACACCAGGGAATCCCTTCCTCATCCAGAAAGCATCCCCCCAGGAAATGCAGTTGCACCAACTTCATTATCTAAAGAGACCTAGGTTGACTTTCCAAAGCATCTTTCCCCAATGGGATAGACGACGCCATGTTTCATATAAAGTCCACTCAGGAGATTTTGATCTAGGGGAGAGGAATTCCTGGAATCAAGGAACTGGAGCCCAGATCTAGGTTGTAACCAGCAGTGTCCCTGCGAGTGTGTGTACGCGTGTGTGCCTACCCAGGCTTTGATTCTCTCCTGTGTGGGCATCCTGCACTGCTGCCTCCACCTCCACCCCCACCCCCACCCCCCCAGAGTCCCTGAAAGAGTCCTGCCAGACAATGCCCCTGAATCTCTGGCATAGATTAGAAACAAGTCAAATGCTGAGTAAGCACAAAGGCAAATTCTGTGGAAGCTGGGGGGAAGAAGAGGGGGCAGTCCATTCGGATGAAAAACAAAACAATCCCCCCCACCCCCACCCTCATCCTCCAGCCTAACCCTTAGGAGAAGACGTGCCCCCACTTCAGTTGTGGAAGAGGGGTGGGGTGCGGGGGGGGGGTGGAGAGAGAGAAATCCTTCCAACTCTGGTATTAAAACCAGGTTCTTCAACTGTCAAAAGCAGTTAACTAGTTTCGGACAGACACCTGGCCGCTGAAATGGGGCTCCAGAGAGCCTCTAATCCCTCCATTCACTCAGTTAACTGCTGGATCCCCCAAATGGATTCAACAGGTATGCCTTGGTAAATTCAGCCCCAGCTGAAGTCAAGGGGAAAAGCAGCAAGGGGTGGGCAGCCCTTCTCGGAAAACACCGGAGGAACCAGCCAGAAAAGCTTTTATGGCCACGACAAGTTTTGCGCTGAATGCTGGGCACCCGAATTACCCTTCTCTAATGGAAGTTACATTTTCATGCTCAGTCAAAAAGCCACCCCAATACACCATTTATACAAAATAGCATCAACCTCTTAGGTAGTCCTTTCTGGCACTTTTATCCCAATTCACAGCCTATGTCTTGCTATAAAATAAAATAAAATATATTTCTGTATAACCAACTTGTATGTGGCTGTTCATATCACTGCGTTAGGATCGACCATGGGTGGCATTGGAAACATTCTTAGCTGCAACCACACTTAGCTGCTCAGTCTGACAAAGGATATCAGAAAATGCAGATGTAGCCAGGGAAAAGGCCGAGCTTCATAATTCTTGAGATTGCACCAGAACCCAGGCTTCCTTTGGAAACCAACATATGCCATGTGCGATTGCATAGACAAGTCTGGAATGGTGCGTGCATTTCAAGGGCAGTTATCAGGGCTGCAGAGAAAGAATTCTCCATTGCAAAGTTCAGATGGAATGGACACGTATGAACTTTTAAGAGCCGCCCCAACGCCCCCTTCTCGATACTCATACTTCATTAAAATAGGAGGAAAACGAATCCTTCTAAATTACTCCATCAGACATTAGCATCTTACAAACTTCTCAAGAGCCCGGGCTGGAGGTATTTCCAGGTGAGGGTTCAGTCCAGAGCAGACTGATTGAAGCATTTTACAAATGATCCCTCTCTCTAGTAGATTTCACTCATACCATAAGCGGAATTCTTGACAAGATGCCCCTTGGTCAGGTCAGCTCAATTCTGAAAGCCTTTCTCCATGTTCGGTAGCTGTACCACTGGATCTCCATGATTTAAAAACACCACATTACTAGGGCTTTTTTTCTTCTTCTTCTTCAGAACACAATTTCTCCCCAGAAAAAATAAACACTAGCTTTCTACTACACCCACAATACACAAATGCAAATCGAATTCCCAGCAACTCATGTATTTTCATGAGGAGAAATGGGGGGAGAGAAAAAAAAAATCTCATGGCCTGCCGTATATTTTAAAAGAAGATGAGGAAGAAAAGAATAGCCCATCTTAGGTGTCCCTACTGCGATGTGTTTCCTTTGTCTGGCTGGTTTGGTTGCAGGTTTTACAGGAGATAATTTG
This sequence comes from Nesogale talazaci, assembly GCA_004026705.1. NCBI lineage: Eukaryota > Metazoa > Chordata > Mammalia > Afrosoricida > Tenrecidae > Nesogale > Nesogale talazaci. The sequence continues at coordinate 7,203 of PVJH01000208.1, forward strand.
TGCTGTCTTTTCAGTAGGATAACTGGAACTACCTGTCCTGCCATTTAAAACATTCCAGGTTCTAATTTTTAAACAAGAAAATATGAAGCCAGTGTGCAACCTATACAGTCGCCAAAGGAGAGCTGCGCGAGCTGAACTACTCAGCTAAATGGCTGGTTTGCATTGCCCTGGTCTTTATCTAGCACTGAGAATAGACTGCTGTTTTATCCAAAGAGGAATAAATTGCTGTTATTGTGATGTTAGCCCATCACTTGGCATTGCAATTCAAGTTTTTGTGAGAAAGAAATGTGTGATCTAACTGCGACTTGACCTATGCCTTCCGAGATCCATCTAGGTGCTCTAATGGAGCAGAAAAAGTGGGGAGTACAAGGACATGCAAACTGAGGGTGAAAAAATTTGTTTGATGAGAGAAGTGAGCAGAGGAGACATCTGAGCATGACTGTTTTTATGACAGCCAAGTTTGTTTAACATGCAAAAGGGTGCAGTCCCGAATAGCCTCCCGCCTCTTAATCATATCCCCAACTCGATGCATGCTTTACCTCTGCTAAAGATAGGCGGCTATGGGGCTGACCTGCTAATGACATTACTGCTAAAGTGGGCACAGATGATTCCTTACAGATAAACATCTGAATTTCCACAAAAGGCATTAGACCATCTTCTGGCTGCACTAAACAAGGATATGCTTGGGTTCCCTGCAGAAAAGTCATTCCCGCTTAATCCTAGGTAGTTCCCATTAAATGCTGTCCAGACACTTGAATCACAGCAAATAACAATGTACAGTGTATCCTTATTTTAAATAGCTGTAAGACGGAGGTTGATTTTATTTTCAAACCTCCCCTAGTTGCAATCTACTTTCTCAACATTGTGTTCAACATTTCTGTGGGAAGGACCTGTTTTGAAAGAGGCCCAGAGAACAGCAGCAGTTAGATTTGAGCCCTGATGAAGGCTCACTTTTCATTCATAGAGCCTAAATGTGCTCTTCGTGTACCTAAACAGATAATAAGCACTCAGCACACTCCCCCTCCTTGACACAACACACTGAGACTAATCACACATAATTGGAGAGGAGGAGCAGAGGGCTGGCCATGCTATTGTGTCCAGAGGACAAGCGGTCAGTTTATGAGGCTTTGGGCTGATTTCTTCTTCATCTATTGGGGGGAAGGAAAAAAAATCCTGTTTAAAAGGAGGGGACAGAAGGAATGAGAGAAAGAGATGGCAGATTTAATACAGTTAATTGGAAGGAGATTGGAAAGAGGAGCTTTATTTATTTTTTTAAAACTAAGGGGGGGTGGTGGAATATCATGATGTCTGCTGTGTTTACAGGTTAGAAAAGGACTCCTACCAAAAACAGGACAAAGAGGTAGATTTACAAGACGGTGGGGGGTGGGAGGTGGAGTGTTTCTGCAGAGTGAATTGTGTCTTAGTTGCCAGGGAGAAATTTTTAGGTTGCCCACAAGTTCAATGCTTCAAATATCACACGGGTGGTTTTCAACACACTTCATGACGCACCCAGGTTTGGTTCAGGAGAAGCAATACGCAGACTGAGGCAGGGGGCTGGAGGGAGGCCGGGAGGTTGGCTGGGGAATTATGTGGGTGATGACGATGGCAGGAAGACTCCAGAGAGAACTCCAGAGCCCACACTTGTCGCTGAGGGGTGGGGGGTAGGGGTGCATCCTGGGGCCGTTTGAATCCAGGAGCCAGCGGCTTGTTGAGTACGATACAGTATCGGTTTCTGTTTTTGTGGAAAACCTTCTATTGTGTGCTGGATGTTCCCATTTTCTCCTGAAGAGCTTAATTTTCTATCCAGTTTTGATTAAAATAAGCAGAAGTGGATAGTGAAGGTTTTCTTCATATAGTTCCTGGTTTTCCTGTTTCAACTGAAAGACAATAACAGAAAAATACAGTCAGCAGGCTTAGACTGCAAAGTTCCCATTAATTTTGAATGTATGTGGTGACTTTTTACATATATATTTGCATATGGAGAAGAATCATATACATACACACACACTCAAAATAGTTCATGACATGACAGATGACACCAAGATAGGAAATTAAATTATATATATATATATATATATATATATATATATAATTGGGGCTGGGGAGGGGGGGCTGGGAGGAGGGATAAATGCCTAAACTGCATTTATGACCCCTCTGAATTGTGAGGCGTCCCACAGCCCAGCCGTTTGGCAGAGAAGTTAGCTGCGGCTTGAGGTCCCCTCTGCCCTGTTTGGCAAGCGTTTCAGATTAGCACTGGTGTGAAGCCCTGGAGCACACCTGGGCACAGGGACACAGTTTGCGGGGGCGCAGGCTGAGGGGGGGAGGGGAAGACATGTCAGCGGCTTTCCAGCTGCTGCTTTGGGCCTTTTCACATTAATGACATGCACTCCTGAATGCCTTTTCTTCGAGGAGGATGCAGTCTAGCAGGACTACGCAGGGAAAGAAGTCCTGAGGGCCTTTCCACGACAGGATTGAAAAAAAATCCAGCCCATGCCCTCATATCTGAAGAGTGCTTTTTCCTTACGGGGCAAGAGCAGGGTGGACCAGCGACTTTGTCTCTTTAAGCAAATGGCAGTTTGCCAATAGAAAGGCAAAACTGTTATTATTTTTTTTTAATCTGTGGATTTGAGCCATGTGTTGATTCTTCTTCCTTAAAAACAAAAACAACTTTTTCCCTCTAAGCCAGTGGTTCTCAACTTGTGGGTCGCGACCCCTTTTGGGGCGTGTCAAACAACACTTTCACAGGGGGTACCTGATTCATCACAGTAGCAAAACGGCAGTGATGAAGTAGCATGGAAAAGAATTTTGTGTTGGGGGGGGGGGTTCCACCATCACATGAGGAACTGTATGAGAGGGTCATGGAACTAGGAAGGTTGAGAACCACTGCCCTAAGAATGGGAAATAGTGATTTTAAGCACATGGGGCACCAATCCCTTTACTGTTTTAAATGGGGGCACACATCCTCTCAAGCCTAAGCTAAAGAGAAAGCTCCCCTCGTGCCTCACAGCTTCCCTAGGTCTGGGGGCAGGGCATGTCTCTTCCAAATCACACGCCCAACGGGTGACAGGGTCTCCTAATCACAGACTGGAGCTACACCCGGCTTTTGCCTCTTCCATTGGAGAACAGAGAAAGCCGACCAGGTCTTTATGGACTAATTCACTTGCCTAAGAACTGCTGGCAGTGCAGGCACTCCATTCTCTTTTCTTAAGATGGAGTTTTTGCTGTGTTTACAGATAATTAGTTGACTGTTTAGAAAGAGCCTCATGGATTCTGTTGCCACCAAAGTAGTGACCCTGTTAATCCTAACCACAGGTCCCTCAACATTAATCTGGGGGTGGGAAAGGGGGGGAGGAGTGGCTTTACAATTGCCCAGCCCCAACCTGCTAAACTGGGACCTACTGACTGTAAATACCTTTGTTTTTACAGTTGCCCTAGTGATGGAGGGAGCCCATTGAACTATGTTATAGAGCGAGAGTGGGCCAAGCTAGCTAAATGCTTTCCTCAGGGACCGGGGCTCAGGGAAAGGTGATTACTCAGCATGAGTCAGCTGACGGACTCACTCACAGTGCAGGCAGATACAGTACTCCAATGAGCTCTTTACAAAGTCTCTGCGGTAGTAGGTGTAGGATAAAGATTTCTTCTGTAAATATGGGTCCATTAGGAATCACGTTTAACTTGGATTCGATGCTGACCTCTGGAGGCCAAAGCACACACACGGTTGCTGGAAGGGGCCAGGGGCCAGCCCATCCTGACTAGAACTGGGGAAGAGCCCAGGGCCCTGTGGGGGCCCAGCCTGGCCGGGCCCAGCCCTGCCCAGCTCATTCCAAAATCGAGCGTGTGCCCGCTGTGAGGGTCCCTGAACCACACACACTAGGCTGGCAGGAAATACCTGCTTCCGTGGGCAAGGTGGCAGGATTGAGGAATCATTCCATTGACCGATTAATAATGACAGTTCCGAGAAATAATCAAACACCTCAGTGGGTTTGGCGTGGGGGCGGGGGCGGAAAGGTAGGGAAGGAACCCAAAGCAAATTGTGAAGAAGAGAGTTTTTCGATTTTGTAGGTTAAAACAGGGTCTTTGAGGACAAGGCTAAATTATATGGCTGCTATGAGTAGCATTATGCGTTCCTTCATAATTGGATGTGGCAAGCTCAGCCGTACGGCGCGGCGCGGCCATGGGCGCACAGCTCAAACCGTTTACCCTTTACAATATCCACAATCAGCAGTAGCGCATGGCACAGGTTTTAAGCACCAGCCACTTGTCGTGTGGCATTTTGAACAGATAAGCAGGAGTACAATCTGGCTGTGCTTTTAGCATCGTGTCCTGACTTCACGGTGAAACCCAAGCCCGTTTTCATTACTCAGTACCAGGAAAAAAAAATCCAATAAAATCACAGGAAATAAACACCCAAGTGGTTTTGCAAAAGTTTACAACAAAAAGGGTGGGGGCGGAGGAACATGATGTGTAAAAACGCTGCCTGAAGGAGTATCTGCGTGAATGAGAGGGCTCGCATCAACTAATTGCAAGCCAGCTGTAATCTCTCGGTCAGTCTGCCTTCCTAAACCACTTGCTGTCTTTGTATCCTCGCAGACTGGAGCGGTACCATCCCAGGAGGAATTTGAGTGTGTTTTACTTTTCTTCCCGTTGCCTGGACCAACAGAGAGGCGATATTGAAACACACGCATATGCACACGAGCGTGCGCGCACACCCACTCCACCTCTAGCTGCCCGGCCCCCGAGCGCCCGGCTCGGTGGTGTGGGCACAGTGGAACAAAAGCCCTGGTCGACAAGTGCAGAGTGGCACCGTGCTGATTACAGGCTTGCTTTTGAACGGAAACAAAATTTCACAGTTAACAATGAGAGGTGAAAAGTTTAAGAGGCAAAGCTGTTCCTCCTGATCACTGACTGTTAATCAGCTTCATGGGTGGTTGCCTAAATCTGTAGATTTTTTTTTTTTTTTACCTTCCACTACTGCCAAGATGGTAACTCATTTCCAACCCCCCCCCCTCCACTGTTGTGGAGGGGGGGTGGTTTAGAAACTCGGCGTAGAAGGCAGCTGTGTATGAGTGACGTGAGGCCCTAATGCAAGAGGGCAAAATTAAAATTCATGAACCTCTTCACAACCATTTGTGTAACAAGATTAAGACGGGACAGCGGAAAAGAGCGGCATTATCAGGCGTTTGACAGTCCTCCAGCTGGTAACGCTCTATTCCAACACAGTAGGGCTAAGAGGATAACACGGGGCCTCAAGGAAAGCTGCTCCTCCGTTGGGGAGTGAGCACGGCCTGGGGACGCTGGGGGTTTGCCCAGAGATGGAGAGGAAGAAAGCGGATTGCTGCTCAAGATGGAAAACTTTTAAGCCTCGGCTATTAGCAACGCACCAAACAAAAGCCTCCAGGGTGGAGGTTCCAGGCGGCCTCGTGGTGTCCCGGGGCAGGGGGCCCAAGGCCAGCAGCCAGCAGGGTGGGGCATAGCGGCCCAAGAGAGAAGCTGGACCCTCTGCACCCCCTCAGGCCTTGCTGTCTGGCCCAGAGGGAGATCCTTTCCCGACACCCTTCACGCAAGGCTGTCAGTATCGGGGTGGGATGGGGCGTTGCCGGAGGGAGGTAGGGGGCCCAAGGGCCAGGCTCGGGGAGGCCAGCACACATGGACGAGCAGTATGCTTTTGCTAGGAGCAGAACATCAAACCAGCTGAAATAGCCTCTGGTCATGAAAAACGTATCCGTGGTGTCGGTCCATGCCTATGAACTGCCCGTTTTGGTCAGGATTCCCAACTATACGAAATAACCCATGAGCATTCTACTGCCTGAGAACAGCCTGCTGCATGCGCGCGCACACACACACACACACCACACACATACACATATATACACACACCCATTCTTTCATTACAAGATACACCTCCAAAATGACTTCAGGGGCCCAATATTAGCCACATTATGAACACTCGCATGGAATGTTACTGGTAAGTAGTTGAGAAATGAATAACCAAGCTGCTTCGTTATTGAAGGAAATTTATTTTCCTGGGAAGAACCCGTCTGCCAGTGATTATTTTTAGAGTGCTGCCCGCGGGGATGGTGCACAACATGACTAGAAGAGGTGGGTTTAGCAAGCCATGGCCGTGCTCTAGCCTATTAGCAGGGCAGAGTCCAAAGTTGGGCATAAAGCTGCTGTCCACCAGGGATGGACAGTCGAAAGCTCTAGGAAAAGAAGAAGAGGGCACCTGAAGGGTTGGACACCTCCGAGTGTTCCAGAGCACTTCAGACCTTGCTGGAAGAGACAGAGGCTACCCACACCCAGACTGAACATCCGCGGGGGTAAAACCCCAGGCCTTGGCTCGGCTGAGCTGTCACCAGGAAACTTAAGGCATTTGTTCTTCTAGGGGAAAGTGAACGACATGACATTGAAGCGGCTATGTGCTGATCTCCGCAGCTTCAGCTCAATTTTCAAGAGAAGGCTATGCTATCACTTTGTGGGGAAGAGAACGGGGGGTGGGGGTGGGGGCAAGCCTCTACCCGCCCCCCCCCCCCCCCCCCCCCCCCCCCCCCCACCTCCTACCAGGTAAAGCTTTCAGAGCTGGTCCTTTTGTTCAGCAGAGGGGTTTAAAAAGAAAATCGGGCCCAAATTGAATTACACCTGCCATTTCTCTTTTTATTTTTCTTATCGTCAGCAGTGGGCCAGATCCCGCGCACGAGAGAGAGTGACCTAACTTTTTTAACTGCTGACAGTGGAAGGAGGCGTCCCTCCTCCCCTGCCTCCACACCGGTCCCCAAAGTGAGCATTTCTTCCCTCTGACCCAGAAGATCAGATCCCTTCTTTGCATATCACTTTCTAAAAGTCTACATACTTCTCTGTGACACCACAATCCTGGGCAATGAAGAAGAGCTTGATGAAGATTTCTCCAGGAGAAAATTCAGGTCTGATATTTACTCCCTCACAGTCATGACTTGCAAAACTAAGACAAGTCAAAAGCCAAGAAAAAAAAAAAATCTCCTGCCAAGGTCAGATTAACTCAGCGAAGGGAGATTTCTAGAAGGCACAAAATTACACAGCTAACACATGCTACGTTAGTCACGGTGACATGTGAGTATTAACCAATGTGAGATTCCTAAAAAGTTTTGGTGATACACTTGTCTATCAATGTCCCATGTGGTTCTACACCTATAAATAACAAAAGGGCTGATAACATTGCTTTCATGTAAGCAAGCTTAGAAATCACTCTCAGATCAGTGCTTTTGACCTAAATCTTGTAGTGCCTCGCTCTGACATATAACCCCATGACTGTGAAATTCTGTGTGAGGTTTAACAGTTTCAAACTGCCAACTGACCCAGCCAAAAAGGCAGCAGAGATAAAGATTTATAGTCCAACATGATACAATTAGACATTCACCTTCATTTTTTTCAGTACCACTAAAGCATTTAACCTACTTAAAAGTGGAAGGTTTTTCATTAGACTATGTGTGTTTTATCATTCCTTCTACGCCAGCTCCCCTGCATCCTACAAATGAATCCCTTGTGAATGAAATGATTAGCTTGTTGCAGAGAAAGGAGTAAACAAGAATGGTTTCTGTAAAGTTCTCTGAGACACGCAGAGATAAAAGGTGACTTTCCCCCACCCAGGAATCAGATACACACAGTTGCTCAGAAGCAGCACCTCCTAAGGAGTCCTTTAATCAAATATTGAGGTTGTCTGCCCCAAAGACCATGATCTCGTCAAAATGCAATGTGGATTAAAGTGTTATCTAACACAAACAGAAAACTAACCTTGGAGTGGAAGTTGGAAATGTGCTCATCATAATGCTCATGTCTTTGGATGGAGAAACCCGCTTGGCCGGCCAGATTGCAAAACTGGTGGACGGTGTTCCCTCGGCGCGGGGCGAAGATCATGGCTTTCCCCTAGAACATGCCAAAGGAAATTCACACAGTTAAAAGCTGGAAGTCACTCAAACAGAACAAGACGTTGATCGAAGCATTCGTGGCCGGCCTGCTCTCCAGTCCAAAACCACTGTGGTGCTTGATGGCAGGCTCGTGGGCTAGGCAGTCACTTCTGGGGCAGACCGACCTCCAGTGAGAAACCGTGAGGACCTATTTCACATACAATCAGCCAGTGGCTGTGTCATTGCGCCTTGGACTTTGCAAATAATTTTTTTTGTTTGCTTTTTAACTGGCTGGTTGTAATTTGGTTTTCGGCAACCCTGCTTTCTGGAGCCCACAGGTTTGCGTACTGCAGGTTTCAGGGACCTGATGGAGGGCAGCACCACCTGTGACTCCTTAACAGGTGTTGACAGATCCCCAGTACACGACAGTTTCGGCATCTTGTGGCAACAGATGTACGTTCATGCTAGCTTATCCTCGGGAAAACTGCGAGCCACGTGCCATGTCTCCTCAAAGAGACAAGAAGCCGAGCCGCCCATTAGGGGGGTTTCACATTCCAGTACAGCCACCAGTCTTTTTTTTTCTTCTGGGGGTTGGGGGATCACGTGGCTCTAGGAGCTTGCTCTTGAACTCCGCTGACTCTCCGGTAATGGTCATCATTCCAGCAAAGCAACCCCGCTTACAACTCCAAGGACTGCAGCTCAAAGAAAGGTGTACAAAGCGAGCCCACGGGGTTTCCGAAAGAAACCACAGACCTGGGAGCTGGTTGCATGACTGGGGGACTGGAAGAAGAAAGACACCCACCACAGCTATCACACCCAGTCTCCGAAGCCCATCTGCTGCGAGGCGCTGCTGAGAGCCAACTCCTGCAAGCACGTGAGTCACCCTCCTCTCCCAGATGTGCATCCAACGGCCCAGCTGGGAAGTTCCTGTCATTTCCTGGAAAGGTGTCCACTGCTTTCGTGTATTTGAAGAGGACATGCCACCTCTGGGAAATGCCACTTCAGGCTCTGAGGCCATTTGGGAAACCATGGAGCGCACTCTCACCCCCCGCTGACTGCACCCGAGGGACAGGACAGACGTGGGGCTAGGTGTGCTCAATGAAGGGGTTTCCAAAGTTCCAGGAAGGATGGAGTCCAAAGAGTAGGATTTTTTTCAGAAACTTTTAGAAACTCCCCCCACCCTACCCCTATCATTTCTACCCTCTTCAAACCACCACGCTGCTGTCGGCAGGTGCTGTGAAGTGGGTTGGATGCAGGAGTGATTCTATGTGCAACCGAATGGACTGCGGTGGGCCTTTCGGTCCGTCTCAGGAGACATCTTCACCTCGTGACGTGGGAGCCCACAGCTACGGCCTCTGTGTCAATTGAACGGGTTGGGAGTCTTCCGCTGCTGGTTTTTTTTTTTTTTTTTTTTTTTTTTTTTGCTGACTTCTACCAAGCATGAAGTCCTCCTGCAGCAACTGAGCTCTACTAATACCATACTGTACTATTGTTACAATATACTATACTATGCGATATGGCCTCCTTATTAAGACAAAACCCCAAACAGCCCACTGCTGTCAAGTTGCTTCTGGCTTACATCAGCCCGACAGGACAGAGGAGATGGACGACCCCATGGAGTCTCTATGACTATGAATCTTTACGGAACCAGAGTGTCACATCTCCCTTCCTCGGACAAGCTGGGCGTTTGGGTGACAGCAAGTACTTTTAATTGCAGTGGCTCCTTATTGGTACTTACCAGTCTTGTTGACAAGACAACCAACACAACAGCCACCACCATGCTTGGATTCGGTAGGCAGGTGGTATGTGGTATAGATGATTAAACATGTAGGGAAGGACTTTAAGAGGAGGAGGGATTGTATGGGAGAAGAGCTTTTGGACTTTAAGGGGGTCTCTGCCACCCGTAAGCAGCTGTGTCACTTCCTGAAAACCAGGGCAAGAAAAATCATAGAACTAGCGAGCTGGGAAGGGCCTTTGAGATGACATAATCTGCCCCTTCTGCCCCTCTTGCAGATAAGAACCATCAGTCCTTTTAGCTGACCTGCTAAGCCTGTTACCCCATCAGTAGGAAGACTGAGACCTGGTCTATTTGTCTGTTTGCTTTAAGTTTTGAGGCCCAAATGAAGTAACAGATGGGAACCTAATTTGGGAAACAAGATTATGCAGATATAAGATGAGAGGCATCCTTGTCACCTAACAGTGATCTAAAGATTCTCTCAGGGCTCTCCCCCACTCACCTGCAAGGAAATGTACCAGCCCCTGTGCTGGCCCTTCAGTATGCTTTTCATACTATGTTTACACAGACATGTACACATTCAGGCACATAATTATAACAGCACCAATCATGCCACTACACTTAAGGTTCTGTCAGCTTTTCCAATACTAATTGCTGTTTCCAAGCTTTTTTTTTTTTTTTTTTTTTTTCAAACTTAGCAGCTGAAAATTCATTTTGATGTGAAACCAGATATACTACCTGGTCTCAGCAGGGGAGCAAAAGTCTCCATTAAAAAAAAAAAAGAGGGAAGACTAGTTGGTCATTTTAGTCATTTCTAAGAGTTGGCTGACTTTCTGAATCTTTGCATAATGGAAATTGTTTTATTTTAAAGTCACCTGTAAAAAATAAAAGTGGGCTAACAGTGACCGCTGAAGAGTTGACTTTTTTTTTTTTAACAACTATTACCTAAGTGATGAATCACTTACAGGGGTACAGGTTTTCTGGGTTGGCTGGATGTTCACAGAGCACCTACCTGCTCCCCAGTCTGGCTGGGGGCAGGGGGTAGCTACAGAGCGAGAGTTGTACTATGCACAAAGCAGGCCTTTCCTCCTCCCATCTCTGCTTTCCTATCCTGAGAGAGCACCACCCCCAACCATCACTCTGCACCCCTTTTCCTGCTGTATTTCAGTTTGAGGCACTACCAGTGACACCTATTAGACCCTTATGTGTGTGTCTCCTCTCCTCCAGAGGGTCTGGACTGGCCGAGGCGAGAGGATCTGAGAACGTGCCATTCACTGCATTCTGTCTGTGCCTAGCACACAGCGGGCACTTCATCAATATTTGGAATAAGCCCGTTCGAACTGTCAAAAAGTCTGAAACTTACAAGTCTTTTAGAACCGAGAGGAGGCCAGGTCCTAGGGTTTATTTTTTGGAACCGTTTTTTTCCCCAAGAACTTTTTCTTTCTTTCTTTCTTTCTTTTTTTAATAAGAGTCAGAGGCTCTGATGGGGTTCAGGGCGAGTAAGAGTGAGCAGTAATTCTCATCAGTAGCTACTCCGTTGAACTCTAGATTGTTTTCTTCCTCTATTTATTTGAGTGCAGACACCTCTGGGGTGTGGAGGAATCCACAGCAGAGCATCCATTCACCCGAAGGGTCCCTCAGCCCTCTTGACTGCCAGTACCCACGATCCCAACAGGAATAGTGTCAGACACCCCAGGAACCCTGAGGAGGAGGAGGAGGTCCCTTTGCATGGGACAAGCAGCCGTCAAAACTGAATCGAGAAAAGGAATATGGATGGCAAACAAGTCCATCACTTTGGAAAAATAATTTTCAATTTACCTAAGCACAACTTTCTAAGCAGTCACGGCCACAGAATCACTTGGAACCCAGAATGAACACTCAATTGAATGTGAAATTTTGACTGGAGAGCAGACATTTGAGCAGATCCATTTATCCCTGGAGAGAGGAGAGACTCCACTCAAGGACGGCGGCATTGTTTGCATTGTGAGCTCAGTGGTGGTTATTCTGCTAGAATAATCTAGACGCGTATATGAAAAGGCGTGGACTTCTGGAGAAATATGTATGCTTCAGATTTATTTGAAAATGAATATGCTGTGCCAGTAAAATACCTTTACTCTTTTTCCATTTCCAGGCAACCAACTATTAAATAGCAATTACATGTGTAAGGGGATGCTTATTTTCTAACCATTTCCTTAGCCATTTCGGAGACACTGCCTTTGCCTTCTGCGTCTACTGCCTCCCTCTCAGACCTGTCCCCTGGCGTTCCTTCTCCCACCTGTCCCTTAATTGCCAGCGGCCATCAGGACTCTACCTGCTTGTCCTTCCTGTTCTGTACAATCCCAGGCAATTGCACCAAATCTGTGACTCCCACCACAATTGTATATCAATAGCTCTCAAGTACGCGGCTCCGCTGTGTGTCATCATCCAGGAACCTGCAGTGCCGTGAATTATTTAATACGGTCCTTCTAGCCATAGTCTTTGTGACTCCCACACAATATTAGGTGGGACCATGCAAATAAGGTACGCGTGGCCCAGCCAAGGGGCGGGAGAGCCGGCTAATAATGTAAATAAGGTTCCTGGAACCCTGTGTGTGAAGCCACGAAAATGAAACGTAGAGAACCCTAACAAAGGAGTTGGTCAGTTTTTGCCATCACTCTATGCTAAAAAGAAAGTCAGTCCCAGAGTGGAGTGGGGTCGGGGTGGGGGTAAGGTGCAGCAGGGCAAGATGGGTACCTTACTACTTCAAAGCAAGAAGTGCGAGCAATGGAGTGTGTCCTTTGGGTGTGGGAATCTCTGTGCTGAGAACCTCCTAGACCCAAGGAACAGAGCGCAAAAGCACGAGCCGAAGTGCCAGAGATGGAAGAGATGGCAAGAGGCAGTGGCAGTGAAAGGTGCGAGTGGAAACAAGCATAAGATATGTGGGCTTCTTGGCTCACAGAGGAGAGCAGTAAAGGGGCCAAGCTGACTCATGGAATGAGAAAGCTGGGTCTCTTAGGAGGCTTTCTGGTGGAGCGGGGTGCCTCAAGACCCTTTTGGGTGAAGCTGAAGAGTTCTGCAACACTTGCTTGCGCAGGGTAAAGGCCAGGCTGGAGGATCAGAAGACCTGTCTGTGGACATAGCTAAGTGGAAGCTATTCTGATTGAAGAACTTTATCCAGAATCATCCATGAGCCTTCTTTCCCCCAATGAATGCTGGAACTGTGAGGACAGTCTGTGAGTTCTGTGTGACCCTCACAAAAGATTATTGAACCCAGCAGAGTAGTGGGGGGGGGGGCATAGTGGTCTAGGCCTTTCATAAACTTGTACCTCAAACTGACTCTTTAACCTCTTTGTCTAAACCCCAAACCGCACAGATACTCTTGAACACTCCAGCCAGAGAGACTTCGCCTTTGCCTAAAAACACACCACGTACATTTCACACACACAAGCACTGTTCATTCCACGAGGGATGCTATCTCTGTGCCCCTTTCCTCCATGACTCACACTGCTCTCCCTATTTATCTCCCCAAAGCCAGACTCAAGTAGCACTGCCTCTAGGGAAGCCATCTCTAGCTGACAGAGGCCTGCAGTCTCTCTACTGTGCTCACCTCTTTCATGGAGTCCTGGTGGTGTAGTGGTTACGTGTTGGGCTGCTAACCTGCAAAGCCAGCAGTTCAATATCACAGGCTGCTCCTGGGGGAAAATATGAGGGTTCTTCCATAGAGAATTATGTAAAGGGTCTTAAACACCTACAGGGGCAGTTCTACCCTGTCCTTAGGGGTTGCTGTGCATCTGCATGGTCTTGATGGCAGTGAGTTTGGTTTACTTTGGGGTTCTCTTTTGCAGAACCACCTCATTGCATGATAATCCCTAGTGATTAACGCATGACTCCAGCCTGCTAAGCTATCAGGTTCTCATTGCTCCCCATCCCTATGTACACTGCTCTCCCCTGCAGTCCTCAGCTCAGTGCCGGGAGGGAGGAGTTGTTGCTCAACAGAAGCCTAACCTTTGAAGTGTTGCACATCAGTTGGAAAGATTCACAAAGCAAATATAAAGGACTCCAGGCCCTTTAAAGACAAAGCCCTGGCCTGTGATCAGTCATTTCCCTCTGTTTCCTGTAGATCTGCCTATCATCTCCAAGAATGGATGGCAAATTCCCTAAGGATAGAAACTGTACCTCATGTCCTAGTGTCCTTGCTTTGCACATCACACTGTGACGGCTGAAGGATGGGGCCTTAGCAAAGAGCTTCTTATGACCAGGGTCTGGGCTCTGAGGGCCTTGAAAACCACCTGGAGTCCTCTATAGCTATACAACTGGTGGCCTGGGAGTTACATCAACTGTTGTCAATTTGAGAGGATTAAGAATGCAGGGATAGAGTTGAGGCTCTCAATCAGGTCGCAGTTTGATGACCTCATTTGGTGGTGCAAAGGTGCTGCTTGGGATGGAACACAGGCTCACTCCTTGTGAGACATTTCCAATGACAAGACACATGGAGTCACACTAGAGCTCTGGAACCAGAGGAACCATGTGGAGAGCCCTGCCCGTGAGGAGATACACGACCACTGGATCCACAAGACCTTCCACCCACTGACTTGTGATCTTCCCGCATTTGGCATCGTCGTATGTGGCTTTTTTAGTCTAATGAGGAATTGATGGACTATTATTATACACATGGGTTAATATTAGACTTATGGACTTGATCTGGATTCAGGTAGGCTATTTCCTTAATATATAATCACTATATAAGCTCTTTCCTGTACACATTTGAGTGTCTCTGGATTTGTTTCTCTGGTCCACCCAGACGAATACAGTCAGCAAAGCATGCTTTCCCCAGGCTGAACCAGATACAGCCAGGCACAGCTTTCCACAGCGAACAGGTGAGGACTTACTGGGCCACCGCAGGCCCAGCTGGCAGCCAAGACCCTGTGTGTCCTCTGCGCCCTCTCCGCCCATGCCCTGATCCTGTAGCTGGCAGAGGCCATCTCCCGAGACAAGCAAGTGCAGGTGTTGGTACCGGCGTGCACGGAGATGTGCGATGCAGACAAGGAAGGGGGAGAAGGGAGCTGTGCTTACACAGTCGCAGGTGATTTAGGGTCGCAGCACTCCTCTGACCGCGGCTGCACTCTGGGAATCAGGCCGCTGGGGAGCCCCGGGCGCCTTGAGGAGGTCAGACCAATTCCACAGGGAGCTTTCTGAATTCTTGACCATGGTTCAGCAGCTATCACCGACCGGAGAGCTGTCAGTATCACACCCCCATCCGCCTCCGTGTGGGTCTTGGGTGATTTAAAGCCCCTGGGCCCAGCAGTCTCGGCTCCCCTCCCTGGACCCAAAGTCATTTTCGACGAATCGGGGGAGATACTGCTTACCGGTTGTCATTTCTGGAAGCAAGTTCAACTCCCCAGGCTGCAGGAGGGGGGGCCTTTAAAGTACATTTGGGTCCTCTGATAGCAGCTGCTCCCCACAGCTGGCAGCTTCAGGGAGCATGGCAGCCCGAGAGGATCACCCTATCAGTCATCAGCACCAAGAAGCCACTCGCTGCAGGGAAAGCCGGGCCCTGGGGCTGGGCTTCTGGGATAAAGCGAAACTTACTGATTGCTTTCCTTGTTCATAGCAATCCCCTCCTCTCCCCCCGCTCAGTCTGCTGGAGTCCCATGTGGATTTTCCAGTGGGATTCCACGGCCTTGACATTTGCTCTAAAGGCAGCAAGTCGAGGGAAGTTTCCATTTGGGGCAGGTGACAGATATTTCCTGCTGGACTCTGGGGTTTCCTGTGATGAGCAGGCGCGGCGCGGGTGTCCTTCTGGCCGAGGGGCTGAGGTTGGCCCTATGATTTGACATCCCCCTGGGCCCAGCTTGATCCATGACTGCTCCCCGTCACCCCTGGCCCCATTAGTAAAGCTGAAAAGCACAGACATCCTTCTACTCTCTCTCTCCTCTTTGCTTCCAGCCCCTCACAACTGATTTACCTGGCCTGCCGCCAGGAGAAGGCAGCCCCAATGAATAGATCGGTGGTTCGATCCCCCCCAGCTGCTATGCGGGAGACCAGACCTGGTGATTGTCTCCCCGAAAGATTTCAGTCTAGGGAACCCCACGGGAGCAGTTCTACTGTCACAGGGAATGTCGAGGATCACAACAGATGCATTGGACACAACATCAGGAAACCTTCATCCCGTAATCACAGATTTGACTCCGCCCCTCTCTACCCCACCCCCACACACTTGAACCTGTGGGCTGCTATGGTGTCTTTCCTTGTTGTCATCTAGAAGTTGCTCTCTCACCTCCAACCAGTGGGGATTGTTTGCAACAGCAACAAAACTCAGCAACCAACCAAATTTCCTCGAACAGGGGTTCTCAACCTTTCTGATGCTGCAACCCTTTCGTACAGCTCCTCACAGGGTGGTGACCCCTCCCCAACCATACAATGATTTTTTTTACTGCTACTTCATCACTGTCGCTTTGCTACTGTGATGAATCGGGAGACCCCTGTGAAAGAGTCATTCCATTCCCAAGGGGGTCACGACCCACAGGTTGAGAACCGCTGTTCGAGAGTCTTCCTGGGCTCGGCAGAGGGCCTGCTCCAGTTCTTCAGGACCTGAGTGCAGAATAATAGTCAAGGTTCCGGTTTTCCTTCAACGAGCACTGCTTCAGGAAGGATGAAGTGCAAATGGGCAGAGCGTCTCTCCTGCACATGCTGGCATGGAAGCTTCATCACTGCCCATTTTCCAGATGTGAAACGGGGGGAGCAGCATCTAGCAAATGGCTGAGCCCAGACTGAGATCTCAGCTTCCTGCCCCTGGGCCCCAATATGCCTTCTCTCTGGAAGGAGGTCTGAGGATCTCAGAGCTGATAGGGCTTTCCGGAGCCTGGGTAGAAACCCTCCCATGGGGGGAAGCATGGCAAGAGAGAGGCAACTCCAAGCCTGTTACTGTGAACCCCACTGTGCTGGAGTCCAGTCTAACTCAGAGGGACTCTATCTAGGGGTTCCTGAGATGGTACATGTTTATTGGAGCAGATAGCCTCCTCTTTCTCTTGAGGACAAACTGGTGGGTTAGCACTACACAAGGCCAGATGTCAGGGTCACTAGCGTCTCTGTAGGCAAACTTGGACCCAGCTGATATGGCAATGACCTGGAACCAGTTAGCATTACATACCCCACCCATCGTAGTTAGCGGGCCAAGGTGCAACCCCATCCACCAATTCAGTCCCTGATTCCTACCTGTCCCAGGATGCTTTGTTTGGGCTTCTTGTGCCATCCCTGGCTGGCACAATTGTGGAGAAGTAAGTGGGCTCGAGTGGCCATGGCACTCAGCTCTAAGGGAAATACATGCAGGGAGACTGTGACTTCTGCAGCCTGGTACTGAGGTGCCCCCGAAACAGGACAGCCAGCACTGAGCTTTAAGTAGAAGGCCATCCTGTTTCCACAGGGGAGAGTCCTGGGTTCCTGCAGGTCTGGGCACAGTGATTCCCCCTTATGTGGGCAGGCAGACATGGGGCCACCTGTGCATCACCATCCCCTCCAGCCTCAGGCCTCAGGAAGGCCCTGCTCCCATTTGTAGCACCACATTTGTAGCTGGAGGCCCCTGTGATCGCATCTCCCTGCTCCGCCTCCTCCAGGGCCCACCTCACCCTTGTCTGAGCTCAGGGCGAGGAAAGGGGAGGAAGGGCTGTCAGTAGGTGGGAGGGGGGCGGCTGTGTGGAGCTATACCTCCAACAGGAGAGGAGTATAGTCCCGGGTTTAATAGAGGGTACAGGCTTGCTGCTGGCGATTCCAGTCCAATCTACATTTAGGTCTATTCAAGCCTTGGGCAGTTTGCTATTGTAAATCATGCGAATGATTTACAATAGATCCTAGGCAAATCATGCAAATCTGCTGCAAAACGGAATATTTGCCATAAATAGGCTTTGAAGGGGTGTTGGTGATGAGTGAAGTACTGTTTGTGCACCGCGAGATCCAGGGAGTCCTTGAAAGCATTGTATTTATGTATGATACATTTTTATACAACGCCTTTCCATCCAAGAACCTCAGTGGCCTCCCGGAAAATCCTCAACTTGCAAATACTCCGAAGAATCAGCCAAGGTTAATGGTTGGCAGGGGAAGAGGGAGGGTGTAGGGAGGATGAAGAAGCCCCAAATTTCTTTTTCTACCCTCAACTAGGGCTGCCATTAAGAGCTCGGTGCATGCCTCTTCCTGATCTCAAGACCGCCAACCACACAGGGAGGGAGACCTGAGCGGGGCAATTTAATGTATGATAATTGATTCTCACTTGTAAAACTGTGGCTATTCCCCTGAGAGGGCCTAAGTAAGATTTCCGAACAAAACAACAAAATAAGAAATGATGGTGTAAATCAACGGATGATTATCAAATTGCTCTGGAAGTCTTCAGGGTGAGAAATAGAGAAAAGAAAGATTGTGAGGTGCTGGTCTCTCTAAGTTCGTCTCTCAAAGACCTGGAGAATAAAATAAGCTTTCTTTGAAAAATGATTCTAGAAACAAAACCTCAGAAAATACTTCTACAGGTAGATGTACACACACGTTTATATGTCTAGGTACATTACCTACATTCCTATTATCTATGCCACCTACCTGCTGAATACCATCCATCTCTTATCTATCTGTCTCTGTAGCCTTTTCTGAGGTGAACATGAGCTCCTGTCTTAGATTACATTAACATTGTTAACCTATTTTAAATTCCTGTGGCACAGCAAGAGTCTTACATACTTATAAGATTTTTTTTTAAATGCCCGTGCTTTAAACTCGTTTTCTTACTTTAAATAGCTGTCTATTAACTCTCCGTTTAGGCTGCAGGACCTCCTAGCTTGGTTTAACAGCCCAACAAAATAAGAGTGGATACAAACTCTGTAATTTACTCACAGGCATAAATGGATATATAAATGTAAAAATGTGCACAATATTTTATGCCATGCTTGGTTTCATTGTGACCTAATGTTTATAATATGTAAATAATGGCTTCCTTTTAAAGCAAAGAACTTTTAATATACAGATTCATCTGAAGTCCTTTTACTTTAATATAAACAGAAATAAAAATAAAATAAAGATCTTTGCCAATAAATAAACACTCATGGACAGAGGCAACCATTGAAGGGATTACCAACGACAGAAGTCAACAGAAAACTTTCAATATCATCTTTCTACTTGAATATGAAGATCTTTTTATCAAAGGGAAAGACTCAAGAAGTGCTTTGATAAAAATAATCTCACACTATCTTTGAAGCGGTTTCATTCATTTTACTACCCACTGTGTTTCTTATCAGAGGGCCAAGGGTAAGAAGTTTCCTAGTTATGATTAGGAAGGAATTTGATAGATCAGAAGACCCAATTGAAGTTGGACATAATAAGTATTAAAGTATTACATGACATTAATCCTGCCATTCCATTACTCGCTCCATCTTTGTGCACAGACTAATTATTCGGGAGCCAGTGTTGAGGAGGAAATAGAAACATACTTACGCTGGACCGGAGTAATCTCTTTATTGCATCAACAAGGCTGGCTCTGTACTGGTCCAGAAACAGGCTGATGGGGAGAAAGCAGGATCCAGATTAAATTGGGGTTTCAATTCTAATGATACTAATGGAGATATGTGAGAGGTTAATTAACACATGTTTACTCAAAGCTCAGAAAGAGATTGTTTCCTTCCTTTCAAGTGTCCCATTGGGGGTGTGGGGGGGGGAACTGGGGGGAGACACGGTGTTAATCAACTAAAGCCAAGTGGTCAACATGCCGGGGGCCAGCATTCACACCCGTGAATGTAGAGAAACACTGGTGAGATGAAGCACTTCTGGCCATCAGAGCCTGGACTTTCATGACTCTGGGCTCTCTCCCTACTGAGGATGTTTTCGGGGTTTCACAAACAATCTGTGTGGGGCTGAGCCCCGGTGGCGCCGTGGCTGTGCGCGGGACTGCGGCCCACTGGGGACGGAGGTTCAATTCCAGCAGTGGGGCTGGGCCTCCTACTCCCACCACCAGAGAGCAGTGATGCCCCCCCCCAAAAAAAAATCAAAAACAATCTGTGTGACCCTCCATACTCACCCCCCCCCCCTCAGCATGTCTCAGGTGGCAGTGACTAGAAATAAGAGTGAGGAGACACTCGACCTGTGCCCTCGGAGGACATGGCCCCCCAAATCAAGAGCAGGAGCAGGC
Source organism: Nesogale talazaci (assembly GCA_004026705.1). NCBI lineage: Eukaryota > Metazoa > Chordata > Mammalia > Afrosoricida > Tenrecidae > Nesogale > Nesogale talazaci. The sequence goes on from PVJH01000208.1 coordinate 26,953, forward strand.
GCTGTGACATAAGAGCTGGTGGCCAGCTGGGTGTTTCCCCATGGGCCGCCATGTGTAGCCTCTTCTCCATCCGCCACCGACAGCTCCCTGTGTTTGCCCACTTTTTTTTTCTCTGCCTTTGGAGAACTGCTGCTGCGGGTTGGGGTGAGTCCTTTGGTTGGGTTCGTCTGACGCGCTCTTCACCACACCTTCTCTCAGACACTTGGGAGAGTTTCCTGATCTAGGACTTGCAAGTCCAAGAGCTGTGAATTTGGGACACCCCAGTACTCAATGGTCAACCGTCAGCTGCTTAAAACCTAGCAGTCTTAACAACATCTGGGGAAGGACTGAGAGCATGCTGCCAAGGGAAATGAAGCGACCAGAGCCTGCCATCCATACCCAGTGGGAGGGACCACTTTTCTCATAGGAGGACATATGATCCTATCCGTGTGCAGTTCAGACGAAACTCTGCCCACTCAGCGGAGTCTTTGAAATCTGAACCATCCTGGGAAACCTAGGCTGCCTATTTGCCAAAGTCATGGCACTCCAACTGTACCTACCTCATTCAGGGGGGAGAAAAAGGAAGGGAAGGAGAGGGCGTTAGAGATGAACACTGTTTTTAAGAGCGGACTTCAAGGAGCCACGGCTGCTGAGTGAGTTCTGACCGTGGTGAGCCTATGTCTCTTGGGCTTCCAAAGCATCACCTTCCTCTCACAGGTTAAACTGCTAGTCATTTGGCCATTAGCCGAGGAGAGCTTAGCCAGGACACCTCAATAACTACAGAGTCCCTACTGATTGGGCGGAGGACTGGGTGCCAAGCATCCTTCTAGAAGCTCTTCTTCAAGGATCAGCTCATTTAAAATGTGTGTGATTCCCACGAGGTGATTATTATCATCCCCGAGACAGGCACAGAGAAATGTCTTCACATGCACAGAATAATGAGGACAGAAGGGACAGATGTCTGATTCAGGTAAGCAGCAGGTTGCCCGATGGCTGGAGTTAGGAGAGGCTTGTCTGGAGAACCTTTCCTGGTTCCTCCAGTGGCTCACACGGGAGAGTCTTGGGGTATCCAGCTGGCCAGGGGTCCTCAAACTACACCCCACGGGCCACATGCGGCCTGCCAAGGACATTTACCCAGCCCGCCAGGTGTTTTTGCCACCTCTGCTGTCTTGCTTAGCAACCGACTCATTCTGGGTCCACAGTGAATTTGTCCATAGTTTGTTTGTTTGTTTAAACTGTAGTCTGGCCCTCCAACAATCTGAGGGACTGTGAACTGGCCCCTTGTTTTAAAACCTCTGAGGACCCACAGCCCTAGGGTTTAATGTTGTCTCCCATCCAGGTCCTAAACTCCTTGTCGGCTTTTCAATGACCCCACCAAGGCTAGGCTTTTGTAAAGCAACGCCTGCCACCCCCCCTCCCACCACCACCACCAAAAGAAGACCAAAGAAAGGGATTGTCTTCCACATAGTAATAGACATTCCTAATAACATTTTTAGGGATGAACAAGGAAAGAAACAAAAAAGGAGGGATTGAAGAAACCGAAGTGTCTTTGGAAAGGCAACCTATTCCATAGCACAACTGCAAATGCCAAACGAGGAAGCAGTGTGGAAGACAGTCCCAGTGATGGGTCTTTTTTCTCGCACCTTAGGCAATGCCCCCCCACCCCCATCCCATGGCCTCTGCACACTATTGGGACTGAGCAAGGCTTCTGCTTCTATTTCAAGCACCCACGGGCTGCTGGGGAGTCCTCCGGTTTTGCCCCCCACGTCACGTAGCATCAGTAAGTACCACTTACTTCATGGCCTGCCTCACCCTTCTCTGAGCAGCCGTCCTTCTGGCGGCGGCTGCTGTGTGGAGCCTCTTTAGATAAGAGGGGAGGGTAGTCCGTGCTCTGAGCTTTCTGCCATGGGTCTGTGGGCAAGTCACTGGAAAGAGACCTCAGGATCCTTGTCTACAAAGGCGCAGTTGGGTGGTGATTGTGAGCATCCGATTGATAGAGGGAGTTGGAACATTCTATGAATGAGAAAGAGCCATCCTCAAGGAGCGCCAGCCCGGTGACCACTTGTGCCTCACCAGTTCTTGCTGAGCGAACACACAGGGATGCCGCTCCACGGAGAGTGACCTTGCGCTTGCAAGGCACTCCTGTACTGGAGCGATCAAGGGCGAATCAACATTTTGGCAGGTGTGTCAATTGCACTAGGTTCTTTCACAGTTGATGATTGTCTCTCCAGCACTACGAAGCCGCCAAGAAATTAGTGCCTGGTTCCCTCTCATCACCATGACATGTGGAAAGTTGTTTTGTTTGTTTGTTTAAGGGAAGGATGAATTCTGTTCAGGTGAGCTGGAATGGGGAAACCTTACCCAATTCTATCTAAGACTATCAGAGTCACCTGATGGTGGCCCATGGAAGACTTCGGCATCTCTCCATAAGACGACATAATAAGGTCTTGCAGCACCTAATGTATCTTATCCAAACTTTAAAAAGTAGTCAATAAGTTACATTAAACAGTGATTAACCACCATTCAGGATTCATGAGATAAGAATCCTACTGTGGAGAAGCCTTTTTAAAGAAAAGGGTTCAGGACTATCCACATTGTTTTTATTTTATTTTAATTACTTTTTTCTAACTCACTTTTACTGGGGGGCTCTTACAGCTCTTGTAACAATCCATTACATCAACTGTATCAAGCACATTTGCACATGTGTTGCCATCATCCTTTCCAAGACATTTTCTTTCTACTTGAGCCCTTGGTATCAGCCCCCTCTTGTCCCCCCCTTCCTCCCCCACGCTCCAGCCCTTGTGACCTCTCGATAAATTATAAAGTATTGTTTTGTTTTTTGTTTTGGGGCACCACTGCTCTCTGGTGGTGGGAGTAGGAGGCCCAGCCCCACTGCTGGAATTGAACCTCCGTCCCAATGGGCCGCAGTCCCGCGCACAACCACTACGCCACCGGGGCTCAGCCCAAATTATAAAGTATTATTATTTTCATTTGACATTGTTTTTAAATAAGGTAATGGCACTTTACATTTTAATCACTAAGCTTTTGAAAAAAGAAGTCTATCACGGTGAGAAAGGAACTGTGGTGGCACAGTGGGTTAAGTGCTGCGCCATGAACTGCAAAGTTGTCAGTTCAAACCCACCGGCTGGTCTATGGGAGGAAGATGAGGCTCTGTGCTCCTGTACAGACCGCCAGTCTCGGGAACCCCATGAAGCAGTAGCTCCTCTCTGTCCTTTAGGGCCCTTCAGAATTGGGACTGACTTGATGGCGATGGTTCATCCGTGAGCTAGAAACACGCTGCATCGGCTATTTGATGTTGGCAATGACTCCAGCAGTGTAAAACACAACCCCCACTCCAGGGTGTGCTGTTTATTGGAAGGGTAATGCTGTCCACGCCGTCACTCCAAGTGAAGTTCCCCCAGATGAACTCTCGTACCTCGGCCACAGACCTCTACGCCACACAAGCTCGCGATCCTGCGCAGCTCACAGGATGCAGCCTGGGAGCGATTCCCAGGTGCTTTATTGGGAGTGATGAGACTCCTCCCTTTAAAGGGGCTCGGAGAACAGGAGCAGCTTACGTGAGCCTATCCAAGAAGGCTGAGCGGGTAGTGACCGGGATGGAGTGATCATTTCCACTCCCCCTCATCAACAGCTCGTCACAAGATAAAGTTTGTCCACTCACGCACTCACTCACTCACACTCACACTTCTTTCTCTAACTCACTTGTGGAATCCACGCACTGGCCCATTGATCTGAATCGTAAGTTTCATGACAGAGAAAAGGCACCGGACCATTTTCATCAGATTTTAAGAGGTTCGGAGGTTTATGCTGAGCATAAACCAGCACAGAGCACAGGGAGACCTCTCGCTCAGTCAGTATCCAGAGGTAGAAAGACACCTGGAATTTTCCAGGTGAACTGTACCAAGCGGAAGAAAGAGTTTTGAAAATGATGATGGATGCATGTATGTATTGTGATAAGAGCTGTCTGAGCCCCCAATAAAATGATTTCAAAAAGGAAAAGGGGGCTGAGCCCCGGTGGCGTAGTGGTTGTGCGCGGGACTGCGGCCCACTGGGACGGAGGTTCAATTCCAGCAGTGGGGCTGGGCCTCCTACTCCCACCACCGGAGAGCAGTGATGCCCACCCCCCCCCCAAAAAAAAAAAAAAGAAAAAGGAAGTAATTCCCTTCCGGCAGTGGAGCTGCACCTCTTTCAGCTTTTGCCAGTGGAGAGTGGTGGGGTGGGGGGCGGACTCTGGCTTTTCACTGGCCTTGGCGTTTGAATGGCAAGATCTTGAGCGACGGGGCATCATCTCTGCCATGGAGTCTTCTATGGTAAGGGGGGGAAAGAGCTGACTACGTCTGGGCTGCACATCTTTTCAGGTGGTGAGGCCTGTGGGCTGTGGCCACAGCATCTGGAAGCAAGCAAAGACATTCTGGTGCCCCCAATGTTTCTGTTTAGAGATGTATTTTAGTTTTACAATAGAGCTTCAAAAACAAACATTTTTCATCCTCTGCTGAAAAGGATTGGAAAAAGAAACCATCTACTGTTTGGGTAAACTGGCAGGCAAGGTGGGATGCTACAGGATGATGAATGCCTCCCCATTGCTTCAAGTCTCTGCTGCTGGGCCCTGATCGCAGGTGTGCTGAGGGATCCTGCATCCTGCAAGAGGCCAGGATGGGAGTTGGGGGGGTCGCTTCGCAAAAGCTGCCCAGTCTTCACAGGGGTCCTCAAACTATGGCCCGTGGGTCACATGCGGCCCACAGAGGACATTTATCCTGCCCGCCGGGTGTTTTTGCCGCCTCTACTGTCCTGCTTAGAAGCCCACTCATCTTGGGCCTGCAATGTTCATAGTTGTTTTGTTTTGTTTTGTTTTGTTTTTAACTCTACTCTGGCCCTCCAATGGTCTGAGGGACAGTGACCCCTGTTTAAAAAGTTTGAGGACCCCTGTTTAGAGCACCCAAATGAACAGAGAGGTTTGCTTTTACAGAGCTATGAAAATCCAGTGAGCCATCAAGCAAGGAATGAAAGCTTTAATTGGATGACAACATCTGACTTCCGGAAGCCTTGGATTTTATTGTGATTGATTGAGAGCCTGGAAAGGTGAGTTTACAATCAGCCTTCACTCGGGATTCGAAACGAGGAGGCCTGGGCTGGGCTGGGCTGTGTTCCAGAAGAAAGGAATCCTTATATTAAACCCAACATTAAACACGTCAACTGAGGGACTTAATAGGCAGGCTTCTCCCTACACCTGTGGTGAAATCGTCTAGTATTTTGGTGTTTGTCAACAGCATCCTCCTGTGGGTGCGGCTGTTGCCCTGGAGTTTTCTCCTTGTTTACTGCAGCGTTGGCATTTTACACGTTATCTAGGAACTAGTGAGCCGTGAAATGACTTTTCATTGTCCGAAATGCTGAGTGCCGAATGCTAATGGGCGCTCCCAGGTGGCCTCTTTGTTTTATAACCTGGTAGTATTGCTACCTAAATGTCAGTGCCAACAACTTAGATCATGCTCCTGAGAAATAAGTTCTTCCTCACTTAAGCCCAAAGGTTTATGAATGTCTTAAGAGGTGAATATGTGAGTGCTTCAAAAATCGTACAGATCCCATGGTTTGCTGGAGCCCTGTGCATCTCAGTTGAAGCACCACATGGGTTTTGGCATCGGGTGGTGAACAGTGCTGGTCTTCCTGGGAATGGACAACGCTGCCCTTTCTGCAAAGGCTTCCACCATGCCCTAAATATCTGAACTCCGACTCTGGTTCCACGATTCCTCTTGGCTGATCCAGACCTTCTTGCCTGACGGTGGTTAAAGGGCGGTGTGAGTGTCCTCTGTTTATCTGTGGTGCCTATTTCTGGCGGAGTGCTCCCTGTTTTTCATCTTGGAGATAGAATCCCAAGAGAAAAAAAAAAACAAGGCAGACTGGTTGGCCTGCCCGCTCCTGGACACCAACATCCACACACGGATCCCAACAGAGAAATGCAGAAACCAACGGGACAGATGGCGTTCTTGGTGTTCTGGGCTTCTGCGCTATCAGGGCAACACGCAGCACTGTCCTTTTGGAGTTTCTAAGCAGCTTAGCCTTGCCTGTGAATCTGCTGAAGAACCATGACCAAATCACTGCTATCCAAATACCATGGCCATCGCAGGGAGAGCAGCCTGATGTTTTACGTTTCCGAGTGGAAAATGATAAAGAGTTTCTTGGACCATCAGAAAAAGAAAAAGCCCCTAAACTCCACACACTCAATAATTCATCCATTAAATGGGTATTGACTTTGTGGGCTCCAGAAATTGTCACACAAGTATAGGTGTGTGTGTGTGTGTGTGTGTGTGTGTGTCTAGAACACTGTATTATGTGATTATTTTAATGAAAGTGTTAAACAGGGCACACATGCCTATTGGCTATATACAAGCCTGTGGTTGGCTGGAGTGGGGGGGGGGGCACTGTTTTCAAACATGTTGTGTGGCTATTTTTAACCTGACTGAGAACATTAATCAGAAAAGAGCTTAAACCTTACTTCCCCAGCTTGTCTCTCGACTACAAATAGGATGACATGGTGTGAGTGTCCGTAATATGAGACATGACAGAGCCAGGCTGTTTTGATATTTGTGTGAAGGACAAATTTAACTCTAAATCTCTTGGCCAGACCTGACTCTCCCCACCTAATCGCGAGCCCATCCGTGTTCGACCCTGGGCTAAACCTCCCAGAAGATGCTGCCCTCCTCCCTGCCTTCTGCTGCTCTCTGATCTGACTTTCATGCTTAACCTGATCTAATCCTGCCAGCATTATCTTCATCTCTGCAGTGAAACCTGGAGGATCCTTTCTCAGACTTGGGGAGGAAAGGCTTTTACTAAATTACTTGCTCAAATCATATGGTGAGGTTTTAGCTCCTTATTTTTGATTAGGTGAGGGATGTACCATTGATGTGGAATATCAATGATTAGTCAGAAATCTATGTTTTGTCCTTAGGTAGGGCAGGTTTTCTGAAATTGAGGGCCAAGAAACCGAAAGGGCCACAAAGACACAGAAATTCTCAGCTGAAAAATAGAAGAATATTTATTTTTTGTTGGGGAGGTTTGTGTTTGTTTTTTCAGAAGAAGATAAATTGAGTTTCATTGACTTAGGTGGAAGAGTTCCCCACTGGAAGTCTCATTGAAATGCTTTCTGAAAATGCAATCCCTGTCACTTGACTTTCCCCTGGGAAAAGTGTCTGGGTTCTGGGCCTTCGGAGTGGGCTTGGTCGTGGAAGAGAACTGCCTTAGAATCCGAACTTTTGTGTTTTTATATCATAAGAACTATCCTAATGAAATGACAAGACTATCTTAGTCATAACAATAGAGAAAAGAAGACTTGTGAATTCTCCATATTTCCCATTGATGAAATAATTATTATTCAACATGCAAAAAGAGAACACATACATTAGTTGAAAGAATTACTAAGGTTTGAAGCGCATTTATCCTTTAACTTTAGGATCAGACTTTCATTAACAAGTAAAGAGATCAGGTCTAAAGAGAAGACAAACAGCTAATATAAAAATATTTTTTAAAGCAGGCACTAGAAAGAGATTTCAGTGCTGTTATTTGCATAAGAATAAACATATAATGTTAAAATGTTTGTCTTATGTATAATTAAGCACACTAATTTAACACACTGAAACTATTAGATAGCAAAGATACATAAAAGGGGGAAAAAGACATTTCCCAGAAGATGTTCCACAGATATGTTTATTTGCTGGAGTGCATATGAGTGTGTACACACATATATATTCCCTTATATCAATAGTCAGATCTTTCCTAAGAAGTAAGCTAATTGAGCTGTTTGTGTTGATAAACTCCTTTTTCTCCAGACTATTCCTCTCCGGGCCATAATTATTTGCAATTTGCCTAAGTCGTCCATTTGCCGATACGTCAAGCATGAAACAGAGGCAATTCCAGAAAATGGAAAATGCTTCTCAAAATCAATCTTTGGGAAATAATGTGGTAGAAGTTACTGTGTGATAGAAGACTACCTTATGACTGTCACATGGAGATGAATATTAATTTGTTGAGGTTAAGGTGGCTTTGTGCTTCATTTGTTGACTTTGCTTACCCGTCAGCAAAGCAGCACAGCCCAATTACTCTGGCAGAGCTATTTTTTTCCCCCTAACAGGAGTTTTATGATTTTTATGTACTTACCAGTCAGCGCACATAACAATGTCAAAATGTCCTTCCAGTTGAGAGACATCTGTCTCATTATCCCATCGTAAGACGCTTGAGGAAAAAAGATTTTTAAAATTATACTTAGTTGTTTTTTTTAACTTTTGATTTTGAGCTATTAACATTATTATTTTTCTTGGGTGGTATTTGAAATGATTTCAAGGATATATACAAATTCTTTCAAAAGGTTTAATAGTTAAAAAATAAAAAACCCTAGGGAAGTAACCTGCCTGTTCTGTTTTATTTAGTCTTTAGATCTAGCTGAGGAAGATTTCTGTACTTAAACACAATCATTAGGCTTTTGCTGGCGTTTATAGGCAAACTAGAGGGAAGTCACTTCCTTGGCATCATGGTTAGAATGATTTTAGACCCTTAACATCAATGAGGTAGTTTGAAACAGCCAAGTATCCCCTCCCTGCCGAAAAGGCACATTCATAACAAATAAGAGATGTGAGCTCTACCATTCTTTCCATCTTGCCGCCAGTGCCAGTTCTTTTTCTTTCTTTTTTTTTTTTCAAGAAAAATCATGTATTTTCTCCCAGTTCAGGAGGTTGAAAATCTGAATTCAGAGCACCTCAACGTTATAGGGTCACTATAAAACAGGATTCACCCCACAACACTGGATTTAGCTTAATTTTTTTAAAAAAATCATTTTATTGGGGGCTCATACAACTCTTATCACAATCCATACGTATACATTTTATGTCAAGCACATGTGTTGCCCTCATCATTCACAAAACATTTGCTTTCTACCTAAGCTCTTGGTATCAGCTCTTCATTCTTCCCCTCCCTTCCTATGCCCCCCCTTCTTCATGAACCCTTGATAATTTATAAATTATTCTTATTTTGTCATCTCTTACACTGTCTGATATCTCCCTTCACCCACTTCTCTGTGGGCCATAGCCCAGGGAGGAGACCATATGTAGATTCTTATCATCGGTTTCCCCTTGCTTTCTACCCCACCTTCTCAGCGATGGAAATGAGCACTTTTGCCAGATAGAAAGATAACAAAATAGGAGTCAACTTTCTTCTGGCAGTTCTTAGCTTATGGGCATATTGAAAACTATGCCAGAATCTCACCCATTCAACATCTAGTCTCCAAAAGAGGAGGCTTTAGACTTCTCATTAAGAACGATAATTAGTAGCATCTATTTGAAAACTCTAGTTACATTTATGAAGCCAGCCAGAGATTGTAAGTTCCTCTCAATTAAGAACTGTGATGATTAGCATTCCACCACAGGAAAGCATTTTAAAGATCCCTCCTGCACCCCCACCCCGGTCACATCACAACTGTGTTTTACAGCATTATTTTTCCAAGCAAAATTCTCCTCCAATTTTCTGGTTTGATGGTTACTGAAAGCTAAACTGATGGGTCATATTCTAACCCATCTGCTTATAGTTACTTACCTTTATTTCCCCCATATCTTCCTGGAATGAAAAGTCCTATGTTTGAATATGAAAATAAGTCCTTTTTAAAAAGAAGTCCAAAATGTATGTGCTCACTGAGCGCAGCTGAGCTCACGCAATCTGATTGAAAGATGAAGTGCGTCACCACGATGTGCCTGCTCAGACCTGTTGTTCACGAGCTCACTTGACTCATTCATACTGAGCACCTACTATGTGTCAGGCCCTGTGTTATGTCTGGGGCCATGTCTTCAGAAAGACCACCCAGTGGGCTGGACTCCATAGTATCCCAGAGGACAGTGTAGAACTGCACAGTGTTTCCACAGCTGTAATCTGGATGAGCGCACACACCGCCACATCTTTCTCCCTTCCAGGGCTCAAAGAACTGTACCCTACCCAACCACGGTTCCTTTAGCAGGTCCTACAGACACATAAACAAGCAAGTCCAATGCAGCATCCTAAGTGTACTTGAAGAACCCGACTCAGAAGCACCGGAGAAGGCCTCCCAGAGGCATTGCTGATTGTTTGGGGGTCCTCAGGAACTCCTCTCAGCTGGGGAGAGGAGGCAACAATCAACCATGAATTTCTGGTGTCTCACATGGAAGCATCTGTTTAGCCCTCTTCAGAGACATGACGTCTTGAATTTTCTAACATGAGCAACATGATTTCAAATATAGATCTATCCTAGACTTTCTCCACCAAACAAACTCACTGCCATCAAGTTGATGATGGCCCTGCAGGTTTTCACGACCGTTAATGCTTTGGGAGTAGAAAGACTCACCTTTCTGCCTGGGAGTGACTGCCACTTTGGTAGTTTTGAGCTGCCAACCTTCTGGTTAACACTACAGTGTAACCCAGTATATCACAAGGGAGACTGTCTCCGATTGTAAAACTCATAGGTTTGCTATGCAACATTTGGGAAGCAGAGAAAGACATTCATATGGATCTTACCATTTTCAAGAGGCATGGTTAAGAAGATGTGTTTACTACAGACACGGTTACTAAAGGGAGCTCTTGTATGACCAAAGCAGTTCATGTGCCTGGTTGGGGTTTGATTTCACTCAGAGATGCCCCCAAAGAGAAACCTGCACCCAGTAATCTACTTCAGAAAGGCCAACCATTGAGAACCTGCTGAGAAAAGTTCACTGAGAAAAGCTCACTCTCCCATGAGTTGGAATCGACATAATGACAACTGGTCATTAGAAGAGCTCAAGTTCAGAAGGTGCAGAAAACCCCTCGAGGAGCTTGGCTTTTGGAGGGGGCCTCTTGGTTCAACCCAAACAAACTGAAGATGAATGCTAGGTAGGAGGCAATGAGCTATGGACTTGATAGCGTCTGCAACACGTCCTTGTTCCACAGGACACCGAAATGCTCCTCTGGGTCACATGGACCACAACACACTCCCAAGGGCATTTTTCTCCAACTTTCACAAAGCACATGGCTATACTGTTCCCATAACCAGAAGCATGGAGGGGAGAGGGAAAGGCATTGTCAACAAGAGTAAGACACTGGCCCCAGGTTCAAATCTTGGTTTCTTCCCTTACTAGCAAGCGTAGGCAATTCTTTAACTTTTAGAATTTGTTGCATAAAAATAGTTACTCTCATACCTGCTGGTGTGATCCAAAGAGGGCAATAACAAAATGCAGATAGGACGAAGAGGAAAGTGTCAAAGCCCATATTGTGAACACCCAATTTATAGAAAGCTATGGAAGACAGTGGGAACCCCAAACCCTAGGCAGATTAAGCCTCTGGCAGATACCCTCTAGCCAGAGGCAAGGGTCTCTAATAGCTTTACTCTCAGATAGATAGAGTCCATTATAACGGTGATTCTACTGGCTTGAACTGGATACTTGGTCACTTGACCTCCCTCTTGACCCAGCCTGAAACTGTTCTAGGTACAAGTATTTTTCACTTGCTCCATGACAAACATTTCCTCCCTGGCCTTTTAAATATTCATAATGACCTTCTCTTTCTCACTCATTATTTGTATTTTTAATCTCTGTCTTAATATTATTTTACCCTTACCACTTTATTTTGTTTCTGTGTTTCATTGTTTCTGTTGGGTTTTCCAGCTAGGGAAGCACAGAAGGAGTAGATGTAGAGAGACAGAACTGCTGCAAAGGCTTATCGGGGAGTTAGAGACGGGGAGTTAGGGAGGGGGAGCGGGCTGGGGAGCAAACAACGTGTGAGGGAGGGCAGAGGGAGCACTAGAACTGATGGCGATGAACAACTCATTTAAAAAGTGATTTTACCATGGGGGGTGGGGTACTCTAAAATTGATTGTGGTGGTGATTGTACAACTCTTCTTGATATGACTGAAATATTTGAATTGCGTGATATGTGACTTAAGTGCCAATAAAACTCTCTTTTTCAAAAAGCATCCTTAACTATTCAAAAAAAGACTACTCTCTTAAACACTTTAAGAAGACCATTCAGCCTATATTTTGGAGTTGCATTGATCTTGGGTTTGTTTTATCGCAGAATGGCAATAGTTCACAAACTGGCACCTGTATAGTCTCCTAGATTATGTCCTTACTCCAAAATGCCACCCTAACCCACTCCCTGACCAGCCCTTTCTATCTATGGGAGCTCACCCACACTCCATTTCTTTGGCTTTGATTTCAACCATTCTTCAATCCACTGATCCCATCACCTTATCCCTTTCCTTCTTTCCTAATGTTACTGTCCCTCCTTGATCCATTCCCTGCCCATACCAAATTCCACAGTCAATAATCTCTTTCTTGTAGACACTCTCAACCCTGTTGTCTTTCTTTGTTCCTCACACATTAAATCCAGGTCTCTGTGCTTCCTCCATGACTTCATCTGTGCACCAAATGTGGCTGGAGAAAATACCCATGAGTCTGGAGCAGCTACACTTTAAATTCACGATGGACCATGTACCTCAAGTGTGTTCTTAATGATGTCAGTCAGCTTTCCTTACATTCCTCTTGTCCAGTTGCTCTCTCATGAACCATGGCCATTATTTTGTTTGGCTCTCTTTTTAAAATTCTAACACCCTCCTCCCTTGTCCTCACGTTAAGATGATGATCTTGCTTCTGCTTCTTCACTGTCAAAGTTACAGCAACCATGAGAACTTTTGTAAACACCCACTGCCATTTTTAAGCTCCGAACATCTCTTGCTGATTTCCTTACTTCTCCATTGCAACAACAAAAAAAAAAAAAAAGAAAGAAAGAAAGAAAGAAAGAAAAAAAGAAAAAAAAAGAGAAGAAGAAAAAGAAAAAGATAACATTGCCTCACTCTTGGCTACCAATTTACTTCCTTCTGTTTCCCTGTAAAACCCACTCCAGGCTTTTATCATCATTTCTCCACCAAAAATGTTCTTTGTCAAACACCCCGATGATTTCCAAGTTGTTAAATTCAAGCCAGTTCTGAGTCTTCATCTTACTGGACCCACAAGGCTAGACTTTTCCTATGAATTCCAGATTCATATACTTAACTTTTTAACTTTAAAATTTATACATGTCTATCAAATAGACATCTCAACATTAACATGCTTTAATTGAACTTCTGAGCTTTTTTTCCAAAATATATTTCATTTATAATCCTTTTCCTCTTAGCTAATGGCAGTTCCATCTTTCCAGTTGTTTAGACCAAACACCTTGAATATCCCCCAGGATTCTCTTTATCACCCCTCCCTACATCCAATATGCCAGAGAATGCTAGGAAATGCCATTAGTACTACCTTTGAAATACGTAAAATTATCCAAAATTATCCAATTGCTTCTTTCCACTTCCACTGATCTAAGATCCTACCCTGATCTAAGATACTATCATCTCTTACCTGAACTATTGCATAGCTCAATTTTTTTGCTTCTACCTTACACTCTTTTTTTTGGGGGGGGGGCACCACTGCCTCTGGACACTCTTTTCTTAAGAAAGCAACCAGAGTCATTCATTCCAAGCATATATCATATCGCATCTAGTTCATGCCCTATAAATAATAGCATAAAAGTGAAAATTTTCACATGATCTTTAAACCTCTACAATATGACTGTTATTACCACTCTGAGATCATCTCTGATTACTTTCCCTTCTGCTCTCTCTGCTCTAGAAGCACTGGTCTTCTTCTGACTTCTCTTTTCTTTCAGAATTTTATATATGTTAGTCTATTGTCTTCTTGTCTACGGGTGTCTGCTGATAAGCTTGTGCTTATCCTTATCTCTGTTATGATTTCACCAGTAGATCAGGCACCAGGCATGCTGCTGTCCTGAGGTGTTTATAGTACCTGACCCCTCTGCCTAGAATGCTAGTCCTTCAAATATCCCTAAGGTTCACTCGCCCCATCTCCAAGGTTTTGCTCATGTGTCTTGCCTACCATGATTGACTTCTTCAAAATGGCAACCATTCATTTTCTACCTCAGCAAAAAGGAAGGTGAAATCGATATTTTAAGACCTACAAAAGAAGTGTAAATCCTGGGTTTTTGGAGGTGGTGGTGGTTGGGGTGGTTGCAGTGGTGGGGCTGGGGTAAAAGGGAGCCGATGTGAAGGAGTTCAAGAAGGGAAAGAATGCTTTGAAACTGATTGTGGTAGTCATTGTACAATACTTCTTGATTTGATTGAACTATGATGTCTATATTAATGCTTAATAAAATGGTTTTGAAAAAATAAAAGAAGTATTAATTCTTTTTTTGTTTGTTTGTTTTTTGTTTTTTTGGGCATCACTGCCCTCAGGTGGTGGGAATAGGAGGCCCAGCCTTTGTTCCTTGGAGCTCGAATTGAACCTCCATCCCACGCACAGCCACTATGCCACCAGGGCTCAGCCCAGAAGTATTAATTCTTTCAGCAGCACCGCACTACAAAAAAATATGAAGGGATGTCTGTGAGGCAGAAGGAAAATGATAAGCCCATGATCTGTATAAGTGTGAGTGTGTGTGTACAGATATCCTGAACTCTCTAACACAGAATTAACTGGCTAAACAGAAAATAAATAGTATGTGGTTTATAACATATGCATAAGTAAACTAGATGACAACAATGGTCTCAGGAGTAAAATGGAAATAAACTACTTTAAGCTCCTTGTACTTGCATAAAGTGGTAGACTGTTATTTGAAGGCAGACTATGATCAATTAGAGATCTATAATTACCATGTTGAAAACAGATACTAAAATAACAAAAAGTTATGGTTAATGAACAACAAAGGAGATCAAATAAAATAATAAAATGTATCCATTTGATCCAATACAAGGTATACAAGGACAAAAAGGGGGACAAAGAACAGATAGGACAAACAGGAATACAAACAGCAACATGCAGATGAAACCTAACTGTATCACTGTCACAGTCAGTAGACATGCAATTCAAAGTCAGAGAGAATCAGATTGGATAAAAAGACAACATCTAATTATATACAATGAATGCCTTTTACATATAAAGACACAAGTAGGTAAAAGTAAAAATACAGAAAATATCTAGCAGGCTAACACTAGTCAAAAGAAAGCTGGAGTGGCTATATTAATGTTAGACACGGGCGATTTTAGGGCAAAGGATATTGCCAGAGACAATGAAAGTACAATGCTAACAGAGCAATTTATACGGTAATATAATGATCCTAGACATTCATGCAATAAATAACAACTCCAAAATGCATATAGTAAGGAATAATAAAAATATAAGAAAAAATACATAAATACAGTGAGAAATTTTAGTATTCCTCCTCCACTGAGAGAAGTAGAAAGGAAAATGGGCAGGTGACTGCAGGTGACTTTCACAGCACTAGGAATTGAGAACACTAGGAGAGAACATACTGTATATACTCGTGTATAAGTCGAGTTTTTCAGCACACATTTTAATGCAGTTTTTGTGGTAAAATTAGTGCCTTGGCTGATATCCAGGTCGGTTTATACTCGAGTATACATGGAACATTCTTTTTTAACAGATATGAAACATACCTATTCTGGGTCATAAAATATGTTTCTGTAACTTTAAAAGGACTCAGGTCATACTAAATATAGTTTTCTTGACTACCATGGAATTAAATGATTAATCAATAATCTCAGAAACATGTCCCAAGTACTTAGAATGTAAATAATACACTAGGGGGTATCCCTCAAAAATCCAGAATATTGTGTCAAAGCTGTGTATTTATTTATCTTTTTAATAAAACAATTGTACCACCTTCAAAGTACTCCCCATTATACTTAATATATTTGTCAAATCTGTGGTTCTGTTAATGGAAACATTTTTCACACTCATCAGTCTGAATAGCTGACAGCACTTCCCTCGTTTTATTCATTTCTTCTATGTTGTTAAATCACGGTCCTCTCATGTCCCTTGTCATTCACAGAAGCAAAAAGAAATCACATGGAGTGAGGTCAGGTGAGTCAGGTACACAGAGCAAGAGAGGCATGCTGTTATTTGCCAAAATCTGGTGCATTGAGATGGCTAGATAGGCAGGTGCATTGTCATGGTGACAAACCCAGTCCCCCATCTGCCACATCAGGACTTATTTTGTTACACACTGTAATGTAATCTTCTCTGAACCCCTGAATAGAAAGCTTGATTAACTCTCTGCCCTGGTAGAGTGAACTCCAAATGCACTATGAGTCAACATTTTTGTTCTTTCTGGAAGTTGACAGATGTTCAGAATGGGGTTTGTCATCAATGAACATTTCACCTTTTTTGAAATGAGAAAACCACATGTACACTTGAGTTTTTCCTTGTAAGCCATGTTCATTATCACAACAGTTTCTGCGGCATTTTTCCCAAGTAGGAAACAAAATTTCACAGCTGCACACTGTTCTCCTAAATCAGTCATCACAAAAAACAAGGTTGGAGCTTAGCTGCTTTTATGAAAAAATTCACGGTGACCAGAGAGAACCTTCCCAGACAATGCCACTGAGTGCACTAACTCAGAGAGAGTTGCTCGGTGCTCACATAGCAGGCAAAAAGGTGTTCTGTGAAAGCTCCACTTTGCCCCATGCAACATTTTTTCTTTCTTTTTGGTACCCACTCATACTTCTAAAAAAAAAAACCCCATGTTAATGAGAAAATACAGACATTGAAAAGTATTTTGAACTAAATAAAAATGAATAAACACTGTTATCAAAATTTGTGAGAACACTTCCAACTAAATTCACAGTCATTGAGGCAATGCTGACTCACAGAGGTCTCCCTTTAGGTTTCCAAGACTGGACCTGTTTGGTTTGTTATTTTTTTAGATAATTTTATTGGTGGCTCACACAACTCTTATCACAATCCATCCATCCATCCATTGTATGTCAAGCACATTTGTACATTTGTTGCCATCATCCTTCTCAAAACATTTGTTTTCTACTTAAGCCCTTGGTATTAGCTCCTCAATTTTCCCCCTCCCTCCCCGCTCTCTCCTCCATCATGAACCCTCCACCCTTCCAGGATTGCCACTCTCACCATTGGTCCTCAAGGGATCATTTGTCCTGGATTCCCCATGTTTCCAGTTCTTATTTGTACTAGTATACATCCTCTGGTCTAGCCAGATTTGTAAGGTAGAATTGGAATCATGATAGGGAGGGAAAGGAGGAGGCATTGAAGAAAGGAAAGTTATATGTTTCATCGTGGCTACAGTGCACACTGACTGGTTTATCTCCTCCCTGTGACCCTACTGTAAGGGAATGTACCGATGGGCTTTGGGTCCCCAATCTGTACACCCTCTCACTACAATAATTTTTAGTTCTTTGATGCCTGATACCTGATCCCTTTGACATCTTGTGGTCACATAGGCTGGTGTGCTTCTTCCATGTGGGCTTGGTTGCTTCTGAGCTAGATGGTCATTTGTTTACCTTCAAGCCTTTAAGACCCCAGATGCTATATCTTTTGATAGCTGGGCACCATCCGCTTTCTTCACCACATTTATTTATGCACACATTTGTCTTCAGTGACCATATCAGGAAGGTGGGCACACAATGACATAATTTCTAGTTCTTTGATGCCTGATCCCTTCGACAACACATGGTCACACAGGCTGGTGTGCTTCTTCCATGTGGGCTTGATTGCTTCTGAGCTATACGACCACTTTTTTACCTTCAAGCCTTTAAGGCCCCAGATGCAATATCTTTTGACAGCCAGGCACCAACAGCTTTCTTCACTTTTGCTTATGTGCCCATTTGTCTTCAGTGATCATGTCGGGAAGGTAAGTAACATGGAATGCCAATTTAATAGAACAAGGTGTTCTTGCATTGAGGAATACTTGAGTGGAGGTCCAATGTCCATCTGCTACCTTTATACTTAACCTATAAATATATTTACATAGATCTATTACCCTATTGTTATATATAAGTATATTTACATATGTACATGCCTTTGCTTAGACCTCTATAAATGCCCTTTGCTTCCCATTTCTTTCCTCTATTTTCTCTTACTTTCCTCTTGTCCCACTATCATGTTCAGACTTCATTTGGGTTTCAGTAATTTCTCTGGGTTACCTTACTCTTGTTCAATTCCTACCAGGCATCTCACAGCCTTCTTGGCAGTGATTTTGGATCATTTGTTGTTCCCTTGTCCCTAGGTTGGTCAACAGCTCCTCCTTTCCTTCACCTCCTCCTCTCTCATGTTCTCCCGGAACCATCAGTCCCATGGTTTTCTCCTCCAGGCTGTTCAAACAGACTATCTTATCTGGCTAGACCAGCAGAGATAATAAGATGCAGACATACACACAAAAACAAGATATAGCAAGATGAAGCAGCAAAAGAAAACAAAATGATGACAACAAAAGAAACAATGTCCAGAACAAGATATAAATAAGTTTAAAAATAATAATAAAAAAGAAAAACCTCTAAATAGTTCAAGGTCTGTTGAGTCTAGGAGTATTCTCAGGTCGAGACTGATGGGGTGCCACGCTCTGGCCCCAAAGTCTATCCTCGGTCTTCCCTCAGACCTCCATGCTCTGCTCCCTTTGTGGCTCTGCTTCATGCCCTTAGTGTTTTGCTTTGGTGTGAGGCAATCCTGACACTGTGTCTCCAGTGTTGTCCACCACAGGGCCTTGGGTCAGTGAGGAACAGTGTGTCTCAGAGTGGGGCCAGCCATATAGTCCTCTCTGTGCATCGGCTATTCTGAGGGGGATATTGTCCTTAAGAATTGGTGGGCCAGGACATGTTCTACTTTCTCTGCCTTCCCCTTCATTTGTTCCCATGTGCTCTGGTCAGACATGTCCCTCTCCTGGAACTGCAGCTTCACTGCTGTCCTCTAAAATACATTCTTCTGGAGGGAGGGGTGGCTGACCATGTAGTTGGGACTGTAACTATTTCAGGAAGTAGAATATCCAGTCTTTCTCCTGCAGAGCTGCTGGCAATTTTAAACCACCAACCATTCAGCCCTACTTGTAACTATTACAATACCTTGGTTCCTTCTGAGAATACTGATAGGGATATTAATAGCACTAAATTCTGACTTTAAGGGGGGGAAAATCCCAAGTCATTGAACTTCAAGTAAGTAAACAAGAAAAAAAGTTTAGTTAAATGCAACATAACAGGCTGAGCCCTGGTGGTGCAGTGGTTGTGTGCAGGACTGTAGCCCACAGGGTTGACAGCAGCTTTCCAGGAGCATGGCTGGGCTTCCTACTCCCACCAGGGCAGTGATGCCACACACACACACACACACACACACACACACGTAACATAACAAAAAATAAATAAAAGAAGTACAAAAAATTAGAGTAGATATTAAATTTTTTAAAAAGAAAAGAAAATCAATTAAATAATAAAAACAGTGAGACTACACTTTGGCTATGAGAAAAATCAATAAGAATTTAACCAGTTTTATCAGAAATAAGATGGAAATGACATAGACCATCAATATGATGACTGAAAGAGGTGGTATTACTACAGATTGTACAGATATTGAGGTCAATAAGGGAATATTGTGAAGAAATTATGATCAAAAAACTTGTCAACTTAGATGAAATTGATACATTTTTAGAAATCCAAACTATCCAAGCTCCCTAGAGAAGAGAGAGGTAACTCACAGATAACATTGTAGCTATTAAAATAGAAATTCATAGATGAAAACTTCTCAGTGATTTGAAAGAAAACTACAAAGAAAACTTCAAGCACAGATAGATTTGCTAGAGAATTCTACCAAACATTTAAGGTAGAAATAATTCCAATTTTACTTAAATCTCCCTGAACTTTGGAAGGTAGGTGATGTTTTTCAATTCATTGAGGTCAATCATTATGCTAAGACTAAAGTCAGACAAAGACATTGTAAGAAAGGAAGCTTCAAATCAATGCCCCATGTAAATATATTTATGCGAAAATCCTACATCAAGGTCAAGTACTGTTCAGGGAATATTAGATTGCTTTAACATTTAAAAATTGATCAATGTAATTTGTCATCAATAAACTAAACCAAAAATAACAATATGGTCACCTCAAAAGACAAAATACCAATGGCAAAGTTCAGCATCTATCATCTGATAAAAACTCTAAACAATCTTTCAATGGTACTTCCTCAACCTGATAAGGTCATCTGTGAAAAACATCACCCCTGGCATCAGACTGGAAGCTCCCTGTTCCTTCGACATCAGGAAGAGGAAAAGCATCTTACTACTACTTCCAGGCAACAGTGTACTAAATTGTGTAGCAATAGTGTACTAGTGTGATAAAAGGAAATAAAGACTACCCAGAGTGTAAAGAAAGAAATAAAATTGTTTTACAAGCAGACAACATGATCACCTATGTAGACAATCCAATAAGATCTACAAAAAAGTTTACTAGAACTGAAAGATGACTATCACATGTATGGAATGTATCAATATACAAAAAACAATGGCATTTCTTTAAGCAATAAAAAATTAAAACTTGAAACAAAAGAGTTATGATAGTTTTGAGGATTTGTGGTAGTTAATAATCTTGTGTCAACTTAAGGATATTAAGAATGAAGGGGTGGAGTCCAGTCTGTCAATAAGGTCACAGCAGGATGCCTTCTTGTGGGCGTGGCCTTCTGAGGCTTCTGGGAACTCCTCTCTTCCTCCCTGGAGGCTGGATGCACTATCTGCTTTACCTTCCTATGGAGGAGTCATGTGGAGACTGGAGCCAGTGTTGAGATGCTCCTACCACCACTGGATCTACAGGACTTTTCATCCACTGGCCTGTGATCATTGTGAGTCTCAAGAGGAATTTATAGACTAGTATTGGACATAAGGGATAATATCAGACTTATGGACTTGATCTGGACTGGGCTGGAATAGTTTCTCAATATACAATTATTCTTTGATATAAAACACTTTCATATGCATATGCATGTATGTGTGTGTGTGTGTGTGTGTGTGTATATATATATATATATATATATATATATATATATATATATATGGATTTGTTTCTCTAGTCAATCCAGTCAAACACAGGACTGAATTGTGTTCTTCCAAAATTATGTGTTGTAAATTATCACCCCATACCTATGGATGGAATCCCATTTAGAAATAATGGTGTCTTTGTCATGCTAATGATTTGACATGGTGCAGGCTGTGTTTTAAACCAATCACTTTTTGAGATATAAGAAATCAGATGGGATCTGCAGACTGTCTCCTATCTGGAGGGCAGACTAGGAAGGAGTGGGCAGGGGGAGATGTCAGGCAGTATAAGATATGACAAAACAATATTGACTGCAGAGTAATGAGGGCTGGGGGGAGAGGGGGAAAGGTTGGAGGGGAAAGGAAAGGGTGCCCATATCAAGGGCCCAAGTGGAGGGGCAGATGTTGAGAGAATGTCGATGTGGACAGGCAAGTGGGGGTGCTGGGCACAGTGTATGTAACTATATACTGAACTAAGTATGATGGAAAGCGATGTATGAGCGCCCAATAAAATGATAAATTAAAAAAAAAAGAAATCAGATGGGGCACAGAAGCAGGCAAGCACAGATGAAGTAAGATGGATGCCATACAACATGAAGCTCACTAACAAATGGAGGAACAGCAGCTGGAAAGAAAAAAGGCCCTTTCCACAGATGCAGTAAGGGTTGCCTTCCCAAGATTGATGCCCTGAATCCAGGGTTCTGGCCTCCAAACCTGTAAGTAAACACTTAAGAAAAGATGTTAGCTAAAGTCAGCCATTTGTATTTCTGTTATAGTAGTACTAAGAAAATAAGACCAATAGCACCAGAAATTACTAATTATTTAGAGATAAATTATAGATCTTGCTAATAAATAGAAAATGCAATTAACAAACAACAAAAAAGAAAATTCAATATTGCTAACATGATAGTAATGTCAAAAATGATCTTCGGATAAAATGTAATCTCAACCAAAATCTAAGCACATTTTCTTAGTAAAGATGCATATCAAGTCAATGTGGTATTGGCATCCAGATAGAAAAATAGCTCAATAAAACAGAATATGGAATCCAGGTACTGACCCACACATATATGGGCAACTGATCTTCAAGAAAAACATAGAGGCGCTTCAGTCCATAAAGGATAATGTTTCCAAAAACGGCATTTTAACAACTGGCTATCCATGTGGGAAAATGCTAAATTCATTCCACATCTCACACCAGGTGCAAAAATTAATTCAAAAATACATCATAAACTTAAATGGAAACTGGAAACATCTAGATAAAATCGAGGAGAAAACCACTTCAAACTTGGAGTGCATACAGATGTCTTATGTCCGACACAAGACCATGATCCAGGATATGAACAAACTGAGAAGTTGGACTTCATCAAAATGGAAAACTTCTGCACCTCAAAAGGCACAGCAGGAAAGTGGGTGAAGGGAGACAGGGGTCAGTGTAAGGTGTGAAAAAAATCTATAAATTATCAAGGAAACATGGGGGAAGGTGAAGGGGAAGGGAGGGAAAATTTGAGGAGTTGATACCAAGGGCTCAAATAGAAAGAAAATGTTCTGAAAAAGAGGCTGACAACATATGTAAAGATGTATTTGACACAACAGCCATATGTACGGATTGTGAGCTGTAAGAGCCCCCAATAAAATAAAAACTCAAATAATAAATAAATAAAAAGGCACCGCTAGCATAATGAAAGATAAGCTAGACAGGGAGATAGGGACATAATTCAATCCCTAACACTATTGTGAATTAAAAAAAATTATTTACAAAAACATAGAAGGCGTACTGGAATTTTTTTTGGGGGGGGGGTTTAAAGCTGTATTTTTCAATTTTTTTTTTTTTTTTTTTACAAAACAACTTTGTCACCTTCACAGTACTCTTTATTACATTTAATACATTTGTCAAATCTGCAATTCCATTAATGGAAACATCTTTCAAACTCATCTGTTTGGATGGCTTTCGTTTTTTCCTTCATCTCTTATATCTCTTCAAATCGCTGTCCTTCCACGCCTTCTGCATTCGCAGATATAAGAAGTCAAACGGAGCCAGGTCAGGTGAGTAAGGCATGTGGGGCAAGAGAGGCATGCTGGTTTTTTGTTTGTTTGTTTGTTTGTTTGTTTTTACAGAAAAACTGGTGCACTGAGATGGCTGTGAGCAGGTGCATTGTCATGGTAGCAAACCAGTCTCTGCCACAAACAAAGACCTTTTTGGTTTCACACCATTACACAATCATTTCAGAACCTCTGAATAGAAAGTCTGACCCAGTGGAATGCACTACATTTTCGTCCATTGGGGCAGTTGACAGACACCCCAGAATGAGGTTTGTCATCAATTGACATTTCACATTTTTTGAAACCATTCTTTTTAAGCTGTGTTCAACATCACAACATCACTACAGCATTCTTCCTGAGCAGAAAACAAAATTTCACAACAGCTTGTTGCTCTCTTAAATTGGCCAGCACAAAAACGAGGAAACTGTTTTTAAGAAAAAATTCACTGTGACCAGAAAGAACCTTCCCAGGTGATGCCCCTGGGTGACCAAATGGAGTGAGTTGCTTGATTCTCCCCTAGCAGGAAAAAATGCATACTCTGAAATGCTGCCCTGGGGAACTATGTTGTGGTTGGTTAGTTTGTTTAAGGGGTACCATCTTGTATACCTGATAAAGGGCTTAAATCCAGAACATACTAAGAACTCTCAAAGTATGCCAATAACAAGAAAACAAACAATCCAATTTAATAAAAACAATGGGCAAAGCATTTAAACTGACTATGATGGTTAAGGTGGCATATGAACTTGACTGTTCCATGATTCTCAGTGGTTGGGAGTTATGATGTAGTTCGGCAGTCATGCAATGGTGCGGTTATTCCCCAAGATGAGGTCTAATGTAAGGCAGTTACCTCCATGATGAGATCTGTAATGTTCATCCAGTCAGTTTAACTGCTTGAGGTCACACTCTGCATCCAATATATATACATGTTCTGGCAAAGCTTTGACATTTTCTTGATCTGGATCTTGCACTGGCTCTTCAACATATGACCTCTGGTCCTTTGAACTTGAACCAGCAAGTACTGTCTGCCGGTCTTGGGATTCTTCACCTCCAAAGTCAGCATTCCCTGCCCTTCTTGGGTTCTTTGGTCCCTGTAACTACCTGAATTCGGAGCAGCCTTCAGCCGGACATCTGACTTCTGGTCTTGGAAGTGACAACCAGCCTTTAAAATCTGCATGAACCATTTTCCTGAGATCAATCCACCTTTCTGTATCTTTAAGTTTTGCTGGCTTTGTTTCTCTAGAGGATGCAGCCTGACACATTGACACTTCAACGAAGACATATGGATGAAACGTCACCACATGAAAAGATAGCCTACCATCTTGAGTCACTCAAAACCAAACTCACTGCCAGGCAGTAGATTCTAACTCACAGCGACCCTGTAAGGCAGAGTAGAATGACCTCTTGGGTCTTACTCCTCAGCATTTACCCTAAAAAATGAGAGCATATGACCATATAAAGACTTGGACATAAGCTGTTTGCAACAGCTATGTTTGTAGTAGTTTTTTTTTTTAAAGGGAGGAAACAACTAAAAGTCCATCAATGAGTAATTGGATAAACAAATTGTGGTATGATACAAATTCTGTGAGTGATACACAGAAGGAAAAGTAACAGATAATTGATAAAGTCTACAGTGAATTCCAAATGCTTTTGTCCTCATCATATTTCATCACGATGTCAAAATCCTTATTTGACTTTGAAATTTTGTTACAAAGTACACATTTACAGATAAAAATATTTTACAATCAATAATCATTATGAACTCATGCTTTAGAAAAGCCGTAATAGCTACAGACCTGACAAGTTGAAAAGAAAAGAGTATAGCAGAAAGAATACATGGGTTTTACAGTTAAATGGTTTAGTTAAAACATGAGTTTCACCAATGCTAAGTAAGATTGCCCTAAAATTGACAGTAATAGTTCAATTGCAGGACTGATTGAGAATTGAATGAGACAGTGAAAGCTTGCTATAGTTGCTCAATAGTTGTTTTTAGTTTCATTGCCTTTATTCCTGTACCAACTCCTGTTTCTTCATTCTGGTTTTGAATTTGGGGTTTCAACAAAACCAAGTTAACGTTTATTCATCCATTATGTGGATAGATCACAATACAATTCTTACCTTGTGATTCAAAACTCACAAAAATATTTCTTAAAAAAGAAAGTCTGTTTCTAGGTTGTAATAAAGCCTAACGTCAAACAGGTTCAACCTAATTTAGATTTCATTGTGGTGATCACAAATAACTCTATAGTGAGTTAAAACACTTCTTTTCTCCTTTACTCCCACAGAGACTATTTCTCTGTTGACTGTGACATTTGCAGAATTCTGGTTGCAGGGGAGAGAGGCAGTTTATAATTCTGCCAGGAAGAAGGAGATTTCTTAGGTATTTGTAAAAGTAGGATATGGATACAATTCTTGATTATGCTTACTAAATGTAATGAACCTAGTGTTATTCAAAAGCAAGGTATCTTACTAGATCTAGGGATGGTAATAGTGGTCTTTGAGTCCTTTGCAGTACCCAGTTTCTTTCGCCTCATTTCTCAAAGCCTGTGCGTAATGTTGGCATAGCTCACTCTTACAGGGGACCATTACCGATTATGCGGAAACCGAGAAATTGTTTTACTTCTCTCCAACCTTCCCTGTGTACCACATACCCCCTCATTACCCTCACTTACAGAGTTGCCAAATACCATCTCCTAGAAGTCGACGTAATAAAGTGGAACATCTGGGGACAAGCACTAAATCTAGAAATGAACACTGGCAATGAGAGGGAGGGGAGACCAGTCTGTTGATTTCCTAACATGTGACTTGTACAAAGTGTGAGTGAGCACCTCGTTGAATGCTGTGAAGGGCAGGACCAAGAGGAGATGTCTTTCGAGTCACACAATTATCATAGCCAAAGGGAACGCACTCAGATAATTTTATTTGTAAAACAAGACAGTCGAACGAAGCAAAAGAATTCCAGATGCTATAGGCAAACTACCGACTAGGAATGGGGAAGGCACAGGGGCCTGGGCCAGTGAGCATGACATCCTGAAGTGAACTGCATGGAGTGTCTTCAATCTTCAAGGCAGAATTTGGACAGAAAAAATGCATGGAGAGGGGGGCCTTCACCAAAACCACTGCTAGTGAGTCTGTTCTGACGTACGGTGACCCTGCATAGAGAAATCCTGGGGCTTGAAGGAAGCAGATAGTCTCATTTTTCTGTCACGGAGCAGCTGGTGGGTTTGAACTGCCACCGGCAGCCCCATGCATAGCTGACAGTGCCATGACCTTCGCCAAGGCTAAAAGAGGCAAGGGAGTTTCTGTATGCCAAGTTCCAAAACATCCCAGGTTTTTGTTTGTTTATTTTTTTAATCAGCAGAGCCTGAGTCTACCTGATGCTCTTTTTCCCTCTTCACCTTTTTCCATTTTCTTCTTTGTGTGTGTGGGGGGCATCACTGCCCTGGTGGGAGTAGGAAGCCCAGCCTTGCTCCTGGAGAGCTGCTGCTAGTTTTGAACCGTCAACCCTGTGGGCTGCAGTCCCGCACACAACCACTATGCTACCAGGGCTCAGCCCTCTGTTTTCTTCTTGCCCAAAAGGAAACAGGGTCATGCTTCTCTTTGTAGAAATCCTTCTGACTTGTGTCTGCTGGGTAAAACCTCTCCTTTCTCCATCCTCTTGGTCGGTGGGTTTCCAGTTTGAGCACACATTAAGCTTGAAGGGGGAAAACACTCTCTGGGGGAAATATGTTCTCAGTTGGCCAGATATGTCAGAATCACCTGAAAACTCAAACAACTCACTGGCATCCACGCGGGCTCATAGCGACCTATAGGACAGGGTACAACTGCCCCTGGGAATTTCCCAGACTGCACCTCTTGAGGGGGAGTAGAAGGCCTCTCCCCTTTTCCAGTGACTGGTGGTTTCACACTGCTGACCTTGCAGGCCGCAGCTCAACCAGTAACCACTCTGCCCCCATGGCTCTGGTAAAAGCACCTGAAGAGATGGTTAAACTGCCTCTGTTCACAAGCCTCAACACCAGGGAGTTGGAATCAGCAAAGTTAGGTTGACACTTTGTTAAACAAACCCCTTAGGTAATCACAAGGAGGAGAAGTTAGAGACAACTTGAAAAGCCTCGTTCCAGAAGATCTCTACTGGGATGATTTGGATTAAGCACATTCTTTACTTCCATGTGTTACATTTCTTTATTTTTAAAGGTGGAATTTTTTTCTTTCCTTTCCCCCCCCAAACAAATTATTGTAATTTTGCTGAAAACATGTGCATGTAACACAGGTTGATGGGGTTTGACCCTAGCCTTACCACTGTCTGCCCCTGTCTCTACTGGAGCTGCTGCCGGGATGGTTGAAATCAGTACAGGGACATTGTCTCCTCAGAGCCGAGGCTTGCTGACAGTGCAGGGCAGATTGAACCCTTGTGGCCCTGCGCTCAGTGGTCAGGCCTTGACTATATGGTTGCTTTGAATTTGCTCACTTCTCTCTCATGCCCCCCGCCCTGGTTTTATGGTGCTAACTCCTGGTCTTTGTCAGTTTGGCTCATTGGCCAGACCACCCCCCTTTGCCTACGGCAATAACACCTGCTACACCCAGCTGGGAGAGTCCACCCTGTGCAGAGTAGCCCCAGGCTGGAGAAGCCCATCCATCCTCCACTTGCATATTTCCCGTTCAATTTCTTACAGGGGAGTTCCAGCTTGTGTGTTTGGGGAGAGCTCTTACATGTCCTCTTGGTTGAGGAATCCTCCTCCCGCCAGCCGTGTGCCTTATTGCGAGGCCCAGGGTAGTTCCAACAGCATTGGCCTGAGTTCCAAGCTGCTGCAGGAATCACTGTCCAGGCTGTGTCAATCTGCCTGATTCGGTGGTTCCACCCACTATTCACGGTGCTCTATTCAGAAGTGGGTAGCCCACCAATCTTCCGTGGCACTCCCCTCACAGTGTGCACCTTCACGGATCCCCCAGCTAGCCGTGGGCTGCATGCACTATACTAGTTCCTGGTGAGATCAGGCAGTGCAGCATCATCCCTGTGGGTACACAACAATTCAACCAGTGGTCCCTGGGAAGACCACCCAACTTACCCTCCAGATAACGAAACACTGGTACACTAGGGAAAAAGTAAAGTCAAAAGAGGATAAAGTGTTAGGTTAATTCCATAGCACAATTAGTCACAGGAAGTTTGAAGGCACATTCCTTTAAGTCCCCAGAGAGAGCCAGTGCTCTTTGACGTCCTGGAAAATGACACCTGGTTCCTCGAAAGCAATGCAATGCAAACAGCAATCAGCCCCAACAACCTCAATGAAAACAGGAGAAACAAAAAGTAACAGCAGATGTCCTGAACCTAACGACATGCATAGAAGAGGCAGACGTTGATATGCTGCAGAAAGAAATTTTCAGAATGATGCTTGGAGTCATACAGGATAAGAGGGAAACAAAACAGAAAAAGGATGAATTGATAGATGAGATAAAGTCCATACACCAAAGGGAAATACAAGAGCTTAAGGACAAGAAAACCAACAGCAGACTCACTGACTTCATTAATCGACTGGAGAAAGCTGAAAACTGCATCAGTTACCTAGAAGATGGCCAAGTGGAATTTAGCATATGTGAACAAAAATCTAGTAAGATTATCAGAGAAACTGAAGAAAATGTAAGATCTATCTCTGATGCTATAAGTAGGAATAACATCAGAATTGTTGGTCTACCAGAGGAAGACACAACAAAGAAGCCATCTGCAACAATAGTCAGAGAATTCTTGAAGAAAAACTTCCCTAGCTTAAAGAATGAAAACCAGGCAACCATTCAGGAGGCTGAAAGAACACCAGCTAGACTGAATCCCAAGAAGAAGTCACCAAGACACATACTAGTTAAACTAACCAAATTTGAGGAAAAGGTAAAAATCATGAGAGGAGCTAGGAAATCACATATAAAGGTTCCCAAATAAGAATATGCCCAGACCTATCAGTGGACACTATGAAGAAGAGGAGGGAGTGGAGTAATATATTCCAAAATTAGCCAAATTATTTATCAAGATAGATGGAGAAGGGGCTGACCCCCAGTGGCGTAGTGGTTGTGTGTGGGACTATGGCCCACTGGGATGGAGGTTCAATTCCAGCTCTACAGGTGCAAAGGCTGGGCCTCCTACTCCCACCACCAGAGGGCAGTGATGCCTAAAAATCTAAAAGAAAAAAAAAAGATAGATGGAGAAGTAAGAGTTTTTCCAGACAAGGAAAAACTCAAAGAATATGTTAGAAGAAACTCAGCCCTACAAAAGATCCTTGCTGACCCACTATGGGCAGAAGAACAGCACTCATCAAACATAAATAAGAGACCTCCACATAGAACAACCTCACCTAGAGGGCAACAAAGAGAGAATAGCCTTCAAAAAAGGAATGGCTTAAGGCTGGAAAGAAATCAAGAATGATCAGCCCTCACACACACATGCACAACACACTGAAAAGAAAGGGAGGTCGGGAAACAACACAATAGGTAAAACATGATATCACACCTCCAGATGGAGATAATAACCCTAAAAATGGATTGAACTCAGGAATCAAAAGACTGAGGCTAGGCCTGAGACCCAGTGGCATAAGTGGTTGAGTGCGGGACTGTGGCCTGCAGGCTTGGTGGTTCAAATCCAGCGGCGGCTCTCAGGAGCCGCGCTGGGTAGCTCCCACACCCATCAGAGGGCAGTGATGCCCACAAAACCAAAAATAAAAAAGATTGAGGAGACTGGCTTACAAAACACAATCCATCAATCTGCTGACTACAGACAACAACAGACTGAGAATAAAAGGCTGGAGAAAGGCATACCAAGCAAACAACAATTCAAAAAAAGCAGGGGTGGCAATCCTAATCTCGGATAAAATTAACCTCAAAGTGCAAACCATAAAAAGAGATAAGGAGGGACACTATATAATGCTCAAGGGAGGGGTAAACAATGAACCAACTAGCATTTTGAACACATATACCCCGAATGAGAGACCCGCTGAATATCTAAAACAAACACTCCAACTTATGAAAAAAGAAATCACAGCCTCAACAATTATAATGGGTGACTTCAATACACCCCGGTCTGAGAAAGACAGATCACAGGGAAAGAAACAAGGAGGCTAGAGATCTAAACACAACAATTAGAAAATTTGACTTGATAGATAGCTGCAGAGCTTTTCATCCAAATACCAACAAGTTCACATTCTTTTCAAGCCCACATGGCACATATTTGAAGATAGACCACATGCTGGGGCATAAGATGAATCTACATCAATTTAAACACACACCTCTCGTTCTCAGACCACTGTGACATTGGTTGGAAAGCAACAAAAGGAAGATGAAGAAAACAAGAGCAAACAATTGGAGGATGAGTAACTCTCTATTGCAAAAGGAGTGTGTACTGGCCCAGATCAGAGTTGAAATTAGGAAATTTCTAGAAACCATTGAGAATGAAAACACAACATACCAAAACTTATGGGACACAGCAAAGGCAGTTATTAGAGGAAGTTTCATAGCAATGTATGCACACCTGAAAAAGGAAGAGTATCTCATAACTGATATGTTGACACAGAACTTACAACAACTAGAGCAGAGTCATCAGGACAATCCCACTAATATCTAAAGAAAGGAAGTAATAAAAATCAGGGCTGAGATTCATGAGAGGGAAAATAAGAAAACAATGGAAAAATTAATGCTGCTAAAACTTGGTTCTCTGAAAGAATTAACAAAATTGACAAACCACTTGCAGACTTAACCAAAGAAAGGAGGGAAAAAAATTCCATAGCAAGAATGACGGATGAAAGAGGGAACATCACAACTGACCCTAGTGAAATCAAAAGGATAATGACACAGTACTACAAAGCACTTTAATGAATTCAGCAACTTGGTATACATGGAAAAATTCTTGGAAAAACAGTTCCTCTCTAGATTATCCCCAATGGATGTCAAGAATCTCAACAGACCCATAACAATAGATAAGATTATTAAGGGATTACCAACAAAAAAATCACCTGGACCAGATGGCTTTACAGGAGAATTCTACCAAGCATTCAGGGAAGAACTGACACCAATCCTACACAAACTCTTCCAAAACAGGAAAAGATGGCAAACTCCCAAACTCCTTCTATGAAGCTAGCATAATACTGATACTGAAACCGGGCAAGGATCCCATAAGAATTGAGAACTACAGACCAATACCCCTAATGAACACTGATGCAAAAAACCTTAAAAAATACTGGCCAATAGAATACAAAAGTATATGAAACTGATAATTCACCATGACCAAGTGCTGGGGTGGTTCAACATACAAAATACCCCAAGATGCTGGGGTGGTTCAACATACAAAAGACCACTAATATTATTCATCACATTGACATGAAAAAAAAAAAACAACTATATGAACCACATGATAATATCAATAGATGCAGAAAAAGCATTTAACAACATCCAACACCAATTCCTGTTTAAGTAAGACACTTGAGAAGATGGGAATGAAGGAAAATTCCTCAAGACAATGCAAGCTATATATGAAAAACCAACAGTCAACATGATAGTCAATGGAGAAAAGGCCAGCAAATTCCCACTGGAAAAGGGGACCAGACAAAGATGTACCTTGTCCCCACTCTTATTTAATATCATACTGGAGGTTTTAGCTAACAGCATAAAGCAAAGAAAAGACATCAAAGGTATTTACCTGGGGGAGGAAGAGGTAAAATTATTGTTATTTGCAGATGAGATGATTTTATATATGGAAAACTCCAAAAAGATCCACAAGGGGAATACTGGAAGCAATAGAGGAGTGTGACAGAGTGACAGGAAACTCAGAAGTCTATCAGACTGCTAGATCACAGAAGAGGAAATAAAAAGAGAGGCACTCTTCACAAGAGCCAAGCACAAATTGAAATATCTAGGGATATACCTGACTAAAAGAACAAAAGATCTATATGATGAAAATTACAGAAACCAAGAGTGACTTCAATAAATGGAAGACTATCCCATGCTTGAGGATCAGAGGACTCAACATAGTAAAGATGTCAGTTCTATCCAAGGCACTATATTTAAGTTTAATGCAATTCTGATACAATTACCCTAAATCTCTTCAAAAAAATGGAAAAAATTATTGCCAACTTCATATGGAGAGGAAAGATGTCCAGAATTAGCAGGGAACTTCTCAAGAAGCAGGACACCATGAGAGGACTTGCTTTACCTGATGTTAGCACATACTATACAGCCCCAGCGGTCAAAACAGCATGGTATTTGCATGAGGATAGATCCTCAGACCAATGGAAAACAACTAAAAACCCAGAAATAAAAACATCAGTATACAGACAACTGATCTTTGATAAAGGCCCAAAAAATATCAAATGGGAAGCAGATGCCCTTTTCAACAAGTGTTGCTGGAAAAAATGGTTATCTACCTGTAGGAAAATGAAGCAAGTCCCTTACCTCACTCCATGCACTAGAATAAACTCAAGGTGGATCACAGACCTTGAAGTAAAACTCCAAATTATTAGGACCATCAATGAGGGAATAGGGACCAACTTGAGACCTTTGTTAGAGGGATTACATAGACTATCAGAAAAAAAGGAAGGACACAAACATAGAGGAGGCACAAATAGACAAGTGGGATATACTGAAGACAAAACACCTGTGTACATCGAAAGAATTCACTAAGAAAGTAATAAGAGTGCAGACAGACTGGGAAAACATCTTTAGCAATGACAAATCAGATAAAGGCCTCATTACCAAAATCTACAATACCCTAATAGCTTCCAAAATGAACAAAACTAACTGCCCACTGAGGAGATGGGCAAAGGACCCGGACAGAACTTTCTCAGAGGCAGAAATCTGAATGGCCAAGAAACATATGAGAAAATGTTGCCAATCATTAGCCATAAGAGAAATGCAAATCAAAACAACAAGATAACAGTTAATACCCTCAAGGATAGCCCAATTCAAAAAATTAGAAAGCAACAAGTGTTGGAGAGACTGTGGGGAGATAGGAACTCTTATCCACTGCTGGTGGACCTGTAGGTATGTACAGGCACTATGGAAATTGATTTGGCGATATTTAAAACAGAAGGAAACTGAGCTACCATAAGACCTAGCCACCCCCACTGCTGGGCATATACCCAGAAGAAACAAGCAACAAACCACGACCAGACATCTGTGCTCCAATGTTCATCACAGCACAGTTCACAATGGCAGGAGTTGGAAGCAGTCCAAATTTCCATCATTAAAAAACTGTGGTACATACATACAATGGAGTACTATGCATAGTTGAAAAGCAGTGATGAACACGTGAAGCACATCTCTGCATGGGAAGAACTGGCAGAAATTATGCTAAGTGAAGTAAGCCCAGCACAAAAGAAAAGGTACAACATGAGTCTGCTGAGGTAAGCATAATTAAAAAGATGCAAAAGGGGCATCGGGAAAAAGCTATTGTATACCAAAATTCCTGGGGGGGAGGCCCAGGTAGTATGGCAGGGGCCAAACCAAATCCAGAGCTACATATGGTAGCCAACTAGGGTGGCGGATAATGGTGGTGGGCAGATGGTGATGTAAAGAGGAGGAAGGGAGTACTAACCACCCAAGGGAGATATTGTTTATATCTCCACAGGGATAGAGGGACCAAACTTAAAGCTGGTGTTCCAGGGTGTGAATGCAGCCAGATGGCATGGAGCGGGGAACCAGTGGAGGGGTCTGAATGTTAAATCCCAATCCCAGCTATGGGGGTAGCCACCTCTCCCCACAGGGGAGTTTGCTTTGGAGGTCAGCTTGGGGACTGAGATATGCTTGACCAGAGCACATGAGAACAAATGAAGGGGGAGGAAGAGAGAATGGAGTGCATCCTGGCCCACTGAGCCTTGGGATGATATTCCCACTCAGACCATCCGATGCAGAGAAAGGCTCATATAGCTGGTGTCACTATGAAATATGGCTTCTCTCACTGACCCAAGGCCCTTCGGGGACAAAAATAGAGTCAGGATTATACCCTGTCTGATCCAACCACCCCATCCAAAACACTAAAGGTGTGCAACAGAGCATGGAGTTCCCAAGGGAGTGCCAAGGATATACTTTGGGGCCAGGGTATGGCACCCCATCCGATTCAACCTGGGGACACTCCTGGAGATCAATATACAGGTTTTTATTTATTTTTTACATATATATTTTTTGGACTTTTTTTTCTGTCGTTTCATTTTCTTTGGTTACTACATCTTAGGATGGCTACTTTTTTGGTACACATTGCATCTCTGACAATCTAGCTAGATAAAATAGGCTGGATGAACAGTCTGGAGGCAAAAATTACGTGACTGATTGTTGGGGGGGGGGGCGATGGGACATGGGAGATAGGGAGGAGGGAGAAAGGTCGTGGTGTTGACCGGTCCAGGGATAAGGAAACAACAAATGATTCAAAATCAGTGACAAGGTGGGTGTCAGAGGTCCAATAGGGATTGATCGAGAGTAATATAACAGAGAGAAAATACTGAAACCCAAATGGAGGCTGAGCATAATAGTGCGACAAGAAGAAAGTAAAAGGAAATAGAGGAAAGAACTGGGAAGTAAAGGGCATTTATAGAGGTCTAAATACAGGCATGTACATAGGTGAATATAGTTATATATGATGGTGGGGAAATAGATCTACATGCATATATTATAGGGTTAGTAGTAGGACAGCAGATGGGCATTGGACCCCCACTCAAGTACTTCCTCAGTGCAAGAACATTTTGTTCTATTAAATTGGCATTTCATGATGCTCACCCTCCCAACATGATCACTGAAGACAAATGTGTGCATAAGCAAGTGTGGTGAAGAAAGCTGATGGTGCCCGACTATGAAAAGATGTAGTGTCTGGGGTCTTAAAGGCTTGAAAGTTAACAAGCAGCCATCTAGCTGAGAAGCAACAAAGCCCACATGGAAGAAGCACACCAGCTTGTGGGACTAGGAGGTCTCAATGGAATCAGTTATCAGGTTTCAAGAACTAAAAACATAACATTGCATATCCACCTTCCTGATACGATTACTGATGACAAATATGTGCATAAGCCAATGTGATGAAGAAAGCTGATGGTGCCCAGTTAGCAAAAGATATAGTGTCTGGGGTCGTAAAGACTTGAAAGTAAAGAAGCGGTCATCCAACTCAGAAGCAACAAAGTCCACATGAAGAAGCATACCAGCCTATGTGACCACGAGATGTTGAAGGGATCTGGTATCAGGCATTAAAGAACTAAAAATTACATCATTATAAGTGATGGGGAATACTGAGTGGGGACCCAAAACCCATTAATTGGTAAAGTGACAACCCCTTACAGAGGGGTTGCAGGGAGGAGATGAGCCAGTCAAGGTACAGTGTGTTAACAATGAAATTTGCAACTTTCCTCTAGTTCTCAAATGTTACCTCCCACCCACTATCATGATCCCAATTCTATCTCATAAATCCAGCTAGACCAGGGGATGTACACTGGAGCCGGAACCGTGGGAAATTCAGAATAGATCAGTGGTGGGAGTGGTCATACCAGGAGGGGTTGAGACAGGGTGGAGTAGAAAGGGGGAAACAATTTCAGGGATCTACATATAACCTCCTTTCTGGGTATGGACAACAGGGAAATAAGTGAAGAGACAGTGTACAATATGAAAAAATAATAGCAATTTGTAAATTATTAAGCGTTCATCAAGGAGGGGGAGTAGGGAGGGAGGGGAAATATGGGGAGCTGGTACTGGGGGCCTAAATGGAGGGAAGATGTTTCGAGAGTGATGATAGCAACAAGTGTGCAAAGGTAATCCACATACAATTGACGTATGTATTGATCATGATGAGAGTTGTATGAGCCTCCAATAAAATGATTTATTAAAAAAAAAAAAGGAGGGGGAAAGAGGAGCTTATACCAAGGGCTCAAGTAGAAAATATTTGGAAATGAAGATGATGACATTTGTACAAATATGTTTGATACAAATGATGTATGGAATGTTATGAGTTGTAAGAGCCCCTAATAAAATCATTGGGAAAAAAAAGACCACAGATTTAATTGTCCAAAACACACAAATGCATAGTCTCGGACAGATTGGTGGTTGTCTAGCTATTGGGGGCGGAGAAGACAGGGTCAGGGAATGGCTGCTGATAGGTTTAGAGTTTCTTTTGGGGATGATGACAGTGTTCTAAAGTGATCACAGTGATGGCTAGACAATTTTGGAAGTGTAAGGAAATCTATACTTCACTTCAATAGGTGAAGTGTATGGTATGTGAATTATATTTAAATAAAGCCATTTTCCTAAAAAACAAAAATGAAACAAAAAACAGGTAACATATTAGAATATAGCAGAATTGCTAAGATACCATGACCAAATCATGATCATAGCAAGAATGTATAGCTATTGTAATAGTTGTTGTTGTTAAGTGCCATCAAGTTGCTTCAGACTCTTAGTGATCCTGTGGATGACAGAACAAAAGAAGGCCTAGTATGCTCCTGCGTCAGTCCAGGTAAACTAGAGAAACAAATCCATAGGCACGTATATGGATATAAGGGTACAGTTTATATACACAAGGAATGGCACATTAAGAAAGCATCCCAGCCCAGTCCAGTTTAAAGTCATAAGTCCGATATTGGCCTATATGTCCAATAGCAGTTATAACATCTCCTTCTGACTCACAAAGTCACAGGGCAGTGGGTGCAGAGTCCTGGCACTGGCAGGGGTCCCCTCATGGCTCCTCACTTCCAGGGCTCAGGGTCCATCAACAGCATCCAGTGGTGCTAGAAGCAACTCATCGCTGGCAGGGGTCTCCATGTGGCTTTTCCAGCTTCAAATGTCTGGTTCCATCAGGGTAAGGCCGTGTGGCCTCTCCTCTGGCTCCTCTAGCTCCTGGGAGGCTGACATCTTGTCTTGTCCATAGTTCATTGTCTCTGAGATTAACTCCCAGCAACTGGGGAAATAGCTTCTCCTCTCCACGAGGGAAATATCGCGAGATTTCTGAGAAGTCTCAGAAGAAAGCCATGCCCACACTGAAGCCTCATTGGCTACTCAATGGCTATCTCCAGATTAACAGGCTAGACTCCACCCCTACATCTCAATCATGCAATTAACATAAGCACATGACAACCACAGCTTCCATTGTTGCTTTGGTTGAGTCCATCTTATCGAGAGCCTCCCTCTTTTTCCACTGATCCGGTGCTTTCCCAAGCAAGAGGTCCCTTTCCTGGGTGAGAGAGAGAGTTTTGCCATCCTATTTTCTAAGTAATTCTTCCAAGATCGATTTGTTTGTTCTTTTGGAGGTCTGCAGTACTTTCAATATTCTTTGTCAACACCCTAATCCAAATCTGTCGGTTTTCTTCAGTCCTCCTTGTGCAATGTCCAACTTTCACGTGCATGTGAGGTGATTGAAAAGACAATACTTGGGTCAGACCCACCTTAATCCTCAAAGTAATGCACTTGTTTTTCAATACAGTAACTTTATTTAGTGCAATGTGCCACTTGATCTCTTGGGCGCTGTTTTTGTGAGCACTGATTGTGGATCCAAGCAAGATGAAATCCTTGATAACTTTCAAATAGTTCTTCATATTAAGAATTTATAGCTTGTCAGAGTAATAGGCAAAATGGGAAGACCAACTGATCCTCTCCACAGAAGCTGGAAAGGGATCTGGGAATATTCTATATTTACTTATGATAAAATCTCTAACATATGAACCAATAAAAATTTCAGAATGGAATAAAAATATATCTCAATTCAAAAGCTTAGATGTACTTGATGGCAAAGCATTAGAGGATTTCCAACAAATTCAAGATTGTAAATGCCCAATATTTAATTTCATACTGGAAATCTGAAACAATATGATTTATAAGAGAAAGAATAAAGAGGTATTAAAAATTGGAAAGAAAGGAAAATTTTTATTATTTGTAGATGATATGATTTACTTAGAAAACCCAAGAGACACATAGATAAATAACCAGAAGTAACTCATTGAGGTAGCTGGTTAACATTTATCTTTTAACTTTTTAGAATATACCAATAACAACACAGTGAAAGTCAAAACATAGTTTATAAGAGCAACAGAAAATAAAGAACTTTCTGAAACCAGACTTAGAGAAGTTAAGGAAAATTTTAAGTGCTCCTGAAAACCCTTAAAAAACATAAATAAGAAAAAATAGAAATAAACAAATAGGAAGAATTAGTTATAAGACTACCTCCTCATTAGTTTACAAATTTATTTCAATGCCAAAAATAATTTTAAAAACAATAGCATTTTAGAAAACAGTTAAAATGGAAAAGGATATGTGTTAAGTGAAATGAAAATATATTGTCAAGTTATAGTAGTTGTATACAGGTAGGTAGAGGCATATGAATAAACAAAGCCTACTTCTATATATTTGTTCTATAAACACAATCATATTTAAGTGCATCATTTGTGTGCAGATGCATTCGGCAAAAAATTAGTCATAGCAAAGCAAAACTAATGTACATTATATATATATTTATTTATAGATATAAAAGTTTATTGGTGGCTAATAGGATTAGAAGAGAGAAAGTGGGGGTGGAGGGTAGGGTGATGGGAAAACTACAAGGATCAGGAATGTTAGCTTGCAAACAGATTCTTGCCATTGCTGTCAATAAGGCTTAACCCTGTACATAACTGAACAGGCAAAAAGAGCTTCAAAAAGTTTGTGGGAAACTTCCATTATTTTCAAATTTCTTGGCGGTCATCGCTGGGGCTACTTCTTGCTCCCGATCTGTTTGGTGGCCTGCTCTTCCACTGGCATGGCCAGAAGACCCTGCAGGTCTGAGAGGTCATTAAGAAACTTTGCAAGAATGGGTTCTTCTTGGTCCTCAATCTTCTCCAGGTTGTGGTCCGGCTGCTTGGTCATCTCGGGAGAGCGTAAGTCAGGTGGGCCTTTGCTGTGACCAGAAGAGGTGCCAGGAGTCTCAGGGAGAGGGCACCACACTTGAGGAGCGTGACAAACGGCAGGAGGGAGGGGAGGAAGGGTGCTTGCCAGGCTGCTGTGTGCACCAGGGTCACTTCAGACTACACACTGCCCAGGCTGCGGGCACTTCTCAAGCACCATACCCGGTGCACCCCATTATTATATTTTTAACAAATCAATCATGATTTAGCAATGGATTTTTATGTGGTCATAGTCTAAAGTAAATCTTAATATTGCCCTTTTCCATTTTTCAGTGAATCGCTCTTTTGGAAAGAAAGGCATTATTTCATAAGTAACTTCTGCGATATAAAACTTTATAATGGAAGAATTTTTCTCTTAAAACCAAAGGGCATTTTCACAGAGAATTCAGAAGCCTGACATGCAGACCTGCCTATCAACATAGAACCTTATTATTTTTGGATGGGCAGGCATCAGTATGTCCATAGAATTAATACCAGGTGGTCTTAGGGCAGTGTTTCTCAACCTTCCTCATGCTGGGACCCTTCATACAGTTCCTCATGTGGTGGTGACCTCCCAACCATAAAATTATTTTCATTGCCACTTCATCACTGTCATTTATGAATGTTATAAATCAGGAAAGCTCTATGAAAGGTTCATTTGACTCCCAAAGGTGTCACGGACCCACAGGTTGAAAACAGCTGTCTTAGGAAGAAAACTGCCCCCCAAACTTAATTTCAATTAGCTGCGGTATAAGAGGGCTTCTTAAACAACAGAGTGGACATTGGTGGCTTAATTGAAAAATTTTCACCAACCATATGGATGGTTGGGTTGGATTCCTGGTCAATGCCAACCACACTGGAGGCTTTGGTATTGCTAGGATGCTAAACAGATTTCAGCAGAGCTTCTAGACTACAACAAACCTGAGAAAAAAGGCCAGGTGATTCCATTTAGGAAAACCAGCCAATGGAAACCCTTTGAATCACAATGCTTCCACCCCCAACCAATCACTGTGTGTGGTGTTGCCATGAGTCAGGGGCTAACCCCAACACCAGCTAGCAATGGAACAACAGAAACAGCACATGGTCTCCAGTTCAACCCTGACAAGTAGCACCAAAAGAAGAGTTCTCTATCAAAAATTCTTAAACTGGATCACGTTCCTGCAAGAGTTGGTGTCTTCTCTGCAAAACTTCCAATAGTTGGGATGTGAGCCCTCCTATAAAGCTGTCAAGCAAATCAAGGTATGTTATATTTAAAAAAAAAGTATATTTAGTAATTACCTTTTCTCCTATCCAAGAGAGTAACAGAAGAAAAGAGGACCGTAGCGCTTCGGGAATTCTCAGCAGTTCTCAAGAGTCTGTTACCATAAATCTAGCACGACTTACCAACAGGTATATTTTATCAGAAAACTCGTTAAAGAGAGCCCTCAGCTTTCTTATCTCAGTTACCTTCTACTAACCTTCCTCTTCAACTTGACAAAGGACAGATAAATGCCTACTCACACTGTCAGTTTGTCTTCAGACACTGCACACGCACGCCTGAAATGAAAGTCAGTTATCTGATATATAAACTGATGTCTGGATTGCTAGAGCTTGACTTTCTTCTACTAAAAAGTGTTCGGTTCTGTATGCCTTATAGATTCATGCCTTTCCAAGTGCACTACAAATGCAAATCTGAAAGACTTTCATTTATCAGGGATAACGTGTTAATTGCTTGAGTGAATTAAAAAACCTGTTAAATGGCACCTTCGATCCCCAAAATTACCTCTCTCTCTCTCTCTCTCTCTCTCTCTCTCTCTCTCTCTCTCTCTTTCTCTCTCACTGGACTATAAACTCCAAGGAACATGAACTGTCTTAATCTTTCTCACCACCAGGTCTCCAGTACCTAAACTGTACTTGGTAATAGCAAGTGATCAAAGCATTTGCCCAATGTGTTAGTATGGGTAGAGAACATCCCAACCCAGTACAGTCCAAGGTCATAAGTCTGATATTAGCCCTTATGTCTAATATCAGTCTATAAAGTCTTCTTCAGACCCATCACACACATGCAATGCCACCGACCAGTCAGACAGGTAGAATGCCTTTGGATCCATGGCATTGTAAACATCTCAGTGCTGGCAGGGATCTCCAAGTGGCTCCTCGGGTTTCAGAGGTCTGGTTGCATCCATGTGGCTTGTCTAGCTCAGGGCACTAGGGTAGCTCCAGGTGGCTTCTCCTCAGGGATGTCTCTCAGGAAGTAGCCTTGTCATTAGAGAGTCTTCAAAAGAGTGTTGTCAGAAGAAGGTCTCCAAGGACATAACCAGAGAGACTGTTTCTGCTTCCAAGAAGGAATCATCACATTTCCTAGAATTCTTAGGAGAAGGCCACCCAGAGGTCTCTTAGGTTATCTCCAGATATATAAACTCTTAATCCTCAACTTGACACCAGATTACAAGGCTGCCACACCCAACAAATGAACGAACCAATGAATGAGTGAACATAAAAACAAAGTTGTCATGCTTTGAAAAATCCAAATAAGACTGGATAATGATGATAATTGTCCTAAGACCATTAGAAATTATGAGAAAGAAAGACTAGAGTACACTAAAATTCTGAGGGAGCAGGGGAAAATGGTCATTGGATCTTCCTGAAAGACTTAGATCGGCAGTTTTCAATCTTCCTGATGACATGACCCTTTAATACAATTCCTTATGTTGTGGTGACCCCTCCTCTCCCCATACAATTATTTTCAGTGCTACTATTATGAATCGGGTGACTCCTATTGAAAAAGGGCTGTTCAACCCCAAAGGTGTGGCAACCCACAGGTTGAGAACTACTGACTTAGATGAATAAAGAGATGAGAAATAAGATTAGCAAAGATCAGACATGGGGACAAAATCAAACGGTGTGTGGTGGGGAGCCGTGCAGGCCAAATTGGGTGAGTAGAGGGAAGCCAGACTTCAGAAGGCTTGGGTAATCTATGAGTGGATCCCATTTGGTTGGGATCTTCACTTTTCAATCATTTTCCACATGCTCAATTTAAGCTCTAGAGAAAACTGAGTCTCAGAGAAGATAAAAATCTTAAACACAAAGATACAGTAAGTGATCCAAAATCAGTGGTCAGGAGGGTGTGAGAGACCTGGTAGGGATTAATCAATGGTAGGGTAACCAAGAGAAATTACTGAAACCCAAATGAAGGCTGAGCATGATAGTGGGACAGGAGGGGGTGTATAAGGAAATAGAGGAAGGATATAGGAGGGAAGGGACATTTATAGACATCTAAATACAGGCATCTACATAGGTAAATATATTTATATATGATAAAGAAATAGATTTATGTGCACAAAGTTATGGGCTCAGTATTAAGGCAGCAGATGAACATTGGGCCTTCACTCAAGTACTTCCTCAATGTAAGAACACTTTGTTGTATTAAATTGGCATTCCATGATGCTCACCTTCCTGACATGATCACTGAAGACAAAAATGTGCATATAGAATGGTGGTGAAGAAAGCTGATGGTGCCTGGCTATCAAAAGATAAAGCATCTGGGGTCTTAAAGACTTAAAGGTAAACAAGTGGTCATCTAGCTCAGAAGCAACCAACCCACATGGAAGAAGCCTACCAAACTGTGTGACCACGAGGTGTCAAAGGGATGAGGAATCAGGCATCAAAAAACTTAAAATCATATCATTGTGGGCCCACTTTCCCATTGGAATCACTTACGACAAATGTATATATAAGCAAATATGGTGAAGAAAGCTGATGGTATCCGGTTATCAAAAGATAATATTGTCTGGGGTTTTAAAGGCTTGAAGATAAATAAATGGCCATCCAGCTCAAAAGCAACAAAGCCCACATGAAAGAAGCACACCAGTCAGTGTGACCATGAGGTATCGAAGGTATCAGGTAGCAGGCATCAAGGAACTAAAAAAAAATTTTTTTTTTGGCATCACTGCTCTCTGGTGGTGGGAGTAGGAGGACCAGCCCCACTGCTGGAATTGAACCTCTGTCCCAGTGGGCCGCAGTCCTGCGCACAACGACTACGCCACCGGGGCTCAGCCAGAACTAAAAATTTTATTAGTGTAATTGAGAGAGAGTATGGGTTGGGGACCCAAAGCCCATCTGTAGGTAACAGACTTCTTACAGAAGGGATGAGGGAGAAGACAAACTAGTTAGGGTACAGTGTAGTAATGATAAACCATACAACTTTCCTCTAGTTTTTCAATGCTTCCTCCTTCCCACTATCATGATCCCAATTCTACCTTACAAATCCGCTATACCAGAGGATATACCCTGGCACAGATAGAAGTTGGAAACCCAAGGAATCCAGAATAGATGATCCCTTCATGACCAGTGATGAGAGTGGCGATACTGGGAGGGTGGAGGGAAAGTGGGGTAGAAAGGGAGAACTGATTATAAGGATCT
Source organism: Nesogale talazaci (assembly GCA_004026705.1). Classification (NCBI taxonomy): domain Eukaryota; kingdom Metazoa; phylum Chordata; class Mammalia; order Afrosoricida; family Tenrecidae; genus Nesogale; species Nesogale talazaci. The sequence continues at coordinate 70,107 of PVJH01000208.1, forward strand.
ACATATAACATCCTCCCTGGGGGATGGACAATTGGGTGAAGGGATACAGCAGACAGTATAAGATATGACAAAGTAATAACAATTTATAAATTATCAAGGGTTTATGGGAGAGAGGGGGAAAATGAAGAGCCTATGCCAAGGGTTTAGATAGAAAGCAAATGTTATGAGAATTATGAGGGCAGCGGATGTGCAGATGTGCTTGACACACAATAGATTTATGTATGGATTGTAATAAGAGTTGTATTAGCCCCCAAGAAAAGGATTTAAATAAAAAAATCTTCAACAGCAGTAGGCAAATGGGACCACAAGCCAATCATGTGGGCCCACATTAAGGTAAAACATGGATTATATGATAAGTTTTAAATAATAGTAAGTTGCAAATGTCAGAAACCAACTGCCACTGAGTTGATTCCTCCTCGGGGAGCCCTCACAGGTAGCACAGAACAGTCTCCACAGGGTTCCAGGGTCAACCCCAAGCCCTGTCTGACAAGCTACATCCTTACAGACTCCAGCTTCCAACATTTGGGATGGTTGGGGGGGACTGCTTCAACTGTGTGTTCCACCCAGGGGCTCTTGGTAAGTACCAGTTTACTAAAAAAAGAATGTTTATCAAATTATGAAAGCCATAGGTCTACATGTCAAGAGACATTTTCTTAAGTAGAGACTTACTTTTTAATATCACAGATGGGAACATTGAGCTGATTAAAAAAAAAACTGTAACTTTTAACTAATAACCGGAGAATTATGCCATTCACTAAATCTGGAAGAACTAGAAATATGTACACGTCAAAGGCTTCAAATGATTCTTTATGAGAGTCACAATTTTGAAGACAGCTTCAGATAAACCCAGCAATTGAGATGCTGTAAATATCCTTGCTCTTTCCCCAATCTCTAGCTATATTTAGTAGCATGGTTTCCTTTGTTCAAGAGTTACACTGTGATAACTCCATAATTTAAATTCTCAAAGGCAGAGTGCTGTGGGCATATTCATGAAGTAGATGGCTGGACAGGTGAACACAGGAGTGAACCATGGAATGATGGCACTAGGATCTTCGTGATGGGATGGATAGAATGCTGCACATATATGGATCCTAGAGACCATGTAGTATGAAACTTCCCAGAACATCATAACGATGTGTTCAGCATTTAGCAACCATCAGAACTGGACACAAAATAGATTAGAGGAAACCAGAGAGTACGGGGTATAAGGGGAGACAGTGATTTTTGACAAGGCTTGTTAGGGATGGCTATATGAACAGAGGTGGCTTTCCTAAGAAGATAATGATATTTAAGCATCAGCTGCAGAAGCCCTATCCAAGGTCTGGTGAAGAGCCAAGTGTCCATATGCCTGCATGTTATCTCTAAGAGGGGCCCAAATAAGGCTCCACAGAATTCATCTTTATACTTAAAGAAGCTGCTCAGATCAACTTCACGCCCCACAAGAGCTGGCTCTGCCCCGGCGGAGAGGTAGGATGGAGCAGGAGCAAGACTCAGCGGAGTCACTGAGCTTAAGAATGGGGGCTGGGGGTAGTGGGGTGCCAGGCAGAATCCTGAGCAGCTCCAGCTCTTGGGAAAAGATCACTTCCTAGGTTCACGGCTTACATATCACGACTTTCCTTTCTACTTTACATTTTCCCCACAAATGAAGTCACGGGAGACATTCAGCTGTTACAAACTTCATGTCAAGCTTTGAAGTGCTTTTTAATAGCAGAAATATTTGGTTCACGTGTGGGCTTTGTAGCACTGGTAAATACCTCCTAGTTATCTGTCGCTGCTATTATTCCACACCTCCAATTTGGAGGAGAAATTCTGCATCTGCATAGAGGCACTAAGAAAGAATATTGAACTATATCTTAGCTCTTTTGTGAAAGGCTTCCTTTTATTTCTAATTTTATTGCTCATGCTTCCATGGCATTGTGCTGGTGCGGGGTGGGAGAGCAGGGGATAGAAGGGCCAGGAGGATTGCAGGCAGTTCCAGGTTGTGAAGGAACTTTAAGTGTCTTTAGGGGACTTGCGTGTCTTTAAGTTGAATTTATAGGTGAGTCAGAACAGATGCAGGAGGGGCTTATTCAGGGCCAGAATAGGCTCACAGCCTTTCCCACAATTTAATAGCTGAATGAGCAGCTCGTGGAGGTGGTTAAGATAAAGAAGCCATTCTTGCCAATAGGGATTGCTCCCTGTGTTTCAAGTGAGGAAACATTCACAGAGTAATAAAAGGCCAGCCCAAGCTGTCCTGTCTGCAGTGTGTAAGCAGGGACATCTTTTATGACATCATCAGGAGACCATTTTCTTTTGGCTTCTTGAAGGTTAAGTGGCCAAGGAGGCTCCTCAAGGGGCTACCAAGGCATTCCAAGGGCTGACTCTCCCTCCTCTGTTCTGGGCACAGTAGACTGTGCAGTGGTTTTAAGAGAAGACACTAAACACCATGAATATGGCATAGAGATGGCTAAGTCCATTAACTTGGGAGACTCCTGCCTGATCACTGATGTACGGACAAGTATGTCTGGATACATTATCAGGAAAATATCTTCAGAAGTCGTATTTTTGAGAACAGAAACAAAGGCCACAGGTTAAGTGTTTGGACTATGCTCTGTGTTAAGCAAGATTATTTTTCTTCCTTACGACCCTTAATTATTTCATGCACAGACTCTGGAAAAAAATACAACTGCACTCCATAAGTTAACACTTGACACTTTTATTCCTCAGAGGGCCACGTTTTGGAAGCCTAGATATGTGTATTAATTAGTGATTATTAACACCCAGTAAACAACATCATGTCTTGTAAGACCACAATCTCTCTTCACAGCATGAAGCTGGAATCTATTATTCCCTGGTTTCATATGCTGAAATACACTCACATGGTCACAAGCGACCTTAAGCATTAAATAAATGTAAATGAGGACAACATGGAAAATGGGCTTTTGATTGATAACTAAAAGGCCAGCTTGGAAATCATGCCTCTGAAGGGACTCGTCCCAGGACGGGTCTGGCAGCCTGCATTGTAGAGTAGGGGCTGTCCGGTGAGACACACACACACACACACACACACACAGGTGAGGACAGACCTCGGTTGTCCTCAGGCCTGACTAAAGGGCTGGCTTGTTCATCTGTGTGAGAAACAGCACACTGCCCTCTGTGCCATCAGCTCTCAACAGCCTCACGTAGGACTGAAAATACATATAGGTAGGCATCCTATTTATATCTGGCTGATGGACAACTCACACTTGCCAGTCATCCTATGTAAAAACCAACCCAGTGGCAACTCCCAGAAATCCTTTCGGTTAGAGCAGAACTGCCCCGAAGGGCTTCCAAGGTGCAAACCTCACGGAAGCAGACTGCCTCACCGTCCTCGTGTGCTACATGCAGGAGGATCCGAACCATCAACTTTTCAACGAGTAGTAAAACTACATCAGGATGTCTGCACCTGTTCCCACTCACCGACATTTAGCAAAGGGACGCCTTTGTAGCCCAAGCACTGCCGAGGTACGGACGCATCACTGTATGCACTCATAAACATAAGGGGGGAAATCATTGCTTTTATCCATTGCCAACATGTCACCAACTTTAGTTTTCAGCTTGTTAGCTGTTCTTCGATCCCTCTCCCACCCCCCTCCCGCCCCTGACTGGGAAGGTGAGGTCAGAGGAACATCCTGAAAACAAGGGAAACTCAATCCATTGAAGGCTGGCAGACTGAGAGTGACAAATACATAAAATCATTCCAACAGTGAATGGTTTCTCCCAATATCATCTTGGTCAGGCTCATTAGAGAAGATACGTGGAAGCACAGGTAGTTTATGTAAAAATGATTCATTTCTCTACATCTGTCCCAAGAGGGCAAAATCATGGCACAGCAGCCCTGGAAACACCATTGTTGCAAAAGAGGATCAGATGTGTTTCTCTTGGGTGGAGTGGGGCGAACCAACCGAACTCCCAAGGGAATGAATGAATACCCTGACTCTTCTTAACTCACGGCGAGAGCAGGGGTTCTCAAACCCGGTACCACTGGTTGGGTTGGGCAATGGCATTCTCTGCCATCTATGCGAGGTCGTCCTGTGCATTGAAGGGTGTTTAGCAGCACCCTTGGGCTCCACCCACCAGGAGCACTCCACCTCTATCCTCCCACACTTGTAAGCACCCACAATCAGCTGGAGCTCCAAAGCTATGCTTCTCCTACCTTCTCACTGTACAGCCTCACCCTTTAAATCATTCCCAACTCAGTCTGACTTCCAGTTTTTCATATACTTATCGCCAGCGTCTCATCTAATGATTAAGCCATATTCTTATGTGCACTACGTTAGAGAGTAATTGTTAAGTGCCTCGCCCATAGGAAGTGCTCAATGAGCACGGACTGTTATTATTTTAAACAATCACCCATGGTCCCAAGAACAGTGTGGATTGGAGTGTGCTTTAATATAGAAAGGGATCTTACCAGCTTGCTATCTTCTGAGTCTTGAACACACCAGCCTTCCGGTTCCTTGCGATGATGTCGCTCACATCTGTTGGACGTGGTTAAGAAAGCCACCATGGCGGTTGTCAGCTGTCTCAAGGAACAAACTAGAAGCAGGCCCACAAACACCATCATTCTCTGGACACTGAGTTTGTAAGACGGACAGGGAAGAGCCGGAGGATCTGAGACGGGAACGGAAGCATCGAACCCTGGCTCAGCCACCCAGTGCTGGAGGATTACCTGCCACATGGAAGCCCCTTTACTTCCCTGGGCAAAGTTTTGTTACCTGTGAAATGCATGTTCTGGGGGCATCACCTAAAGGTCAGGGTCATGGTTGCTGGCTGCAGGGAGGTGACTGCACCAGAGGTCCCAAGACCCATTCACTCAAAAGAGCTAAGTCCAGGGGCTGGCCTCTTTTGACCAGTGAGGAGGCTGGTGGCAGTCTTGGGAGACACCTAAAATACAAGTATTTCTCGTTGCCAAAATGTGAATTGGACAGATGGTGAGACATGAGAAGAGAGAGAGATGGAGAGACTTTTGGAGAATTCCTGAGAGGTCCTGAAAGACAACAATGGAAGAAAATCCAATGCCTGCAGCCCATCAAGACCTCCGCTTTAGCCTGTGGCCATTTGCACGAATGCACAGCCCTGACCCAAAGAGCCACTGATGGTGAAGATGTAGGCTCACTGCGTCCCACTTGTCATCCTTCTGAGGGCCCAGCGAGGAACCACGTCAGGCTGCAACACCAGTCAACGCTGGACTACACACCAGCCACCCTGACTTCCACTTCTCCCCCTCTTTCCTCTTGCTCCCATGTGGCTGGGAGACACAGGCATTGCCACCTCTAACCACCGCAAGGGCTCCCAGGGCACCTGCTGATCTTTTCTCTACTGGCTTCTATGCCTGGTTCTGGGTCTCCTTGACTTTTGAATTGCCACATGCCCCCATTTTATCATTTATATGGGACATGTTTTCTTGTTATACGGCCTGTTCTGTGTATCGCTGTCAGAAACCTCAAAATCCCTCTTTTGGAATAAGACTGGTTGAAAGAAACAAGGAATGATATAATTCCTGGGAAGGTGGCCTGCTGAACTCAATTGGGCCCATGGGGGGGAGGCGCCCAGCAGACAGGCGATGCTCCCCTTCTCTCTCAGAGCAAGCACGGGCCGAGGTCTCCGTGCAAGAACAAGAGCCACGGGACTTGGTAACCCAGAGCTCGGCGGAACCACCAGGCACACCCCGTTCTCCTCGGAGTGAATAAGCAGGTACTGTGATAGCTTTCTGCTCCCAGGAGAGGGTAAGGAAAGTCAATTAGGTCGCCTAATGAAGGGCTTTGTTGAGGTTTACAAAAGTGCTATAATGTCGACTTTCTTTCCTTTTCTTTCTTTTTTTCCTTCCTGGGTGAACTTTCCTGTATGCAAATTAAATACCGTCAAATTACATTCATTACAAAAATAAAAGAGACTAATTTGCCTACTTGTTTTGATTAACGAAAATGACACAATCGGCCTACACTTCTGTCTATTTCAGGAAGGCAAGTATTTCAGGAAAAAGTCTTCTATATGAAATGTCTTGCCGAAAAGGACAGCTGACATCTTTATTCTGAGGAGAGCAAAATGAATAGTCAGCTGACAACTCTTTCTGCTTGAGCTCCCCCACCCCACACACACTTTGGCCACACCTGCCCTGCGCTGCCATGGCCTCCAGCCGCCTGCCATCAGGTGCACAGCACACCTGGAGCACCGCATGTGTACATGGCTGAAACATATTATTTTGTTAGTGGAGGTAATAATTTTGATAAAATAGTCATGGGAAGTTAAATTCTATGACTCGGGAAACCTATTAATAATTTTTTAGTAAACATCTTAACACTGTATTCTTTTAGACAATTTATAAACCCGTGACTCCAGGTGGTCAGTTGGAAGCAAGCATCTGTAGTTATATTTTAGGAGTAATTAAAAAAAACCCATAAAACCCAAACAAAACAATCCACAGCATTATTCAGTTTGTATTATTTTTAGAACTCCACAGGAAGCTGATTTGATGGTTGAGAGGGTGCTTTTTCTATTAAAACAAGGGCCCAGAGAGCCCAGGGCAGTGGGGCTTTAAAAAAACATGACCGTCAGAGCGCTATTTTGATCATCTAACTTACCACCCTGCACTTGAGGTGAGGCTGTGAGCTGCTGCTTCTGGACGGCACTGTGTCCAGTAATAGACTTTGCCATTCTCCTGTGTCACCCTCGGTGTAATCAAAGAAATCCAATCAAACCGAGGCCCTATGTCCAGGGTGGTGTTCAACACGATGGGCCAAATTGTGTTCCCTGAACTGCACCCAGCTTCTGGAGGCCTTCAGTGGGAGGTGCTGGGTGCAAAGAAAGCCTTAATGTGATTTCTGATTAAATGGATACCGAGCAATCACCTCCAATCTCCTTGCCTGGGCAACAGGATTTTGAGAGCGACAGGGTATATGCTTGTGGCTGAAAGGAAACTGGATTCTATCTCTAACATTTCTTCTCAAATAAAGCACAGTTCAGATGGGGGCTCCATGTTCATTTTGGTTCAGTTGATTCACACACACACACACACACAATTGAAGAGATGTTGTACCAACAGTCATTTGATGGAAACTATAATAGCAATTTAAGTACAAATTCCATTAGGTATCTTGATATGCCTATATAAAGGTATTTAAAATGTTAGCTTCTGTAATTAATAATTGTTTTTATTTACCAGTAGTTGCTCATATAATTCCCAAAGTTGGTACTCTAACAAGAGATTATTTACCCAACAATGGCATCCTTTTCTTGGTGTGCATGACCTTCATTTTCATCAGACCATCAGAAGTGAGGGTCTCAAATGACAAGATTACCGAAATCTCACTAGTGTTGATCTCTGAGCATTCTGGAAAATGTTTGGGGTTTGCACATTTAAACACACACAATCTTCTGAAGTGTGCTTATTACAGCACTGTGAATTCTTGGTAGTTAAATACTGGCTGTTCCATTTATGGGTAAGAGGCCTTTCTTTCAGAAGGTGCCAAAGAAATATAAGATATCATAAACCAAACTGTTACAGTTCTTGGTGAAACAGAAAGAATGATGTGAGAAACGGTTACAAGGAACAACAAAGACAGGAGCCCCGAAGTCAAGTGAACCTGACTGCTAGTCCGGGTATTTCTGTTAGCTGTGTGGCTGACCTTGAATCTGTTAAGCTCTAGGAGTCACGCGGCTCCACCAGGGAGAACTGCACATATCTAGAGGGCTTGGCACGATGGGTCTGACACATAGGAGAGCACTTCTGTAGGTGGTGAGTGGCATTGACTCCACTCACCCCGGGTGACAGAGCAGACTTGGCTCCAGATGGTTTCCGGGTCACCTTACAGGAGCAGGTGTCAACTCCTTCCTTCCGAGGAGCCAGGGGCAGGGTCCAACGGAGGGCCTTTCAGTTAGCCTGAGTCATGTCCATTGATGATCTTTTTTTGAGGTTGGGCACAACCTTGGGTGGGATGGAGCGATCTGACAGTAAAGCTTTGTTTTCCTTCCCTGTACTCAGTGCTGTGTGAACATTTATAATGTAGAATGTAAACACTTGGAAGGAAATAGAGGACACGGGCCGTGAGTTTTCCACTGTCTTTCACAGGCACACAATGTCCTGGCGAAAGCCAACCAAGCCTGTGTGTCCTGTGACTTCTGTCACAAATCTAGAGAGATGTTATAGACTAAATAAATCCGGTTCCCGGATCACAGAATCACTCTTGAAGCTAAAACAACTTTTTTCTAAAAGGCATGCTTACAACTTTAAGTCCAAAGTGGTGCTTTTGTTATCGCTACATTTTACTGATAGTTCCCATCATTTGAACATATATTTTGGGGAAAGAGGCAACAGGTGTTTTAATTCCTTTTAATAGTGACAATTATTCCAATCACCGATTATGTGTTTGGTGGCATTTCACCATGTCATAAATAATCAGCCACAAAGAACATAGTACTCCTCTATTTACTCAGAGCCTGAATAGTGCAGTGGCTATATGTAGGGCCACTCACAACAAGGTGTACATTTCAAAACCACCAGCCACTCCTTGGGAGGAAGTCAGACTTTATACTCATGCAAAGAACTACAGAAACTTCCAAGGATAGTGCTACCCAGGCTTCTAGGGGTCACTGTGAAGTAGAATCAACTAGATATCTGGGAGGTGTGTGTGTGCGTGCTTTTTTTAAAATTACTTACTTACTCACAAAACCCTGGTGGTGAAGCGGACCTACGCTTTAGGCTGTAGACCACAATGTGAGCAGTTTAAAAGCACCGTCTGCTCCCAAGGAGAAAGGTGGGCTATTTCTGTAGAGGTCTACAGCCTCAGAATTCCAAAGAGTCAGTATGAATCAGAATCGACTCACATGACTCAAATGATAGAGATGTGTGTGTGTGTGTGTGTGTGTGTGTGTGTGTGTGTAGGTCTTTATTTCAAAAAGACCCTTTCTAATTTCCAGTATCAAAATAGTTGGTACTTTTGGTTTCTCTCTCCCAGTCGGCTCCTGAATGAGATCACACCACGGGAAAGGACACTTTAAGCCAATAAGCTGCAGGATGCACATCCAGCATGCCTCACAGAGACTGTCCTCAAAAGAGGGAGTTGGGCAAGGGGAGGACAGAAACCATCAGCACACTCCAGCCTACAGACTGGAGAGTGACCTCATCGTCAGACGGGGTGGCCTGCATACCCCAGCCCTCAATAAGCAGCGTTTCAGAATAATAGGAAAGTTCAAAAGAGTTTTGTACAGAAAAGAGCCACGACTCTTCCATCCTAGTCTGATACCAAGCACTTTTGGAGACAGCAGTTGTCTCAGACTCAGAACAGAGAGGTGAGTTTCTCTCCCCTAGAGATGGGTATGTCTTTGTATTTTCACTCACACAAGGCGCCCAGGTGGCGAGGTGATTAAACCCTGGGATGCTGAACAACAGTTGGGTGGTTTGAACCCGCCCACTCACCCCCTGGAGCAAATTCAGGTAGGTGGCTTCCTAAAGCTCACACCCTTGGACACTCCCTGGACGGAGGCATGGGGCTAGTTTCCTGTCCTCTGGGATCTCTGTGAGTCAGAAATGACTCAAAGGCAATGGGGTTCACTTGAAAGAGTCCTGACAGTCCAGCGGGTAAGCACTCCCCCAGCCCATGGTAACTCGGTATCCCACACCCTCCCTGTAATCTCCCTGGGAGAAACGGGAAGCCATCTACTTCTGGAAAGGTTTGCAGCCGTGGAAACCCCACGGGGCAGTTCCACTCTCCCCAATGTGGTTCCAACAACGAGTCAGCATTGATATGATGGCAATGAGTTTGGCTTTTTCATTCCCTGCTCAATGGCGTGAGCATCGAATCAAAATCACATTTCCGTCTCGGTGCCATATTCAGAGGCCAGCTAAATCCCTCTCTGGTATGGCAGCTCTTCAGGGACGAAGACCAGTTCTGTCTTGCTCATCTCAGGTTGCACCTGACGTGGTGTGGATTCACTTTAAAAGGTGTGGGATGGGCTCCTGCAGGATGGGTTTACTTCTACATCTCCCCAAACTAAACTCACTGTCATCGAGTCGGTTCCAGTTTATAAAGACCTGGTGAGACGGCGGGTTATGGATTGGGCTCTGCAGGCATAAGATGAAGCTGTCTACTCCCAGAGAGATTTATGGTCTTGGAAACCCCCCAGGGAGAAGTTCTACTCTATCTTATAGGGTCATCAAGAGATAACTAAGAGACAGCGATACACTGGCACCACTACCAGTGCGAGGGTGATGGCCTGGGAGCCCCGAATTTAGACTCTTCCATAGGACAAGCGGCATGGTCCACCTGAAGCCTCAGTCATTCATTCATTCATTCATCATGGAAGCCAGGGATTCTGTTATCTAAAAACATGGTAGGCCAAGAATATCACCTCTAAAAGTATGAGAGATCTATGAATTTTTGGAGGTTCCTGAGCTCCAGACTATGATCCAGACTGTACTTACTGAGTGGATGTGCTGCTTGGGTCAGAGGTACACAGAATGGGCCACCTAAGCATTGATGTATTTTGCAGATAGCACACCTGATGCTTACTTAGCATGGGTCACATCAGGGTGAATTTGTGGTAGTCACCCCAAAGGGAGAGGCCTAGCACCAGGAATGAATCAGTAGAGGAATCCCACCCGTGATTTGTACTTCATGGTCAGCATCAGTTACAGGCCCTTTTTTAGTGATCTTCCTTGTGGACACTTCCCGGAACCCGCTACACCAACTGGCTCCTTTCTCAAAGGGCAGCACCCATGATATGTTTCCGGTTATTTTCACAGGTAACTGGATGAGCCAAAGGCTCTCATTTCCAAATGTGTCCTTTGTTTTCTCAAGGTCCCTACCTTGAGTGGTGTCAGGTAGGGGGGCTCTACGGTGCTTCTGTGAGGACTAAGGAGATCCCAAGGAACACTACTCTACGTCCGAGAAATATTCAGAACTTACAACATCTCTGTACACCTCAGCCTTAAACTCTTTTCAGATAACCCTGCCAATGAATCTCGGATCAACATTTAGTGTTGGAAGGTCTAGGCCGAGGGCAGGCTTTGAAAGACATCGCCAGTCCAGGGGAAACATTTTAGGAGATAGTACATAACCTCAAACCTTGGCGATATGCTTCCCTGAACCAAAGATTCAGGGTTTATCTATTCACTGTCTTTTACATGTTACAAAAAAAGAATTAACTGAGGAGATAAGAAGGGACTATCAGAAAATGCCTTTAAAGGGGGGCTGAGTTGAAAAATCAGAATCTTATAAGCTTAAGAGACCAGGAAGTCAGACTTAGTTGGAGTTATTAAATTCAGATGCCAAGAACAACCAAAATAATTTTTTAAATGACAAGAGTAATACACAGGCCAATACTCAGATGTGATGTGCGATTGCCAGGTCGATTTTCAATTACATTTCACTGGTGAATTCATTTGTTTCTTAATGTGCTCATCTTGCCCATTAAGAATAATTAACAGCTTTGCGTAGAGATTTTCTGGTTTCTGGCAATGCGCCCCCCTCCTCTTTTTTTTCTTGTTGACATCCACTTTTACTTTTTAGAAAGTAATTTTTAGATACTATCCTACAACTGCTAAATAATTTAGGCTTCCTACCAAAAATTACTGTAAACAGTAATTTTTAAATGAGTTTGTTTCTATCTATATGCTTCAACATGTGAATCAGCGAATTAGTTATTTTTCGAGAAAGTGGTGAGTATACAACCAGAAAAAGAGAAATATTCCATTCATATTAAGCTGACACAGGAAAACAGATGAAGATTAATGCCAATTGTAAACTCCGCTAGCAAGTCAAGAATAACTATTAAAAATCAGGGAAAATATATGGCCAATTTTAAGGCTTTACAGTGCCCCCCCCCCACTCTGCCACCCCTCTCTTAATTAAAAAAATAAATTAGATCTAGTTACACCAGGGAGGTAAAAAAGGCACACAAACCCAGGATAACTGCTTAGCAAAAACTGAGCGCCGCCAGGAACGTCCTAAGAGAAGAAAGAAAAGGCACTCCCAGGTTTGGTCTGCATCCTGAAAGAACCTACTTTACCTACATTGTAAAGTTCTCCTCCCCACCCCTGCCCTCTGGCACCCCGCTATATTAAACCCATTGTAAAACCCAGCACAATAAAGCACTCTCCGAGCTGAGCTTCTGAGGACCAAATGTTAAAAATCCATTTTCTTGGGAGGGGGCTGTACCAATCATTTCTTTGAAAGGCCGGCAGAGTGAATACGGCATCTGAGATTTCCTCTCTGATTTCAAGGGCTGGCACGGCATCCTGGCTGCTTAAAGGAAAGGTGCATTAATTAATGGCATTAGCCTTGCTCCCCTCCTCTGGAAGCTCCGGAGTTTAGCGCCATAATCACTTTAATACATTGAAATTTACACACGGACTGACAGATGCTCTGGATAGTTTGATGAAAGTTCTCATTGTTTTTGCTTTGTTTTGTTTTGCCACTGTTTCATAAGACACCTGCTGCCCAGAGAAAACCCGCAGGGTCCAATCTGAAAAGTTGAGGAGGCGGTAGTGACCGTCTCTTGCCTGACCCCCTGCCTTTCCGGTCTCGTTTCCTCCTCCTGGCCTCCAAACTGCGTCGGAGAAGCCTTGGTGGCAGGAAACGATACCGTGCAGGAATAACTCAGAACAAAGCGCCGGGGGCGAAGCAACATCAGCTCATCGTTAGGAATATTTTGAAAAACTTGGGAGGCAGTCTCGAGATCATGATTAAAATCCTGCCTTTTTTTTTAAAAAAAGGAAGCACCTTTTGTGATCTTCTCTTGTGTGAAAGGCCATGCTTGTGATTGGTTCTTTTTCTTTCCTGAAAAAAAAAATTTTTTTTTTTAAGACTGCCAAGGCAAGGAGCTGGGTGGGGCTCTGTGGCGCACACAAGTGTCGCTGAACAATATTGGCGACTGCACTTCGAGAACCTCCTTTCTCCTGCTCGAGCGGCCTGATGGAGCGGCGGCTGCAAATTTCATTTTCAAAGAACTCTAGGGGAAGAGGAGGCAAAAAGACAACCCTCCCCACCTCTAAGAGATTTTTTTTTTTAGGTAAGATGCCACGTAAGTCAAAAGGGCTTCAGCATTTTAGGGGGCTCTGTCTGATATCAGGCGTACCTCACCATGTAAATGAAAGGCGTGCCAACAAAACAAAACCCACCCAAGCAAAAATCTGCAGCTGCTCTTCTCAGTATTTTCACAGCTGTCCACTGTTCCTGAACAAATCAGCTCAGTTGCTAAAGCAGCCACAAATGATGCCTGCTTCCTCCACGTACAGTTCAATGTTCGGGAACTCTGTGTGCATATCAGTAAAGCACCATCTAAATATAAGGGCATTTGAACTCTAACAGCCAAGCTGGGGTGGGGGTGGGGGTGGGGGTATTGGGAAGCAAAAAGATAGAATTTATAATCCTAAGTAAGAAGAAATGATTGGGGGGGAAAATGATTAGCACTTTCCGGGAAGGGATGTCGCAATTAAAGCCGATCCCATAGGACACAGTAGAGACAATATTGCATGCCTAAAATGTAGCTTGGAAACTGAAGCTGGAGCTTCATTTTGGCCAGCACTCGCCAATACAAGAAACGTTGAGCCATTTATTTCAGACTGACGGCATTTCGATGGAAGTGCCGGAGAAGGAACTCTCACAGAAAAGCAGCTTGGAACGATTCTGTGTGGCTTGCAGGGCCTGGAAAACGTAGCCCTCCCCCGCGCCCCCCACCCCCCGGAAAATTGCCCATGAAAATATGAAAATCAAAACAAATCCTCGCGTCATTTGACGCCACCCACTCCGTGTATTTCTACTTCTTAATTACTTATGGTGGGGGAAGGACCTCCTTTTTAATACCCCATGCTGCCTTTTCTTTATAGCGATTGTTACTGGGCCAGGAACAAGGAGTGCGCACAACACCCCCGGCTTCTATCTGAATGAGGATACTTCTGATGGCCTTTTCATTCCCATCAGTTAGCAGAACTTCTTTGACATCGGCAGAAATAGCAACCTGAAAAAGGAGAGAGAGAGAGAGAGAGAGAAAACGAGAGAGAGCACAGCAAACAATGAGCAAATATGCTTGTCTGTGGGGAAGGCAAGACGGGAGTGACAACCCTTCAGTATCATGCTTCCTCACCTATTTCTCTGTAACAATCTTCAATCTTTTTTCATTTTATGTCTGCATTATTTTAATCATTCAATCAAATCAGTCAATACTTTTATCATTCCATTTGCGGGAGCCTTTATCTTGCTATCATTCTGTTCGGTAATTGCATTGTGACAGCGGATGATGGTATTCTGAGAGGCTTTCATTTGTGGGCTTCTGTTTATCTAGTAGAGCCATCATACGAGGCTGTCACTCTGCCTTTCAGCTTGCTTCTGTCTGACTGCCTGATGCCCTTCATATAACTTTGCATTGCAGGCAGATGGCTTTGTGAGGGTAATTTTTTTGTGAGCTTTGACATGCTCGCACATTGGGCTGTAACCTCGACACATTGTATAAGAGCGACAGGTTTGTCAAATGCCAATCAGTGTAACAATATGCTTTTATTTGTAGAGACATAAAAACTTGTCTAATGCACTATGCTGCTACATAATATCTCCTGAATACATGACTCAGAACCCAGAGAATGGGGAACGACGTTCCTGAATGGCCAATCTAATTCAAAAGAATCTAATTACTGAGCGCTCTGGATCATGTTTGTTGGTGTAATAATGCAGGCAAAACATTAGCAGCTATATCATGGTGCTCCAACTGTGATTCGCCAGGCTATTCCTGTATCTTAGCAAATGGGACTATAATCTGAAAAGGGGGGGGGGGTTGAGGCTTTTGCTATGGCACGCACAGAAAGACCGTGCGAGGCCCAGAATGTCACAACAAGCGATATTGACTACACGGAGGTAAAATGTTCCTGCTCATCGAGGCAACCATAAAATCAATATGATCCGAAAGTAAGTCAATCTAGAAGGTCTCGTAAGACCCGGCAGCTTGACCGCAGCTGATGCTGTTGGCGGTTCTCTGACCCAGCAGTTGGAGGCCCTGGAACATTCTCCCCTTTGTTCCTCCCTCTGAATGGGATTGGAATTGAGAAAAGACCTACCATGAGCCCAGCCAAGCATGTCATGCCACCCCCTAGCTCACACACAGCAAGGTCTCTGAAAGAGAGAAAAGAAATGATAGAACCCATACAAATGAGATGAAAATGGTCAGAGAGACAGATATGTTACAAGAACAAATTGCCATCTGCGGTGAGGACGCCGCTACCAGGAAGTTGTGGAGACACGACCGGGCTACCTCATGTCGTTTTGCGTTTTAAAAATAATTATGAAATAGAAAAGTCACAAAGCAGGCAAACCAGTGGGGGTCCCCTCATTAGTGTTCACTGCAACATTACCACCGCTGAGCTGAAAAATCCGAGAAGGTTCCCTTTTTTCCCCTTGTCAATGGCGCTGTCTTTTAGAACTAAACTAGCTAGAGTAGCGAAAGATAATTGTTAGGAAAGGCTAACACTGTTAATCCACATTCATGCCTTCAAAAACAGTTAGACAAGTAAATGAATATATAGGAGTGTGGATATCCCTATGTCATAGTCACACACACACACACACACAAATAAACCCCATCCCGACTTAGTTATTTATTTTTTAATTCGAAAACAAAACTTGGCCATTTTTGGAAAGCCCAACTGCCCCCATAAAGAACAATTAGCAACAGAGAGCATTCCGCAATTAACACTTAAGTCACAATTGACCCCAGCACAACACAGCATCGAGTAAACAGTGCTGCCACACACTTATGGGTGAGGCAGCCAACCCAGGCTGAAGGAGGGCCGGGAGCTGACTTCACCCCTCCGAGTTGATGCTGACGCCCTCGGCTGGCTCTTCACTGACCTCCCCACTCTGGGCGCCACCAGCAACCCTCAACGTGGGGTGTTCTCGCCCAGCGCCACCCACCTTCGCCCACTGCAGCGGCGGCAGCCTGGCTTAAGCACAGTGAGATGCGCAAAGGCCAGGTTTCCAGGGCGGCCTAAATCCCAAAGTGCTCGGTTCTTATTTCACATACTTGGACTCTGATGATTTTCTTTATTCTCAGTTTGGGAAATGTATTGTCTTAGGAGGAGAAAAAAATCCAGACTCAATGAGCCGGGTGGGGGGTGGGAAGAAAGAAAGCCAAGCAGGGACATTCACATTGTAAAATACACTTAACGAGCATTTGGTTATTTAAAGCAATTATAGATTGGCTGCTAACTATGGCCCACCAGAGCTTCAAAGAAATGCATACTATTGACCCAACCTGGTAAACACACACTGTTAAAACACACACCACAATCCTTACTGACTTGTCTGGGCTTAGAATGGGATATTTAGGATGTACAAGGTGGATGACTTTTATAAGAGGGAAATTAAAACCCTATATTTACTGGGTCTGCTCAACATCTTTTGCTTTGCAGTTAAAAGGCAGTGGTTATTTGTTTTTATTTTAGGCGTTAGTATTTTCGCCTTCTTAAATCCCATAGGGTTGGATCTATAACATAAACTAACTTTTATTTCTGAAAGGATGAATCTGTACCAGTAATTAATATATCACAAATATAAACTGGTATCTAGATAAACTTATCTCTAAAACCAAGGGTGGAATAGCACCTTCAATTAATTGCTATAGGGTATTTTTTTTCCCCAAAAAATCAAATATTTCGAGGTGACTGTCCTCACAGAAGTTTAAAGAACATCTTTATTGTTTCGGGGTTTTTTGACCTTCACCATCAGTAAGGATTGATTGGAACTTCACTTTTGTTTCCCCCAAATCAAAGTGAAATAAAATGCCTCGAGCAAAAATCAAAAGCATTTGACATATAGCAAAAAGCTTGCTGTGCGATATTAAGGCCCCAAAGCAATTCAGATTTCTCTTTTGGAAGCAACATATTTTCACCATGGACCTCTTGTTCTTTCTTCTTGTCCTTTCATTCTTTCTTCCTCTGTTTCTTAAAATGAGTCAATGGGAAGAATGTAATCACAGGACTCTTTAATATGCAGACACAACATTTAAGACGGGCTCACCAATATTTCTAAATGCAGTTCTGTACCTGAATATCTCCTTGTGCTTGAGGGCATAGTAGGCTAGAACCTCTTCCGATGGCCAAACGCCTAGAAAACATGAGGGTAGAATTTAGGATTATAGACATCCTTCTCTTGAAGAAATGACTTGTAGGAATAATGTCTAGTTTAAGCGGTTTCAATGTCAAATAAACTTAACATCCCTTGACCTGTTTCATACAGCGCCCATTTCTCTTGTTCCTGTTCTTTTATAATAGTCAGGTCTCTAACCCCTCCCCCCAGAAAAATAGAAAATGATCCTAGATAAATATTTCTAAATTTCAATCATGATGAAAATAATCTAAAGCCACCCAAATTACAAATACTTACAGGTAATTGTTAACAATATTTCTAGCAGATCTGATGTAAACTTTCTCTTCAACTAAATAGCAAATACCAGTTATGAAAGGGAAAAATCATTTGGCAGGGTTGGATGGGTGGGTTAAAACCTTGGAAGTCTTTGAAGGTTTTTGTTTGAATCCATACTAATGCTTTTGACAGATATGATTATTTCTTTTCTTCAACTAAAAGGTCAAACTGAAGCACAAAATTAAGAAATTTACATTTCACCCACATTAGATTCCACAATACTCCTGCCCACTACATTCCCTCTCAGCTCACTGCCACTGAGTTGATTCCGACTCCCAGTGACCATCCAGGACACAGTGGAAGTACTTCCTATTTCAATCTTTTTTTTCTTTTTATTGGCATCACTGCCTCTGGTGGTCGTGGGTGCTGCCCAGTGCTGCTCCTGAGGGCTGCCACTGGATTTGAACCGCCAGGCCCATGGGCCGCAGTCCCGCACTCAACCACTTATGCCACCAGGGCTCAGCCCCTACTTCAATCTTTATGGGAGCAGAAAGCCTCACTTTTCTCCTGTCTTGGAGTGACTGGTGGGTGGATGGATTCATACTGCTGACCTTGTGGTTAGCAGCTCTATATGAAAATCCATTATGCTCCCAGGGCTCTTACATTCCACAAAAGGGGCATTGTTCTAATTTGTCACTTGTAAATCAGAAGTCTTACATGGTCTTCATACAAAGATGTGAATTTCTTAAGGAAAAGCTGAATTTATTTGAAAACTAGTTTGTATGGCTGACACACTATGATAGGATTATGAATGCTTTTATTTTATCCCCCCCTTTTTTTTCAATTTTCCACACTGAGTGTAATAATCATGAATTACTCTTATAATCAGAATCTATGCACCTAAAAAAATAAAAACAAAACAAAAACTCAACAATCTCCTCCCACCCCACCTCCAACTAAACTGTTGTCATCAAAGTGATTTAGACTCATAGTGAGCCTATTGGACAGAGTTTTTAACTGCCCCGGATGGTTTCCAAGGCCATGATTTTTTTTTTAAGGAAACAGTCATATCTTTCTCCCTGAGTGAATGATAGATCACACTGCTGCCTTTATAGTTAGTAGCCAAGTGCTACCCCAAAGTACCACCAACTCTCCAAATGAACTTGACACTTACAAAAATGATGCTTTCCCTAAGGGGTCAGATGCCAAGCTCAGGCAGTGCTGAGAGCACGTGCTAGGAAGGGAAAATACCTAGAAGGCTTGCCAGCTCCTCCCCAGATGTATTTCCAACTTCAAGGAGTAAAGGATACCACATAGGTGGTGAATGAAGCCTGCAAGATTGACTGACCACCTACACGAGGAAGCCACGAGTGGACTCCGTAGAGTATGTGCAGCACAGAAGTTGAGTAAGGTGTACTTACTATCCCAGTCTTTATGGAGTGTCTGTTGAAATGACAGTTTGGGGAGAAAGAAAATGAGCATCGAGGATCTTGAATTAGATTCCTAAGGAAAGTTTGGGAGGCAGTGTGCACCAGAGCTACATTGATTCAGACTTATTGGTCTCCGGCCTTGAGTCTGCATTCTCATGACCTTGGACAGGTTCATCTAGTTGTAAAACATGATCATAGTAGCATCAACCTCACAAAATTATTGGATTAATAAAAAACATGTAAGGCATTCATAACAGTCTCTCACTCATGCCAAGCCGAAAGGAAAAGGAAACTGTTATAGTTTGATGTTGTCAACCGTTGTTATTCTCCAGCAAAGGGAGATGGAAGAGAAGAAGAGAGGCTATGTGAACTTGAAGTAATGACTCCAACAACCAGAACATAGAATTCCTTTGACCTACTCCGATACAAGAGCTGTGGCGTGCCTCAAAGTTCTAGTACTGAGCAGACCTCCATATAACTAAAGTACATAATACACGTCTCTGAAGGAAGAGCATAATACAATATTCTACACCATGTGGATATAATCACCATCATGATGAACTTCTTTATGCCTCTAGCCCGTGGCTTTGATGCCTTTACAAAGTAATGACGGGGAAGGGTATTTAACTAAAACTCAAGTTTTGGTTAAGCACAAAATGTGACTCCTAAAATGCATAGTTTTAAAAACAGAATTTTGTGATTTTTTTCAAAAATTTGCACACGCTGATTCAAAAAAATAAATCAAATAGGTAAAATAAAATGAAAAAGAATTAAGCAAAATGCATATACATATATACATATTTTTATGATATATATTCTTAAATTCCACCATGACATATCAGGCCTCAAAGACCCAGAGCAAAAAAAACACACGCCATAATGTGAAAGAGAGGGGGAGTGTGGTGGGAGGCCCAAACCCATCTGTAAGCAACTAGACACCCCCTTCCAAAAGGGTTGTGGGGAGAAGACTGGCCAGCAAGGATGCAGAATAGCACTGATGAAACATAAAACTTTCCTCCGGTTCGTTAATGCTTCCTTCCCTCAACTATCATGACCCTTATTCTACTTTCCAAATCTGGCTAGATCAAAGCATGTATATGGGTACAGTTAAGAGTTGAGAACACAGGGAATATAGGACAGATAAACTCCTCGGGACCAATACCAGGAGGGTAAGTGGAAGGTGAGGGGTGAAAGGGGGAACTGATCATAGTGACCTACCCATAACTCCCCTCCCAGGGGGATGGAACAGACAAGGAGATAGGGGGAGATATCAGACAGTGTAAGACATGAAAATAATAATAATTTGTAAATTATCAAGGGTTCGTGAAGGATGAAGGGGAAAAAATGAGAACCTGATACCCAGGGCTCAAGTAGAAAGAAAATGCTTTGGAAACGATGATGGCAGCATATATACAAATGTAGTTGAATCAATGGATGTATGCATGGGTTGTGATGAGTTGTATGAGCCCACAATAAAGTGATTTAAAATAAAATAAAATTCCACCATGACAATATACTTATTGTTAACATTTTGGACAACATCATTACAGAAATCTCTCAAACATAAAGTTATTTTACACAGAAGAAATCTTATGCCACACCCAATCATATAATTTTTATCCCACTCAGTGTGAGTAGGTGAAGAACTTTGCATGACAATAAGAAGATAGCTGCATCATTCTTTTTAATGACAGCCTTGGTCATTGATGTGTGTGTGTGTGTGTGTGTGTGTGCCATATTTGCTTTACCAGGTTGCTTTCTATGAATATTGGTTAGTGTCCAAGTTTTTGATACAAAGAGATTATATCTTATGAGATTTTAAAAGGTGGTGCAATGGAGGCCTAACTTTCCCCCACAGACATCATTTCCCCCTTAGGTCAAATACCTTGACCTATGTGATATTTGATCAAAGAGAAATAAATTTTACATTTTCATGCATACTACCAAACTGTCCCCCATAAAAATTATATTAAGCAACCTCCCCCTCCCCCAAAGAGTGCTGATTTCCTCAAAGTTGGGGCTTTGTCGATTTTCTTTTTGCTAAATTGTGGCAGTCACCTGATCTGGTATCAATTTGAGAGTTAAGAGTGTAGGGTTGGAGTATAGCCTATCAATTTGGGGATAGCCAATGAGATCTTTGTGTGGGCATGGAATTCTGGGAAATCCAACTGTATTTGCCCCTTGGAATTGAGAGACTCACTCTTCAGTCCCCTGGAGACGCTCTACTGATAAGACACAATGCTCACTCCCTGGGAGACATTGCAGCTGACAAGACACATGACAACATGCTGATAGACCCTGAGCCCTGAAAACTGGCAGAGAAGACCCTGCCGGGGCTGAGATGCTTCTACCACCACTGGATACACAAGACTCTGCACCCACTGACCTGCGATTGTCCTGGTGTCATTATATGTGCTTCCTGAGTCTGAAGAGGACTTTAGAGATTGCAATCAGCCATATGGGCTAATATTGGATTTATGACCTTGGACTGGACTAGGTTGGGATGCTTTTCTCAATGTTCAGTTGCTCTTGCATATAAACCTCTCCCTTATATGTATATGTGTGTCTATGGTTTTGTTTCTCTAGTCTGCCAGACTAACACACTAATCTGTTTATTTCTTTTGGTTTCTAAAGCTGTTCAATCTTTCTAGGAACAGAGCTCATATCCTCCCTCAGACTGGCTGTTGGGCTGACACTGTTGTGTTGTTAGGGGTGACTGAGTTGTTTCCCCTTCACAGAGATCCATGTACCACACAACAGAACCTTGTTCGGTCCAGCACCAGCCTCCCAATTGGTGTGATGTTCAGTCCATGGAGGCAGGTGCTGCGTCAAGCCTTCTCAAAGGTCTTTCTTTTTATAAAAAAAATTTGTTGACCTCTTACTTTACTAATAAGCACGATGTCCTTCTTCAAAGACAACTCCTGCATGACCGCATGTCCCAAATATGTCAGATAAAATCTAACCATCCTTAATTCTAAGCAACATTCCATCTGTACTTATTGGAAGACAGATTTGTTTTCAGTAGTTCAATGGTATGTTCAATATTCTTCAATGCATCATTGAAATGCATCAATTATTTCTCAGTCTTCCTTATTAATTGTCCATCTTTCTCATGCATATCAGGTGAATGAAAATACCAAGGTTTTAGTCAGGCATACATTAGTCCACAAAAGTGACATCTTTGCTTTTTAACACTGTAAAGAGATCCTTAGCTGCAGCTTTGCCCACTGCAGTAAATAACTTGCCCTTTTGGCTGCTGTTCCCCTGGGTGTTGACTGTGGATCACAGTAAAATGATCTACAATCAAAGCAGAGTGAAATTATTAACAATGTCGATCTCCCCCCCCCCCCCAATATGTCATGATGTTGCTTACTGGTCTAATTGTGAAGGTTTTTGTTTTCTTTATGTTAAAGTATAACTCATAACCACTAGGATGATTAATAAAAAGATCAGACAATAACAAATGTGGGTAAGAATGTGGAGAAATCAGAACTCTTATGTACTGTTGGTGAGAGTTAAACTAGTGCATTTTATATCACACCTATTTTGTAAAACATCTTGGAAGTTCCTGAAAAAGTTAAACAGAGCTACTATATGACCCAACAATTGTATTGTTTGGGCTTTCAAAAAGCTCTTGGAAAATTTCCATGGTCTTTCTATTTCATTTTTTTCTAGGAACTTTTTTTTAAATGATTTTATTAGGGGTTCTTGCAGCTTCCAGGAACTTTTTAAAGCTTCTCCTAGCTAAAAGATGTGAAGACAGATGCCCTACACAAAAACTTGTACTCAGATGTTCATGGCACAATTCATAGCAGTCAAAAGTAGAAACAACCTAATGCCCATCAACCAGTGGGTGGATAAGTAAAACGCAATGGAATGTTAAGTAAATGAGTAACATGAAAGAGAAATGAAATATTGATACATAAGTAACAAGAATGGAACTTGAGCCCGTCACAAAGGACTACATAATTCCATCTACACAGTATGTCCACAACAGGCAAATCCAAAGAGACAGAATGCACTCTGGTTCCTGTCTAGAGCTGGAAGTGTTTTCAGGAAATGAGAAATGATTGCGAACAAGAATGGCTTTCTGTGGGTGTCAGAAAAATGTTCTCATATGGATTGTGGGGATGGTTGCAAAATTCTAAGCCACAAAGTTGTATGCTTCACATAGGATTGCATGGCATGTGAATTGTAGGTCAAGAAAGCTGCCATTTTTCAAAGGTATCTCATTTTTAAAATAGAAGCCTTTAAAAATATTTTCTTTTCATAGAAGCTATATGCCTACCTCGTTGAGTCACCAAGTTCTACGGGGATAGTTAGGATACCCAGTAGAATCAAGCTCCTGATCCCTACGTTTCTCCTTCCTCTGAAACCTTTACTTGCAACACTTTCAGTTGACTCTTCTAGTAATTATTTCTATGTTGATAATATAGCATGATTGTATTGCTACTTCTTGATTTTTTTATGTCGCTGGGAAATTTATTCATACTGTACACCCTTAATGAGGGAGAAAAGCATTTTGGACTTTTTTTGTTCTATATCCCTCTCCCCACTCCCCACTTCTTCTCTCGTCTCCCATCTTCCAGGGTAGCCACATTGTGATTTGGGTAAGATTATGGTCATGCTCACTGTGGACTTTATTCTGAGCGTGTTCCAAAGCTGAACTATGCAGCAGACAACAATTGTTTGCTCTTTTATGTATAAAGTTTGGTTTCTGCTGGTGTTTATCATTCTCTGGCTCATCCCCTTTATTTGCTAAAGTTTGAATTCACTCTCAAACTCTGCCATGCTAAATGAGTCTCTTCTCAGTACATTCATTACATCGGGCAGACTACCCAGCACATGAGGAAATCTGACCTAGCTGGCTTAGGCTGCGCAGGCTTTCCTTTGCCCTGCTCCTGGGATGAATCTGTTGCTTCTCACATGCTCTGTCTTCCCTTTCCGTGGTTGATGCCCTTATTTTAGTGCAGCGATCCTTCCACAGCTTCTGGACAGTGCTCGGGAGATAAATGTTTGAGATCTCACATGACCCACGGAAAAACCTCACTGTCATTGAGTCAGATGCCATCTCCCAGTGATCTGATAGGGCCATCTAGAACTGCCCTTGCTAGTGTCTGAGGCAAACTCTTTATGGCAGTAGTGTGTAATTTTAATACGGAAACATCTAAATTCTTCTGTTCTCAGGAATTTTCTTGGATTATTTCATTATTTCCTTCTATTTCTTTCTTTTCCTTTTCTAAAACTCTGTATTATTTGGTTCCTGAATGCCCTGAACTTACTCTGTAGTTTTCTTAGCTCTTCTCCCCTCCTTTCTACCTCTTCCTCCCTTTCTGCGATCTCAAAGATTTCCTCAACTCTATCTTCTCATACATCCACTGTTCTTTTCATGTATGCTATTCTTGGTGGTGACGATTCTCTGAATTTGTTAGAGGCATCTGTTTTTAATTAAAATTATTTGAGGATATCAGTTGAGGTTCGATTTGTTTTCTTTTTTTTTTTTTAATTTTTTTTTGGGGGGGGCATCACTGCTCTCCGGTGGTGGAAGTAGTAGCCCCACTGCTGGAATTGAACCTCCGTCCCAGCGGGCCGCAGTCCCACGCACAACCACTACGCCACCGGGGCTCAGCCCTTCGATTTGTTTTCTTTTATGGACATTGTGTGTTTTCTTCAAGCTGCTTCTATCTTCAGATGTCTACTTATGTGGTTCTTAAATGTCAGTACAGGATGATAGGAAGGTGGCTGAGGCGAAGAGGGCAGGTCTGTGTGGGGGCAGGGGATGAGACACTGATTTCAGTCTGCCTCAGAGCAATGAATCCCTTCACCCTGCTTTTGGCACACTCTGACTTGAATTGTACCTAGTGCGCCGCAATTAAAAAACCCTCAGTTTAACTGTCTCCAGGGACTATGATAAACCTTATTTATCCTGTGGAGAAAGAGAGAGAGGAAGGGCATTTGTCCGGGCATTGCCTGGAATGGGGATACAGCTTCTTGAACAACTTTTTGTTAATTCACTTGAGATTAGCCCTTTCAACTCCAATGTTTAGAAGCACCTGGTGACACCAGTCCCTAAGCCATCTGATGTTTCAGAAAGTTGAAGCTTGGTTAGGTCTCAGCTTCCTCAATGGTTAGCAGGGAATTCCGCTTTCATACGTTGGCTAAGCAAATGATGTATCATCTGCCCTCTTTTGTGCTTTCAAAATTACGCTGCTGTCCCACTCTCTTGTTCCTGTAGGTTTCTGACTTAAAAACACCCCATTAGAGTGGTTTAGCGGGGCTCCTAGGGGTTATCGAATTCGACGAAAGCGGTGGGTGACGGCAGCAATGAGCATGTTTAGCTGAGAATACAAACATTGGCGGTTGAAAAGCACTCAGAGGAAGTGCTGAAGCAAGCCTTGGTGGTCTCCAGCTGAAAACCATAGCCACTGAGGACAAGGGCACACCGTTCTCGGACACACCAGGGGGGTCACCCAGAGTTGGTATCTACTTGAATGTAACTGGTGGTAGTGATGAGATTAAATACAAGCGCTTCATTTCCATGTCTACCTGGAATCTAGAAATATATGGTTTTCTGGGAACAACTGCTCTTGGGATAGCCCTGGAAACCAAAACAGACAGTCAGTGGACAGTCAGTGGCTCAAAAATGAGTCAGCGTCCATTTTTGCATGAGTACTTGACGCTGGGAGTGGGAGGGTTTTCGTCCACATGTCCTAAAGACAGGAGTTTCGTGGAATAGAGGAGACTCCTGGAAAAAATAATGAGAATGGTTTTCAGAAGCCCATACACAGCAAGGACACCGATGCGGTGGTCGTGAGCGTTTCATGCTCTGGTTACAATCTTGGATAGCTTTACCTACCGAGGTCGCGTGTGTGACATCCTTGCCCACCCCTAGCCGAAGTGGAGTCAAAGGCCCTCATTGGCAATTTTCAAAAAGCCGAAGGATGGATCCAAAAGAAATCCCATGAAATATTTTCAGCCATGGCTTATTCCAGGTAATGTCTCTAAAACATGCCATGACCAGCCTATATGAAGCTGCACACGTTCCTGTTCCTTAGTGCTTTCTGCATAAATCAAATGTTTACCTCATTGGAGAAGACATCTCCTTCACCTCTTGGGCCTCCATGAAAGTGTGAGATAAACAAGAGTTCTATGTAGAAAAAGAACCCTGTGCTCCTTGGAGGTTTCCATCGGCTACAGGGTGCTGTCTTGCTTTTGTTTCCATAAAGGCTCAGCTCCCTGCCGAGGCTTTTGTCAGAGTGGAGCTCACTGGAACTTGCTAGACTTCAGAAAAAACCCCAGCCGGCCAACACAACAATATGGAAACCTGGCTGCTTATGTTAAAATGTTCAACGAAACCAGTTGCTGTCCAGTGAATTTCAAAGCACAGCCACCTCGAGTGTTTCCCTAGGGCTGTGACCTTTTGGGATGGATCCAAGGTGCCTCTGAGTGGGTTGGAACCTTCAACCTTTGTCTTGGTTGTAGAAGGTATAAATGATTGTGGCATCCACAAGGAGGGCAGGGGCAATCCAGTCTATTTAATGTATGTAACCACTTTGTGGCCCATTTACCATGATTACAAAAATGATTAGATGCCATGTTATTGGCATATCATTCACATAGCTCACAACTGAATAGTTCAGTCACATCAAGACAAGCTGTACAATCATCACCCCATCAATTTTAGAACATTTTCTTCATTTTTGTACTCGATGTTATTAGTTTTCCACTTCCCCACAACCTCCCTTGCCATGCCCCCAAAGAACCATGAATCCAGTTACCGTCTCTCTAGATTTACCTATCCTGGATTCATAGAGCTTTTTAAAAAAGCTCTAACAATAACCAAGTAAAACCGACAAAATTATTTTTGATGCCAAATTTCGTGGTCACTGGGAAAAGAAATAACGCACTCAGGACTAATCCTGAAGGTAAGTGCCAATAGGGGTTAAGAGGCGGGAGTCTGAAGCGAGGCATGGGGCTCTTTACTTCCACTGGAGAGCATTCTGCTGCTCCATAGTTCTATTTGAGAGGAAAGCCCTAATGCATTGAATAGACAGTGTCCAATAACCAGAGCGGCTGGAGCCTTCCTCTTCCTCTAACTGCTTCTACTAGCCCGGGAAGAAAACACACGTAGCTCTCACCACCCCCACAGGGCTGCTCTGTGACCAGCCGATGTCCACCCAAGCTGTCCTCCACAAACTAAATGATCATGTCCGTCATGCAGGCCTCAGAATTAAGGCCCCTCTCACATCTGAGACTCAAGGAGAGAGGCTGGCACATTCTAAGCTAAGCTGTTGAACCTTCTGGAAGAAGAAACACATTGCTGGGTGTGACTGAAATGAAAAGCTGCTCATGCTACAGTGGGTAGGTAATCCTCTTGGACGATTATCAGTGTTTGCAGTACGTCTCATTTTCCTTAAACCCCACTCACATTTCTGCTTTGCCACTGATGTGCAAGCCCAAAGTGGAAATCTGTAAGAGAACTAGAGAACACTTTCCAAATATTTACTGGGCATCAAGAGGGGCCTGGTGGTGCTGCCGGGTAAGCATTGGCTTACTAACCACCAGGTCAGCAGTTCAAACCAAGCAGGTGTTCTCTGGGAGAAAGATGAGGCAACCTGCTCCCGTAAAGATCTCTCGCCTCAGATTTCTCTCTATATGATGACTATGAGTTGGGACTGATTGGATGCCAGTGGGGACTATGGCTCGTGCCCTTACACAGGAAAGGAAGCAGCCTCGTCATTGGAGCTAGTCTAGTTGGAGATGATTTTTAATAAGTAACCAAACACCTACACAATAACTTTTGTAAGTGATATGTGGAAAGCCAGAGGATATTTCTGAGAGCCGATTTGGTTGGGAAAAGACTAAAGGTGTCTCGAAGGGAACACTCAGGGCATACGTGGTCTTTGGGCTGAGACTCAGAATGGGAAGAGCCAAGTGAAGGAGAAGAGAGGGCCTGGGGTGGAAAGAGTGGCCCACAGAAGGGGGAACCCATGAAAGAAAGCCCAGATGACAAGAAGTGGAGTTGCAGACCATGGAGAGGAAGAGACTGGCCCCCCAAGAGATAGGAGGACTGTCTAGAGGGCAGCTCCCTCAGGCTCAAAGATCAGGTTAAAAACTTTACGTGTGGTTGTTGGGTGAGTCTGTTCTGAGCCATAGCGACCCTGTGCAGAACAGCACAAAACACGGCCTGGTCCTGCTCCATCTCCATCCTCACCACTCTTCCTATGCTTGAGCCTGCTGTGGCAGCCACAGTGTCCATTCATCCCCTGGAGGGCCCTCCAAGTACACGCAGCCACACCTCAACTGGGGCCTGATGGCGCCCTCATGTGTTTCAGAGGGGAACTGTATTTCCCAGGTCTTTCATGACCGTTTGGAAACAGAGTAACCAGGCCTTTCTTCCAAAGATGGGTTAGTAGTTGAACACTTAATCGACGAAGCCTACAGGACTTTAAAGTACCGGTAAGCGTTCTCCGCTGCTGAGTGGCGTGATCAGATTGACTTTATAGATGCTAATTCGGACTGTTCAAAAGAGAAGAGATGGAAAAGGTGCAGAAGGAGACATGGGAAGCTTAGGGCAGAGTATAACCAATCGTCTAGATAACAGCTGACGGTGACTTGGGTGATGGGGAATGGTGATGAACAAAGCGGGAAGAACGGAGACACAGTGAGAAGGCATATTGGCCAGACTTTCTAGTTAGTTAGATGGAGGAAGTATTCAGGAACGGGAAGGTATATGGTATGAATAAATGGGTGAATGATATGCAGCACACACAGATAGGATTTTCCTTCAATTTTATATGAACGGAGGAGGTTAAGTTCATGGTACAAAAAACACTAGCTAGGGGCCTTGAATCCTTTTTCTGCTCCTGTCAATAACAAACTGGGTGGTCCTGGAAAAATAATTGAATTTTTCTCATTTTCTGTAGTCTCATCTGCAAAATGATAGGCAGACTAGATTGTAGCTAGAGTAGCAGTTCTCAACCTGTGGGTTGAGACCCCTTCAGGAGTCAAATGACCCTTTCACAGGGGTCGTCTAAGACTGTCAGAAAACACGTATTTCTGATGGCCCTAGGAACCGACACCACTCCTCTATCCGACTCCAGGAGAGTCCACCCACATGCAGATACGCCCACGTGGCATGAAGACCCATACTACACCATGCTTCAAGACAACATTTCTTTGTCATTAGAAATAAATATTTCACAAAATATAATTACATATTGTTTTGTGATTGATCACTATGCTTTAATTAGGTTCAATTTGTAAAGTGAAAATACACCCTGCATATCAGATATTTAATTACAGTAACAGAACAGTAGCAAAATTACAGTTATGAAGTAGCAATGAAAATGTTACGGTTGGGGGGTTACCTCAGCATGAGGAAATGTATTAAAGGGTCACAGCATTAGGAAGGTTGAGAACCACCCAGCTAGAGGGTCTTCGAGCTATACAAAAGTACAATTAGAAACAACCATATCTCAGACTCTGCAGCTAAGAGTTCAGCTTGAATACTGGCTCTTCTGCTGGTCACCTTGAGCAAGATACTCAGACTTTTAATGTCTCACTCACTCCTTCAATCATTCAACATGTATTTATTAGCCAGCGGGGCCCATTTAAGAGCTGGCGATAAGGCAAGAACTAAGGAAAAAGGTCGTATTTTTCCTAATACAAAAGTGACCAGATTTTAAGCGGGACACCATTGATGGGGGTGGGAGGGATGGGGTTCCTTGATTAAAATTTTGGTCTATATGAAGCAACAAAAATTTTAATCGAATGCAAAAATAGTATTGTAATATATATATATATATATATTAATTTAAAAACACTGCAGGATGTTGTTAAATTGTTAAAAAGCTGGACATCTGGTCACCTTACCTAATACCTAATATTTTAATAGGGGCAATAGATAATGAACAAGACAGTTTCAGGTAGTAGCAAGTGTTAAGAAGAAAATAAGATATTTTCATGAAATAAAGAACACAGAAACAGGAAAGAATGCTATTATCTTGATTTTCTCAGTCCTTAAGTATAAGCAGTCTAAGTCCCTACTTACTGGTTGTTGGCGGGATAAGATAGCATGTGGAAGGCATTTAGAATAATGACTGGCACACAGTCAATTTTTATAATTAACTAGGTAGCTAGTGTTGTGGTTCTTGGTATTACTCCGACATCTTCCTTCTTGAGAATCCTACCAACTTTGATTACATTTTGTGATCTTTTCAGAGACATTATTATTGCCAGTTGATTACCTACTAAAACCAAACTCGCACTTTGAGAAGATTTACTCCAAACACAAGAATTTTGAAAATGGATTCTAAACAGAATTCCCTCTGTTAAAAAAAAAAAAAAAAGAATTCCCTATGTATAGACAATCTACGTTTGCTGTGGGGGTACAGCCAGAATGCTCCAGAGAGGCAAGGATGGCAAGACTTTGTCTCACATACTTTGGTCCTGTTGTCAGAAGTCCCCAGAGAGGAATATCATGCTTGGTAAAGTGGAGGGGCAGCAAAAAAGAGAAAGGTCCTCCATGAGATGGATGGACACAGTGGCAGCAAGAGCGGGCTCAAACCTAAGAACCACTGTGAGAATGGGGCCAGGTAGTGCAGTGTTTTGTCCTGCTGTCCAGCAAGTTGCCGAGTTGAAGCCAAGGGAACGCACCTGACAGCAATAATAATAACAAGAGGTAGTACTTGTTCTGTCTTCATTCTTCAGCTTCAAACCATTACCAGAATTTGAACATTCAATTGTTAAGTACAGTTCTTCTTGTGTTTGTGGGTTCGGTTACAGAGAATAAGGGTACACTGGGTATAAGGAGATGTCTGTGAAGTCTAAAACATAGTCTGGGTATAAGGGTATGAGGAGAAGTCTGTGAAGTGGAATCATGTCCTGGGAGGTTTAGCATTTACAGCATGTTGACAGCTGCCCAGGGATGGTGGATGTGTAAGGAAGCAGGTTGAGTAACCTTCCCAAAACTGGAGCTCTGTCATTGCAGAGTTGGGCTTGGAACCCACGTCACTTAACTTTTGATCAAGTGTACCTTGGTACTCAAATTTACCTGCCTGCTCACTGACACCTTAGAAAGATCTTGAGTCCTAGACTTGCACATCTGCTTTCTTGACTGCTGCTTCCATGAACACTGCTGATGGATGCAAGCAACTTCAATGGAGTGGCAGCTTCAATCTTTTCTCTGCTTGTCATGATGTGAGCTCTTGGTCCAGTGGTGAGCATTTGGGTTTTCTTTACATTGGGTTGCAATTCACATGGCAGATTTCAAGTTCTCCCAGCTTTCAGCAAGGTAGGCTGTGTCATCTGCATATCACAGGCTGTTGGTAAGCCTTCCTCTCATCTTGATGTCACATTCTTTATCATATAGTCCAGTTTCTCAGATTATTTGCTCAGCATACAGAATGCACAAGTATGGTAGAAGCATAAAACCCTGGCACATGCCATTCCTGACTTCAAACCACTCAGCATTCCCTTCTTCTGTTCAAAAGACTGCTTCTTGATCCATGAATACCTTCTGTGCTAATTCTCATTCTTCTCAAGGCTGTCCATTGCTTTGTTATAATCTGCATAGTTGAAAAGTTTTGCATAGTCAATAAAAGACAAATATATATCTTTTTTTTGGGGGGGGGAGGAGGGCATCACTGCCCTCTGGTGGGAGTAGGAGACCCAGTCTTGCTCCTGGAGAGCTGCTGCTGGATTTGAACCACCAACCCAATGGGCCGCAGTCCTGCACTCAACCACTATGCCACCGGGGCTCAGCCCCCGCACAAATATATATATATATATCTCTTTCTGGTATTCTTTGCTTTGAGCTAAGATCCCTTGTTCCATTTCCTCTTCTGAATCCAGCCCAAATCTCTGGAAGCTCCCTGTTGATGTCCTGCTGCATCGTTTGTTGGATAATCTGCGGCAAGACTTGACTTGCATGTAATATTCATGATACTATTTATAATTTGAGCATTTTGCTGGGTCACTTTTCTTTGGAATGGGAAATCATATGGACCTCTTCCCATCATTAGCTAGGTGCCACGGAGTCACTGACCCATGGGGACCCCACGCACAACAGAATGAAACACTGCCCGGTCATGTGTCGTCCTCACACTTGCTCTCGTCCTGAGCCCACTGACGTAGCCACTGTGTCAGCTCATCCCCGGTGAGAACCGTAAGTGCAGCCTCACATGAGAGGCTCTAGCTTTGTTGTAATGGCAGGGAGTGAGACAGGGAGGCCAAGCTTCAGAAAGCATTCCCCAGAACCCAACTTTGGGGTCTGATGGTTAGCTTTGGAAGAGAGACTGGGAATCAACTGATTGAGAGCTGAGAAATGGAGACATCACGGGAAGGATGTGGAAGCACCACTGAGGAAAAGGAAAAGGAAAAAGGAAAAGTCTCCAACAGCAGCCATAGCGGCCTGGTCCCTATAGCACAGCATGGTGGTGAAGACTTGAGGTCAGCTCTGCCACTTCCAAGCTTTGTGTCCTTAGCAAGTCATCGTCTTTCTCTTTACCTCAGTTCTCTCATCTGGAAGTAATAATACCATCTACTGTGCAGTATAGATGTGAGGATTAAAGAAATCAGAAGAATACTGTGTATGTTCAGGTAGACTGGAGAAACACATTCATAAACACACATATAAGGGAAAGGTTTATATACAAGAGGAATGGCACATTGAGAAAGCAGCCCAACCCAGTCCAGTCTAATGTCACAAGTCCGATATTAGGCCATATGTCCGATACCAGTCCATAAAGTCTTCTTCAGATTCATGAAGCACATACAATGACACCAGACCCATCACAGGCCAGTGGTTGCAGCGTCTTGTGTGTCAGGTAGCAGTAGAAGCATCTAAGCACTGGCATGGGTCACCCTGTGACCTCCCAAGCATGTCAGCACTAGCAGGTGTCTTCACGTGACTTCTCCAGCCCCAGAGGTTTGGCATCAGGGCAAGCTCATGTGGCCTCTCCTCCACCTCCTCCATTCTCCAGGAATCAAGATCGATCAGCATGCTGTCATCTCGTCTTGTCAGTAGACCGACTCCAAGAGACGGAGAGCCAAGTTTCTCTTCTCCAATTGGGAAATTCCATGATATTTCCCAGAATTCTCAGAAGAAGGCCATGCCCACACAGAGGCCTCATTGGCTATCTCCGGATTAACAGGCTAGACTCTGTCCCTACATACCGATCATGAAGTTGACGTCAAGCAGATGGTCGCTACAAATACCTTGTAAGTATTATATGAATTATATTGGCGCCCTGGGGGCATAGTGATTGTGCATTGAATTTTCATCTATAAGGTCAGTGATTCGAAACTACCAGTTGTTCTGAGGAAGACGGGACTGTCTGCTCCTGCAAAAAGTTACAGTCTCAGGAACTCAGGGGCAGTTCGACTCTGTCCTACTGGGTCACTATGTGCTGGAATCAATTTGATGGCAGGGGGATCTAGTAATATTAATAGTACTATCCACACTGGTTACTAAACACTTACTACTTGGCAGATTCTGGGATACTTATTTTATATAGATTCTCTGACCTAATCTGTAAAATAATCTCATATCTTATGTACTATCAAAATGACCAGAAAAGGGTACACTGAGGTACAAAGAAGCAGAGAAGGGCTGAGCCCCGGTGGCGTTAGTGGTTGAGTGCGGGACTGCAGCCCGCGGACTTGGCGGTTCAAATCCAGCAGGCTCTCAGGAGCGGCACTGGGTAGCGCCCACGACCACCAGAGACAGTGATGCCCCCAAGAAAAACAAACAACAAAAAACCAAACAAGACAGAAGCAGAGAAATCTAAAGTGGTACAGTCAGGAGTTAAGTCACATACTTGACCTCTAGAAACGAGTCTCTTAATCACTACAGTATCATGCCCCCACCCTAGTAGCTGGTCCTGGAATCAAGAGAACCAGGCTCTATTTCTTGCTCTTAGATTAAAAATAATAATAATATTTCAATCTTGAAAGTTTACACAGAAAGGTTCCCATTTGAAAATTTCCATACAAGTTGTTCAGTGATTGATATTCTAGGCATGTGGGAGTTGAAATGGACTACCATTGGCCATTCTGAGTTGAGGAACCTTATGACTTACTCTACCGGAATGACAAATTCAAGAGGAATGGTGTCACGTTAATCATCACAAATAACATTTTCAAGGTCTATCATAAAGTACAACACTGTCTACAATAAACTATATCTATATTCCTACATGGAAGACCATTGAATACCACTATTACTCAAAGATCTTGCTTTCCTTTTCTCCCTATGCTCCTAATGAGTAGAGATTGATAGTTGCATCTCACATGGCCATTCTCGAGCTTTTTTTTTTTTTTAATCACTTTATTGGGGGCTCTTACAGAGAGCACAACACTCCATAGTTCAATCACATCAAGCAATAACATACAACTGCTGCCACAATCTGCTTCAAAACATTTCTTTCTTCTTGAACTCCTTGATGTCAGCTCCCCTTTATCCCTACCTCCCCCCCCCCCCATCCTACCCACGAGGAACCTTCATTTGCTGTGTCGCACACCATCCAATATACCCATTCACATACAACTCTGTTGTTTGCTCCCCTCTAGTGGGGTTATACAGTCATCAGTGTAATCAGCTCCCCCTTCCTTCCTTCCCCACATATCCTCGAGCTTTCTAATCCAAGAAGCTACTTGCTTCACGAAGGCACAGAACATGAACGTTGTGAACTATGTCAAAACAACTGACAGAGTTGTAGTGAGACACCAGTGGCTCTAGCTCCCTTAATTAATTGTCTATAATTTATTTTTCGATTGTGGATAAATGACACTTGAGTTCTACCATCAAGAATGGAAGAGTTGAGTTGATTTTTCAGACTTTTTAGAACTCTAAACCCAATGGACATAGATAATTAGATTTGTACATTTCCAAATAAGAGTTATAAGAACTGCCTGTCATCCTTGGGTATTTGACATTTAAAAAAATTATTATAGGTAAAATATTTTACTTGTCAATGTACTCTTACATAAGACAATAAAAAAGAATAGCAGCCAAAGACAAAGTAGATAGACTGAACTATACCAAGATTAAAAACATTTGCGCACCAAAGCACTTTGTCCACAAAGTAAAGAGCCAACATCAAAGTTGAAGAAAATTCTACTTTTCTTCAGGTAAATAGCAAAAAAGACAAACAAACCAATTAAAAAAATAGTCCAAAGAATAAGACTAATATTTTACCAAGAGCATATGTCAACAAGACCTGAATAAATTGTCACTAGTCATTGATAGTCATCAGGGATCTGCAAATAAAAATCACACTATTCCTCCACCCCCACCAGAATGGTTATGCTAAAAACAAAACAACACCAGAAAATAACAGATGTAGACAATGATGTGGGGGAGTCAGAACCCTCCTCCACTGCTGATAGGAGTGTAAATTCAACAGCCACTGTAGAAAAAGTGTGGTGGCTCATCAAAAAGTCAAACAGAACTGCCACAGGACCCAGCAATCCCAACCCGGTTCAATTTCTAAAAAACTGAAAACAGGTACCAGAACAGAAACTCAAATGTCAATGTTCATTGTAGCATTTTGCACAGCAGTCTAAAAGTGACAGCATTTAAATGTTCATGGATAGATGAATGTAAAAACAAAATGTTGGGAGGGAGGGAAGAAAATGGGGAGCTGATACCAGGGGCTCAAGTGGAAAGCAAATGTTTTGAGAATGATGAAGGTAACAAATGTACAAATGTGCTTAACACAATGGATGGATGGATGGCTTGGGATAAGAGTTGTGTGAGACCCCCCCCTCCAAAAAAGATGTAAATACTGACAAAATGTATGTATATATATATATATATATTGTCACCAGAGCTGTATGAGCCCTCAAGAAAATGATTAAAAAAGGAGTTGTATGAGCCCCCAATAAAATGTTTTTTTTAAAAAAGCCAATATATACAGGAAAAATATACATATATATGTGTATATATTTTGTATATATACACAATGGACCACTACTTATCCATAAAGTGAAATGAAATCCTGATTCATGGATGAACCTAGGAAACATTAAATATAAAATAAGCCAAGTCACAAAAACCCAAATGTTATACGATCCTGGTTATATCCAAAAGTATAGGCAGACTGTGGCACTTAGAGACCGGGTAGTGTGATTTCTCATATACAGCGGACATGTTGTTGGGGGAGATCAGTCCCTAAAGACTTGGGAAAGCAGAGGGGCAGTGAAAAAGAGGAAGGTCTTTGACAAGATGGAACGACACAGTGGCTACTGAGCGATAACATAAGAAGGACTGTGAAGATGGACCAGGACTGGGCGGTGCTTCAGTGTGCTGTGTGCAGGGCCATTGTGAGTCAGAACAGAAACTTAACAAGAGTCAGAACACTTATACCAACTAGGTAAAACTGCAGAGACCAAAGTTTAATAGGGTTGGTCAGGAGAAGCAAAGGTGAATTGACTGCTTAGAGGGCACTGAGTGTCTGTTAATGTAGTGGAATAATTTAGGAATGGATCATGGGGATGGTTTAACAACATGATGAATATAATCAATGTCAGAGAACTGTGCTTGTAAAACTGTTAAGTTGGCAAATGCTTTGTTATAGGTACATACATTCACACAATAAAAAAATCCGTTTGTATTATGATGTCAAATTTAAACTTCTACTAAGAAGTATTTCAGATGGAATTAAAAGCAGTCCTAGAAGTCAGATCTTTACTGTACGACTATGGTAATTGAATTAGAACCACCTTTGCTAATTAAATCCCACGGCTCAGAAAAGAACAGCTCGACATCTACATCTTCTCATGTGATAGCTTTTAATTTAGTTAATTCAGCGTATTAATAATAGACAACCCCAAGTACAATTTTCCCTCTCTAATATTGAACATACTTTTCAGATATGTGCTATATTTTCATCCCGCTCCAACCTATTTTCTCCCCAGGTTAGCAAAACTAACTCTGGAGAACAGCTCTTGATGTAAGCTCTGGGGACCAAGGTGTGAAAAGGCTCCATTGGGCAGAGAAGCTGCCAGAAATTGAGGAGCTAGGTGAGTGTGTAAAATCAGGTGAGATCGATGCTTTGTTGTAATGAGTTGTGGTCTGATCACAGTCAGCTGGTGGAACAGAGTGCAGCTGCCACAGAGGATTCCCTAAGCTGTCATCCTTATGGAAGCCAACTGCCAGGCCTTTTATCCTACAGAGCTGTTGGAAGGGCTCAAACTGCCAACCTTGCCATTAATAGCTGAGTGTTTAACCCCTGTGTCACTAGGGCTCTTTTAGAGAGCTCTTAGAGGGACCACAGAAACACAGGACACTCTTGGGATATGGGGCATGGGGGTGAGCAGAGGGCAGGGTGGGGAGGCAAAGAGAAAGGGAGCAGAGGAGAGGGAGAGACTTCTCCTGACAGTTGTAGTTCCAGGTCAGAGGACAGGGAGAGACTTCGGTTGACAGCTGTATTTCAAGGTCATGCTGTGCTTGAGTGACTCCCGGGCTGGGGTGACCAGGCCTTCGGGCCATCTCCTTAGCTAGCTTGTCTTTTC
The DNA here is from genome assembly GCA_004026705.1 of Nesogale talazaci. Lineage (NCBI taxonomy): Eukaryota > Metazoa > Chordata > Mammalia > Afrosoricida > Tenrecidae > Nesogale > Nesogale talazaci. Next base: position 107,422 of record PVJH01000208.1, read on the forward strand.
CCCCTTTAGAATAGGACTTAGGTATGCCTTGAAAAATCATGTTAGGAGCAGTGGTGCATTCTCCATCTGTCCATCTAGTCATCTGAGAGCCCAGCCCACCCACAGTCGTCTAAGGAGCAGAAGGCCTGGGGTGAAGGAAGAAGGGGCTTTGGAGAGCGAGGTTGCTGCCCCTGGCTTTGGGTATGCACTATGACCCAGCCCCAGCCTCCTTACATGGCACAGCAGAGCCAAAGGGCAAGGACGCTCCCCCAGCTACCGATCACTCATGGATTTGATTCGGAAAGTGGCCCCCTGCCTTAGAGTCCACTCTCTCACTTCTAGGTAGGCTCTGTGGCTGAGCTCCTAAGAGATGGAAAGGCCATGTGGAGGGCATGCTCTGCACATGTGGGAACCCTTCCCCTGGAGGGAAAATGGTGCTTAGGACAAGTGCAAAACAGGGTACAGTTTTCAGACAGTCCTGGTGTCAGCGGGGTTAGTCAAGAGTATTCATCTAGCAGTGTCATTTGGAAGGTGCCGGTTTCAAACCTCTCTCCATTCTAAGTTCCTCACTTTAGGCTTTGAGAACAAGAACCATTTCTGTGTGGAGAGGTGGTGAAGAGGAGGTGAATGCCATCTTCTTACAAGAAGAATTGCTGTTAGCAAGCTCCAAAAGAGAAAGCCTCACTCCGCAAAGAGACTTGGTAAACAAGACAGCCCCTCACTGAGGGCTCCATCAAAACCCACTTTCAACAAACCTCTCACGCTCTGCCATTCTGTCTGAAAGTAAATGTATGATATTCACCTTGCTAAGCGAGAGAGAGAGAGAGAGAGAGAGAGAGAGAGAGAGAGAGAGAGAGAGAGAGCCTAAGCTATGCAAAATGCCCGGCTCTGTCTCTCCCTCTTCGATCAGCATGATTCATGAATATGAAGGAAACATGCTGCTCTGTTCTTCAGAAATTTCTTCTGCTGCCCAATCCTGGGCAGCTCACAGCAACCAAGGCGGACGCAGAGTGCTCAGCACACCTTGGCTACAAAAGGCGCGGTCTTGCTCGAGCAGGACCATCTACAAATGACTCCAGCCAACTTGTGTGATTGTCTTTAACCCCTTCTTCTTCTATTTTAAGAAATGAATTTGATTTCATTTTCCTTCCCCCGCTTTTCAAATAATCATTAAAAATTAAACAACACTGGGGAAGGCCTTTTGTGATTATAACCTTCATTCTGCTGCAACAAACTGGATCTATAAATTTATGTACCATTGTAGATGTAAATTACAAAATTTATATTCAACTATATTAAAACATCTATTCCAAAAATGATTACCAGTTCTGAAAAGCAGACAGGCTTATCACTTGCTGTCAGTTGTTCGTGTCTAGTTAAGCAATAATGTGCTAAAACTGCTCTTTTGTTTTGTGTAAGAATTTTGGCAATAGAAGAAATGAACACTCGGGTAATAAAAACTCCGGCTGCCTTTTGCTTTGATGGGAGAAGCAGCTGCCTGTTTTCATTTGCTGCAGAGCAGCAAAACCCATCAATATAATAAGCAGCTTAGATGCATCCATCCACAGCATCTGTAAGGATATAGGGCTATTCGCTCAAAACCAATCCCTGGTTTAATTTTAACAAAGATGTGTCTGACATATTTGAAAATGCATTATAATAGGTTTTGAGACACTAACAATTCCTCCTTCTTTTAAATACTTTTTTGCAGATTTGAAAGGTTAATATATATAACTGAGTGATAACAATGATAAAAACCAGCCCAAACTGTGAGACCCTTTTAAAACAAGGGCAGTGAAGAGAACATATCGAGAAACGGTTCTCTGGTTCCCTTCAAAATGGAAGTATTTCATTTGAATGTGATTTCATTCATTCATTCATTCATTCACTCGTTCATTCATCCATACACATATTTGCCAAGTCCTTACTGTATGTTGCAGTGGGCCGCACACTGACACCACAGTCCCTACTCTCAAATGGCTCACTCTTCAGGGGAAAGATATGGAAACATAAAGACAGATTAAAACAATGTGGTGAAGGCAGGCACAGCCTTAGACATCCACTTTTTAAAATTATCCTTCTATTTGAAAAACTCAAATGGGCAAAGAAAACAGTGGAAACTCTTTAACATAAAAATTAAAAGTGAAGCACTGCCACTTCTATTACATACCCACACACTTCATTAGAGATGTCTTTAAGGAAAAAAATAGCTGATTAAAAAAAAGAAATCACAATTAAACACATAAACCATTTACTAGTTTAGTCAAAAATGACTTTCTCACATGCTGGAGAGAAAGTTCTGGAATTTTTGTTTTGTCTGGACAGTTTCTAATTCCACACAATCAAAGCCTTCAAACTTTAAACCAAGGTACAACATGATACACTATGCTTTGTTTAGTACACAAACTAAGAAATTATTTTATTTTAGGGCTTGGTGGTATTCCAAGAAACCAGAGACTGAACCCTTCTATTTTTCTGATACACTATGGGTAAGTGTGCATCTAAGCATGATCAGCCAGGAATTTGCCTGACGATAGAATGAATGCAGTGTGTGCCATCCATCAAGCTTCTCAGGTTATTGAAATGATTCGATGTTCATTTACAGAGAGAGAGAGAGAGAGAGAGAGAGAGAGAGAGAGAGAGAGGATGCTTCTGTAAAGGAGGAGTCGAGGCCTTTATTTAAACACGTTTGTTTCCAAACACATATAAACAAAAGCAAAACTCACGACTCTCAGGTCTATTCTGGGCCATCGTCACTCTACACAGGACTTCCAAGACTGTTCATCTTGACGGGGACAGACAGCCTCATCTTTTCTCCTATCGGGGGTTGATAATGTTGAACAGCCAACCTTGTGGTTAGCAGCCCAGTGTCGACCCGAGAGTATCTGTGGCAGTCATGTGCTTATCTTAATTTTATGATTGAAATGTAGGGGTGAAGTCTAGCCTGTTAATCTGGAGAGAGCCATTGAGTAGCCAATGAGGCCTCTGCGGGCATGGCTTTCTCCTGAGACTTCTGGGAAATCTCGCGATATTTCCCTCATGAAGATAAGAAGCTATCTTCCCCAGTTGTTGGGAGTTAGTCTCAGGGACGATGAATCACGGACAAGACAAGATGGCAGCATCCAAGAAGCTGGAGGAGCCAGCGGAGAGACCACACAGCTTTCCCTGATGGAGCCAGACCTCTGAAGCTGGGGTGACCACATGGGAGACCTCTGCCAGTGATGAATTGCTTCTGCCACCACAGGATGCTGTTGATGGACCGTGAGCCCTGGAAGTGAGGAGCCATGAGGGGACCCCTGCTGGCACCAGGACTCTGCACCCACTGACCTGTGACTTTGTGAGTTGTAAGGAGATTTTATAGACTGATTTCGGGCATATGGGTTAATATCGGACTTATGACTTTGTACTGGACTGGATTGGGATGCTTTCTAAATGTCCTATTTCTTTTATATATAAACCTTTTCCTTATATCCATATGCATGTCTATGAAATTTGTTCCTTTAGTCTACCCAGACTAACACAGTATCACCAAAGAAAGTTCTTACTTTGGAATAAGTTTGGATTTCAGAAAAACTGCAAAGCCAACAGGAGAGTTCTCATAAGTAAAAAGTGTGGCTCCAAACCATAGAAATGTTGGTTAAGCAAAAATATCAAAACATGCAGCAACTCTTCCTCAAAAAAATCTTCTATCTAGGTCTATGCACTTCTGAAGGCAGGACTTCTACCTCTTTTACTCCTTCCATGAAGAATCCCGTGCTCTTCAGTTTAGACCACATGAAAATGGCCATTTGGTATCCCCAGCATACTCACACTATGTTCCTGGGAAATGTTCTTTGAGTTTGAGGAACAACAGAAGTCTGAAGGGGCAAGATCAAGGCTGTCAGGTGGAGGGCCTAAGGCTCCCCAGTGAAATTCTAATAGGACAGCCCTTACTACCCTTAAGAGGGTGCAAGTGCACAGCGATGATAATGTGGGAGAAAAAGTCTTGGCAAAATTTCTTCACTGATGCAGTTTTCAATTTTCTGGGGCAGTCCCATAAACATCCTGTGTCTTCTGAGCAAGGGCTATCAAGGTGATCCCTTCGCAAACTCAACAACATGAAAACACAAAGCAAGCACCCAATGTCATAACCTTCTGATTTCTCTGCCTTATTGGAACGCCCCCCCCACCCCCATCCCCTCTGAAGCCGCTGCTTTGGTCACACCTTCCTTTTTGACGGCACCCCGGTGAGACTATAGCAAAGTGGACGATGGAGAGAACTTGTCTGCAGCTGCCCACTGGTCAGAGTACCTGGTTGAACAGCTTCCGTGTGGCATAAACTCATGCATGTATGAACGGCAAAATGTTCTGAGTTGCCCTTTCATCTCTCTCACAAGTATCCCCCATCGCTAACGTCTTACACTTGTCAAAACAAATGACTTGAAATGAGTCCCTGCCAATGAACTCAACTCAAGAGGTTGGCCTTAGGGGAAGGGTGAGGGCTGGTGAAGACGTTGGGCGGAACTCACACATTGGACTTAAAGGATGGTCCAAGCATCTGGGATGCCTTTCCTTCTCTGAATGTGTTCATTTCTTCCTAACCAACTCTAAAAAAGAACCCCTGATCACATGCAAGTATCAAAACAGGCCACAAAGTGCTTATAACCTCAGCATGAAAAAAGAGAAGCGTGACCCCCATCAAGAGAATAGGTGAACACAGAGCAACCGGGGGGATCTTAGGTCCTTGATCCATTGGCAGACTGGGCAGAATATAACTCCCAAATCATGATTCACATGGACATTCCCATCATCCCTATTTAATATAGTGCTCGTATGACACTGGGACCTTATAACTAATCTTGTGGCAGAACTCAAAGGTCATTCTTTCTTACCCATCAGTGTTGACAAAACACTCTTTATGTATCCTCGCCTCTCTACGGTTACTGTCTTCATTCCACCTCTTGGTGGCTGGACACACGGCTTCTGGACTCCTGCAGAAACACGTGGGCTAGGTACTGATAAGGGAGGTCTCTCTAACAGCAAGCTGGGAAAGTTGCCTTTAGTGGGAAGTACTGTCCAGCTACACAAATAGACTTAGGTCTGTCAGTTGACCTTTGACACGAGCTCCTGCTCCAAGTTCCCCTAAGCTAATAGAACACTCTCTCTAAAATGTGGAATGGCCCACAGGTCACACAGGGCCCAGTAGTGGCCCCTACAGGGCCCTCACCACTTTGTGCACGGCTCTCTTCCCGCTATTGATTTCTTCAGGACCCCCCTGCCCGGTTATCTCACCTACTCTTTACTTTCACCTTCACCCTCATCTGAGCCCCCCTTTTTTTCATTTAAAGAATTCACAAGACGAAAGCAAATGTTTGTTTTTAAGGTAAACAACCACAAATCACACTTCAGTAAAGAGGTCTTTGCTGATATCATCGAGATTTCATACATATATAATATATATATACACATATATGTATACATTACTGTGTTTTGGTGAGAGTTTACATAGCAAATTAGGATCCTAATTTCTTTTTGGGGGGGGGAGGGGTGCATCATGGCTCTCCAGTGGTGGGAGTAGGACCTAATTTCTCTACATATTATTCAGTGACACTGGATACATTTTTGACATAATGTCAACATTCTTGTTTTGTTTTGTGAGTGCCTATTTTGATATCGTTTTCACAATTCCTACACCTCCATGGTCAAATTGCTTTTAAAATGAGCTGTACAGTCTTTTTTTTTTTTTTTTTTTTGGCAAGAACAAATCTGAGTTTTCTTCCCTTAACATAAGAACACTTGGTTCTGATAGCCTGGCCCTCTTTGATACTTAACTTCCCAACATGATTGCTGAAGACAAAATGGGTGCACAAGCAAATGTGGTGAAGAGAGAGGATGGTGACGGCTACAAAAGAGATGGCATCTGGGGTCTTAAAGGCTTGAAGTCAAACAAGTGGCCATCTGGCAGGGAAGCAGATAAACCCACATGGAAGAAGTACACCAGTTTGTGTGATTGTGCGATGTTGGTGGGATCACATATTAGGTATCAAAAGATCCAGAACAAAAAGCTACGTGTATCGAAGCAAACCAGGGGGTTGGAATGCAGACCCAAGGCCCCTCTGTAGACAGTTGGATATCCCCCTACAGAAGAGTTAGGAGGAGGGGATGATTCAACCAAGGTGGGTATAGCACTGATGAATCACACATCATTCCTTTATGTCCAGAATACTCCCCCCCAGCCTCACCCCACTACCACGACCCAGTTCTACCTTACAAATGTGGCTAGACCAGAGAACACACATGGAAAAAGAGCAGAGATCTGGACACATGGAATGCAGGAAAGATAACCCCCTCAGGAACAGTGGTGGGAGTAGAGATAACATTAGGGTTAGGGGGATGGTCAGTGAGAAAGGGGGAACCCCTCACAAGATTGGATATATAGCCCCCCAATGGGACAAATAGCAGAATTGTGGGTGAAGGGAGACAACAGACAGTGTAAGATATAAAATAATAATAATAACAATATAAAATTGATCAAGGATTCAGGAGGGTGCGAGGTTAGGGGAGAGGCCAAGTAGAAGGCCCAATTAGAAAATGTTTCAAAAATGTTGATGGCAACCTATGCACAAATATGCTTCATACAATTGATGTATGGAATAGTATAAGAGCTGTAAGAGCCCCCAATAAAACAACTTAAAGAAATAAAAATATTTTTATCTCTTTTGTTATATTGCCTTTGACTATGAACTCCTAGGGGCCAGGATGTTCATTGCTCCCCGGGCCCTCTTTGACATCTTCCACGATGCAATGTGAAGTTAAGCTCCTCTCTTACAGCAGCAAACTGGTTCCAAACCTGAAGCCAACAACAACAAAATCGGTACGAAATCAGTTCATGCGTGGCTTCGTTTCTAATTGTACTCAATCCACTTTCACTGGCTGTCCTATCTATGCCCACAATCTGCAGGGCTGGCAGGGACAATTATCGCCAGAAGACAGGCTAGACCCGCTGGGGAGTAAGGCTGCCCAGGGCCTGAAAGGTGCATGCTTACAAGCGTCCAGGCCAGCAACAAAGATACCACATTCAATAGGCCATCTTTCTCCAAATCAGTCCTTGCGCCTCCTTCAGCAGAGCTCCGGTCATGGGTGCTCACATGTAGATATCGGTGGATATCTACAACCCTGCAGGTTTCGAATAGGCACCTGGAGTGAGGCCCAGAAGGGGACCTTTGAGTGACTTGAGATAGAGAAAATGATTCTCTGTGTGGCGTCTCCTCTTCCTTCTTTTTCCCCCTTTTCTTCTTTGGTCTCCTTCTCTCTGCTATGATAAAATTTGTAACCTTAACCCATATAACAAAGTGTTTTCTCTGAGAATCACAGCTCCCCAAGAAGGGCCTTTGCAGCGACTCTATTTAAACCGAACTATTGCTCTGAGCTTGACACCACAATTATCTTTCTGTTGCGAAAAATACAAAAATTCTAGAGTTGTTATATTGTTACTGGCCCTTTCACACCAGGACACACAAGTGTTCTTATGTTGAGATCAAAGTGCACGGGCTGAGTTGTTGAGCGCAGAGAAGTCATCAAGCCCTCTATAGACTCATGCTGGACTTCTGGGGCCAGAAACGAGATTTCCTTCTCTCCCCAGCGGCAAAGAATTCATGCGATTGCAAACTCGGCCCTCTTCCTTCTTGGGCCCCATCTCAATAGAGAATTGAATAGCGCCTTCAAAATCAGAGCGTTTTCTTTAGGCAAGAACATATTTTTCATCTGTTTATGTTGCCCAGCGGCACCTGTAGAGGTTCAGGCTGAGCAAATGCTATGGTGGAAGGCTGTGTTCACATCTGTCACAATTGTTGTAATTATCATGTGTCATAATCGACACAAAACAATAATCTTTTGGAAGGATATGGAAGTGTTTACATGCCATGTAATGGACTAGTTATTTCTTCTTAGAGGCTTCAGGGAAATTTCAACTTATAAACCAAAAAGAGAAACTACGAAAAATAGAGCTGCATGTGCAGCACATTAACTAACACAGACCACGCAGGGACTTTTACTCCGAATTGGGCCAGGCAGCCAAAGACAAGCTTCAGAAATAGTGTCATGCCCCCGCCCCCACTCCCCAGAATTACAGTGAATCGTGTGCCTTGCTTCCTATAATTGGGTTTCTGTTTGTTTTCAGGAAGTTTATCATCTCAACAGTCATTATTCTTAGTTATTCAAATGTCTACGTGTAATTTGTATTGCAATTAAGAGTTGGAAGCACATTCCAGCAATTCTTTTGATTACCAGCATTCTGATCATAATAAGAGAGTAATTGTATTTTATGTTGTTGTGTCTAGGGAGGGGCAATCAAGCAATAGATACAATTTTCGCACACAGCGCAGGGTGGAGAAATGTAATTTTCTGTGCATTCTCTTGTAGGAATATTTGCAGCGCTTCTGGATGGTCTCTGCACTCAGGAACAGGATTGAAATCTCCACTTTGGTATTTATCGGAGGCTGTGATAGCTCCGTCGTCTGCCGCCAAATGCCAAGATAGGGGGAATCTCATCATCCTGAGACCAGCTGCATGATGGGCAGTTAATAGATATATCAAACCTTAGGATATATGCTAAGCTGAAGAGATGATTGGTTGGTTGATACACTGATTGATTAGCATAGGGAGAATGGGTTTCTTCTTGACAACCTAAGATTATGCTTCAGCTAAGCTCAAATTGCTTACACCTCTTCTATTGGGTTTAAAATTACAGTCCTGTCATCTAAAATCTCTCTTCAATGAAATTTTTACCATATATAAAAATTAAAGGGAAAAAGAAAGTAGGAGACTTGGATAAGAGTAAATGGAGTGCTGCAGATACATTTCAGGCGACTGTTGTTGATTCCACTAGGAAAAGTTGATATGTAAATTCCTAGGGGAGAATGTTACACATTTCATAAATGACGATGGAATATTATACAATAATCCAGAGGTATTGGGGAGGGGGAACTCAGTATGTTCAAAATGGGGAACACAGTATTTTCAGAAATGTCAAAACTCAAGCTCCTATAACCAAGGGCACAGATAGACTGTAAATGCTTAGAAAATAATGATGGCAGCAAATATGCTTGATACAATTGATGTATGGATTATTTTAAGAGCTATAAGAGTGTCCCCCCCCCCCAAGTAAAAATAATCTCTGCTCCTCTCTGTCAAAATGAGGATTAAAAGCAAGCCTCTGTTAATCATGCCAACCTTGGAGGGCACAGAGACCCCTATCCCAGACCTCCTTCTAATATTCTAAACTGCTGGTATGCATTTCGGGGGGAAGGGGGAGGAGAGGAAGAAAGGGCAGACTGGAGGAGAAGGCGGATTAGCTTCGTCCTCAAAGCAGCTTTGCACAAGTAGTAGTTCTCTAACGAGCAGCGGCAATCCCAAGACAGTCATGTGTACAATGTGACATACTCGAATGGGGTGCCTGCTCCCCAGGCAAGATGATGGGAGGGAATAAGATAGGCTTTTCAATGGAACCATCATCACCCAGATAAAGGCAGGGACCACAAGCCTGCTCAGTCAAACTCTACAGGGACAGACCGCCCAGCAGCATGGAGTCAAGAGTACCATCAAGGCACTCACCGCAGGCCCATGTTGGATATTCTCATTTGGCAAGAAATTCATTAATCAGAAGTGTGGGTTAGGAGGGCCTGTTTACAGAGCCCTCTCACTGTCCTCTGAATTATCAGAGATGGGGCCCAAGAAGGGACAGCACTCTCTCCTGCCTCCCTCTTTCCCTCCCCCAGAGTGGAGAAAAGACAACGCCTGTGCCCCACCCCCACCCCTACTTATTCAGCACTTTGAAGAACACCCTTTTCTCTGCCTGAGCAAATAAGGATTTGGTTGCCAAATCACACGGGATAAGTGGTTCATTGAGAATGTTAAAATCTGCATTAATAAACAGCATTGGGCTTCTCGGATCACTCCCCCCCCCCCTTTCCTTCCTATCAGCTCCTAGCGGTAGGGGATCAGCTGTGACTAAAATCCCCAGCTGAACAACCCACACAGAACTCAGTGAGCAGACGTGAAACCAGGCCATTGATTGGTGACTGTTATGCAAACAAAGCGCCCAAGTCTACAAAACAGATGTCAACTGAAGCATATGCTTACTGTAAACTAGAATTTGATTCTCCTTATAAAAATAGACATAAATGGGCCTTCAGAAAGTAGACTGCCTCTTGCTGTCTACCACGGCCTCACGTGACTCAGCCTAAAGCTTCCAAAGAGATGACTGGACTGATAGGTGAGGGCAGAAGAATGCAAGTTTTTCTTTTCTTTTTTTTTTTTTTTAAATTAAGTTGGGAATAAATGATAACATGTTGGAGCAGTTCCCAGAAGCAATTTTGACAGATTTTCCTCCAAAGACAAGACCAGAAGTTAGATGCTTGGAGCAGGTCAGCCCCTGACCTGTCCTGCTACCCTGGCCTACCCACTTAGGGTAGAGGAGAAGCTGTGTGCGTTCAGGTGGCAAGTTTACCACTTTCTACCCTCCTCTCTCTTTTTCTCTCCCTTTCCTCTTCTCACATCTTGATGTCTTTTAAATGTCACTTATTTTACATGAGGCAGTTGGTGGAGACATGCGGCCGCGGCCTTCAGAAGCATTATCCCCTGCGGCGAGCCCTGGTCTTAATGCATTGCGACACCTTTGCTGGCCGGCCACCGATTTACGAACCTTTCTGCTTCTTAGGGAATTAAGTGGCACTATGTGAAAATGGTTGTGATATGAACAGCATGGCCATAACCGGTATTAAATTTACCTCTCAGCCTAAGTGAATGTTCCTCACATGTGACTAATCAAAATGAAAGCTTGCAGACCCAGGCTGAGCAGGCCGGGACTTCCTCACCCCTGGGACCGGGGCTATTTTGTTTTATCTCTTTGTACAAGCTGGCAGAAGTTTAAAGTGAAGGGGATAATCCAGTGCTGGTGTCTTTATGAAAGAACATCCTTACATGAAGAGGCTTTTAACTGTCTGCTGCTGTCCTCTCTCTAAAAAAAAAAAAAAAAGAGTGTGACAATCTCATTTTGTGGAGCGCCTTCCCATGCAAAGAGAAAATAACAGCGTGACCGCTGTGGCGAGTGCTGACCTTACACGATCCATTATCCACTCGACGATTTAAAAGTCAGTTTTACATACACGGTGTGTGTGTTTGGGGGGGCGGGGGATGGGGACGCGAGGGCACGATCACGATCATTTTCACTTTGGTGAATCCGCTGTCCGTTGGAAGCCAGTCACTCGATACCCTGACACATCCAGCCGGCGTCACGGTGCAACTGTGCCGACGCACGCCCGTTCGATGGAAAGATGACACACGCGCACGCTGCCCCTCTGCGGTGGAAGGTGTTTGCTGGCAGAGATGGCAGCGGTGGGATGGGCGCGCATGAGCTTTTCTCAAACTTGGAACGAAAAAGAACAATCAGAGACGAAGTCCTTCAAATTTCCCGAAGTGCTTGACGTTCCTTCAGAAATGTGTTTTACTAACCACTTAGCAGAGATCAGTAGGTGCCAAAGGAAGTACAGGTGGAGTCAGCCTGGTGCGTATTCACAGACAAGAGTGGCTTGCATTCCTCCGTGAGCTAACTGTGCATGGCGCTGATAAAAGGGCGGAGGTATGGCTAAATTGGTACTGGAATAGCACACCTCATTTACTCCCAACAACTTATTTGTGGGAAGCAATGACGGCTGGAATATTTTTCTCATAACTATGAGCCTACTCGACTCATTGTTAACATTAAAATTAGTTTTCTGACACGGCCCAGGCAATGCATTTACTGTTCCTTAAATAGGAACTGCCCGGGGCCTGGAGCATAAAACTAATGGCATCTCGTGGAGAATGTGTTGCTTTGTTAATAAACCAGCTAGAAAGAAGCCTGACCGATAAATCAGAGGGGCTGGCCACTTTACACAGTCTGTTCTCTGAAGTTTCGGGACACAGTCTTTCATTTTGATAATGCATTTTTCCCCCTTGAACCTTCTGTTTGGAGGCATGTGCACCGAGGAGAAATATGAGGGGGGTGGAGAGGGGATGAACTGGAAGCATGGCAGAAGTCCAATAGCCAGTGTGGTGACTGTCAACATTTGAGTCACATACCAAAGTTCACTAGGCTAGGATGCTGAGTCAGGGGACTAAAGAGAAACTCCAAATACATCAAATGGCTTTCTTGAACAGCTAAGCTTGAGTTCGACTTTTTTTTTTTTTTTTTGAGTTTTGTACTTTTATCCTGAGCACCAAGACTCAACCCCAATGGAAAGTGGAGAGAAGATCAGGATGGTTATTCAGGAACGTTCCAGGATTCAGATTCAAAAAGTCACAGAGGGGAGAGACCCCTAAGGTTTTGTTGGAAACAAGCCACCTTCAGAACAACGTGTAAGGGTCTTCAGCTCACCGTGGGAACCAAAGAACTCAAATGTTGGAACAGAACGAGAGAGAAGGAATCTAGTGCAGGGTATTTCAGTAGGGGTAAAAGACCAAGACGAGGAGCAGAAGCAGTTCTCTTCAACAACACATAAACACAGAGTGCCAGCCACCTTTGAGGACTCCCAAGAGAAAGGCTGAAAAGAGATGGGAAAGGATGCTCTCCGGAGAAGAAGACTCTCAGCAGACAATGAGGGAGCAGGGGAACAAGCAGAGAGCAGCAGGGGTAAATTGTGAACTGTCACATGACCCCTCCCTCCATCAGTGCTGTCTGTCTTTGGGAGCCAAGCCTGCTGTGGGAAAGAAAGGAAAAAAGAGAACACCCATGCCAAAGGTCTTTAGAATTTGATTACGAACTGCCAGGGAGAGAGGGTGGTTGGGAGGAATGAATCCAACCCGAGTGTCTGGATAGATTGGCCCTCTTAGACCTGCCTGAACCATTAGCGTGAAACTGGAGTGGGGGCCCACGTGTGGTCATGCTGTCCTCTGATGAGTCAGTCCCACCCGGCGTGGGGGTGTGAGTTGTGGTGGGCTCTGCGGCAGGCTGAGGCGTGCTCCGAAGGGTTAGCGGACCATACACATGCTCTACCTGCATGACGCATTCAAAACGAGGAACTGACTGTGACCCTCTGTTTACTACATGCTTACTTTGTCCTGCAACGTGTTCAAGGCAAGAAGCAACCTGAAGTGCTGTTGTTACGAGGCTAATTTTTTGAAAGCCAAGCTGCTGTTAACACCTCTCTCTAAAACACTCACAAAGATGTCTATTCTTTTTTTTTTTTTGGTAATGTGTTTTCCGGGGCCAGCAACCCAACTACACACAGTTGAGAATCCATACATAGAATTTCTATCTTCCATGCAGCTGGACGAGCACTGGCTACTCTGGACAGCTCCCTGGCGTGCAGGCTGTTGATGAGGAAGTCAGGGTTTAATTTGCCTGCATGGTCTCATTCCACGAACAGGAGACAACCTTCTACCCAGGTGTTCTTCCCTGGAAAATGCAGGAGGCTGCCTGTTTTCTTCCCCCACAATTCTTGGGTGGGGGGGCGGAGGGGGAGTGTGTAAGTGTGTGTAAGCTTGGGGGGTGGGGTTGTTGCTAACTCCAATTTATCTGGGTAAAACTCTTTGTTACTAGATCCAAAACAAAATTATGAATAGGCTCACTCCATCTCCCCATCAATCCCTCCAACAGCTCTTAATCACGGAAATGTCACTTCCTGAAAACATCCCAGTGCTCTGAGAAGTGAAGTTGGGCTCCGGGAAATGTGGCAGGTCACCCCTGTTTTGACAGAGGTCATTTGCATGAGGCCCTTTGGGAGATGGAAATTCCCTCCGAGTTTATTTTTTAGGGATACCAAATGTCAAACCAAATTCCAAAAACAAAGGTGCAGGGTCAACGCTGAATTCAATCACAGCCCTCTGACTGGTATATAGAATGAAGAGAATTGTAAGACGAAATCTTGCGGAAAAAAAAGGCTTGCTTCCTGTCAGCCACTAAATTCTGAGGGAGAAAAATCCTTATTATAAGGAAGTAGGCTGGTGAACTAGAGACCCTACAGGACAGAGCAGAACTGCCGCATGGGCCTTTCAAAGCTGTAATCTTGACAGAAGCAGACCACCACGTCTTTCTTCCAGGTAACAGGTGGGAAGTGGGATCCTCCAATCTTTGGATGAGCCCAGGGCTCCTCAGCATTTACCCAACAGCTGCTAAAAGCTGTAGACTGGGCTGGACTGTTTATAAATGTTATCTCATTTAATAATCAAAAATACTTTGCATAGTCGCCTCTCTCCTGTTGATGAGGACATCGAGGCCCAGTTGGTCACTCAGGTGACTTGTTCAAAGTCCCTCACACCAGCGGCGTGAGGCCCAGTCAGTCAGTAATGTGGTCAGCTGGAGTTTGAGCCCTGCCAAAGCTTGGGAGAGCCTGCCTGGAACAGGTATGAGAACATTAGAAAGGACACCTGGCAGACTTTATAGCTGACTGAATGTAGAGGCTGAGAAGAAAGAGGCTGTTCAGGGCCCAGGAACTGGAGTGCTTGTAGTCATTAGCAATCAGAGGGTCTGCTTTTGAGTAGGAAATGTAGATCAGTTTAGTTTCATCATTGGCGAGTCAAAGGCACTGAAGCGGTATTCTGATGGACCTATATGGAACTCAGTCCAAGGTTAAATTTAGGATACCAGTTTGAGAAACTGCCACATGAAAAGTAGAATTAAAACACAATTAAAACTGTGAGCAGAAATTAGGTGAAGGGCGGGAGGTACTGTTTCACAACTGACAAAACGTAGATACGTGGTGGCTTTGAAAGTTCATGCACAAATGGAATAAAAGGATATTGACATCTGTCGTGAACTCGTAGGCAATCCCTTAGAAGAATACTGCGTCCTAGGGCTGATATGAAGGTGAAAGGAGACAGTAAAAAATTTAGCCCACTGGAATTTAGGATAGATGGGGAATTAAGGATGGATGATCCATTCAGTACCAGTGGTGAGCATGGTGATACCAGGAAGGTGGATGTATAGTAAAATAGAAAAGGGGAACCAATTTCAGGGATCTACATATAACCTCCTCTCTGGGGTACAGACAACAGGAAAGTGAGTGAAGGGACCCATTGGAACTCCGTGCTCTGTTGCACACCCTTAGTGCTCTGACATGTTGTGTATCACCCTGACCCTGTTTCTCCATTGTTGACCCCAAAGGACCTTGGGTCAGTGAGGGAAGCCGTATTTCACAGTGGGGCTAGCCATATGATCCTCGCTATGCATCGGCTATTCTGAGGGGGGATATCGTCCTGAAGGCTCAGTGCGCCAGAAAGCACGCATGCCATTCTTTCTGCAGCTCCGGTGTTGTCTTCCAAAGCACACTTTCCTGGGGAGGGGGGGAGAGGCAACTGCTCCTATAATTCTACTACCCTTTTTTCAGAAGAAAAAAAATTACTACTTGTTCCCCCTTGCCCTGGAAATCAAGGATTTTTGCACAATAGCTCATAATCTAGGATATCTGCTATTGTAGCTCCCCTATATCCTTTGAAGGAGCCCTGGTGGCTTAGGGGTTATGTGTTGGGCTGCTCACTGGAAGTCACTGGTTTGAAACCACTGGTACTCACTCCTAGACAGAAAGATAAGACTTTTTCCCCCTTTCCTTATATGGAAGTCTTATTGTCCTAGAGATTGTTTTTAAAGGTGAGACTTCGCATGCCGTTAAAGAGTTAGCTTCTCAGAAACCCACAGGGGCAGTCTTACTCTATCCTATAATGTTCTATGAGCTACAATTGACTAGAATATGAACAGTGAGCTGCACATTTCCCATGCCTGCCCTGGAGGTGGTATCGCCCACATCAGGAAACAACGTTGTAAAGAATCAAAATGCAGAGGTGAATAAATCCGTGTAAATTCTAGTGTATTAGATATCATTCTGGATTATCAACCTTCCTCCAACCCATCTTAAGTAGTTCAAAAAGTAATGAGCAGATGATATTGCATTAAACTTTAATAGACAGCATGTAGGAATATCCTGGCAAGCCTTACGATACTAGTTAGCTGCTGTGTTAGACTGGGTTGGCTAGAGAAACAAATTCATTGACACTCACATATGTGCAAGAGAGAACTTTGTATCAAGAAGTAATTATGAAACATCCCTGCCCAGTCCAGATCGAGTCTATAAGTCCAATATTAGCCCATACATCTGATAATACCTAGTCTATCAATTCCTCTTTAGACTTACACAATACATGAAATGATGGCGAATGCAGAAAGATCACAGGCCAATGGGTGGAAAGCCTTGGGGATCCAGTGGTGGTGGACGCATCTCAAGGGCTCTGGCTGCCATCAGCATGGCCCCATGTAGTTTGTCAACAGGAATGTGTAACACGGAAAGAGTGGGTCAGGCTTCTAGAGAGCTTTTATTTATTTCTCACCTCCAAATGAGGTTATTAAGCTGCCACCTGATTGACAGGCTAAACTCCACTTCATTCACTCTTAATATCCTCAAGATGACATGAGATGATATAACTCCCACTGCTACCCTGGGTTTGATTCTAACTCAGGACAACACCTTGCATATGACAGTAGAGATTGTGCATGGGGTTTTTCAATGGCAAGAACCCTTTCAAAGTAGATCTCCAGGTTTCCTTCTGACGTGCTTCTGGGCAGATTCAAACTATGATGCTTTGGGTAGTAGCTGAACACTTAAATCTTTTGTGCCACTTAGGAAGCCACTAAGTCCAAGATACAAAAAAAAAAAAAATCCCCAAACAAAACAAAGCAAAAACAAACACGTTACCATGGAATCAATTCTGACACGTGGTGACTCTTGTGTCACATGAAATTATAGTGCAGAGTCTTAAAAAAAGAAAACAAAAAGCCAACTTCATTCATGTAAGTTTATGTACTTCACACTCAAATTCATGTCAGTTAATCAATGGGGGAAAATTAAGCTATGTTGATAAGTATTCAAAGTAACTCATGGGTTGCAGATGGCAGCTGTAGGACTATTGTCAGTCTGAGCACTGACTCTTGCTATTCCTGTAGGTAGAAGTTAGCAAGTCAGTCACTCGAGTGTTTTTAGTGGCTCTAATCCAATGGAAATAGACCACCAGCCAGGTCTAGCTTCCATAGCGACACTAGGTGGATTATAACACAAACCGTACCATCTGGGGCCTGGACATCTAGAACCCCCCAAAGCAAGCCCATTGCCGTGGAGTTGATTCTGAACTAAGGAGCCCCTACATAGGGTTTCCAAGCCCGTGGCAGTCTTTATCAGAACAGGCAGCTTCGTCTTTCTTCCAAGGACTGGCTGGTGGGGTAGAACTGCTGACCTTGTGATTAGCAGCTCAGTACCTTGTGGTTATCAATGCAACGTATCACCTGAGCTCTTTAATCTTTAGAATCACTCACTCACTGCCACGAAGCCTAGGTAGAGGGTTGATTGGATAGTATAGAACTGCCTTTTGGATTTTTCCATGAATTTAAATCTTTATGGTAATGCTTTGAAAATGATGTGCAAATGTGCTTGACACACTGGATGAACATCTGGATTGTTATGAGATGTAAGAGCCCCAGTAAAAGGATTTAAAATAAATAAATAAATATTTATGGGAGTAGACAGCCTCAACTTTCTCCCATGAAGTGACTGGTGGGTTTGAACTGCTGACCTTGTGATTAGCAGCTCAGTGGATAGCCCACTACATCACATGAGTCCTCCCAGAGATTGAGTGCTACCAACAGTTCTCCAGTTCTGGGAAAATTCAATGAACTTCTTTTCCTTCCTAGGTAACGCTTAAGGTTTTGGTGTTTGGATATTTTACTGAAGAGCAGAAAAACATTATTCAAACTCTTCTTCATCTATTACAAAGGGGACACCTTGTGAGTATTAGTTATGTATGGCTGTGCTGGCAGAAACAACTTCAAAGTGTCAGGCTGGAGCCTTAGATGGCCTCTCCTCTGTGAGGCTGGTGCCCTGAGGAGAGGGTCGCCTGAAAGGCGGTTGCCCCCTGTTGGAAAAAGCAGTCCCTCTTTCTGCAGTTCTCTGTAACTGGTGCTCTCAGCTCTTCACTGCCCTGTGGAGAAGTTGGCTTCTCCTGCTAATGACCACAACTGTCCTCTGGCTCTCTTCCTCCTGCTGCCCCTCTCCTGCCTGCCCATCTTGCGTAGGTCTTGGAGATGGCATGCTCCCGTTGAGCCAGGGTTTGCAGCAAGTACCTTGAGCTTTATAGCTATTCCTATTTAATCAAGGAACCCTGGTGGCACAGTGGGTTAAATTTGGGGCTGCTAACTCTAAGTTTAAACCCACCAGCTTCTCCAATGGACAAAGATGATGGTGTCTGCTCCTGTGAGGAATGCAGCCTTGGAAACCCTTAGCGCAGTGGTTCTCAACCTTCCTCATGCCACGACCCTTTCATACAGGTCCTCCTGTGGTGATGACTGCCTCCCCCCCCCAACCATAAAATGATTTTCCTTGCTACTTCATCACTGTCATTTTGCTACTGTTAGGAATTGGGCAACCCCTGAGAGAGGGTCATTCAATCCCCAAAGGGGTCACAACCCATAGGTTGAGAATCACTGCCTTAGAAGGTCGCTGTGAGAAAGAATTGAATCCATGGCACTAAACTATTGTTTAATCAGGGCCCTGTCCCCCACTTTTCTTTTGATTAAAAGCCAACCAAACAGGGCCTTAGGTATTTGTTACCATAGGGCTCTTTCTTTATCTGTGGCATCTCTGTCAGCCACAAAGACAAAACACTCACTGGGATCCATTGGTTCAGTGCTGTTTGTGGTGTCTTGATTGAGAATTGAGGTAACTGAGATGTTGACCTATTTATTTAGTGATAAAAATCTACTGCCATCATGTTGATTCTGACTCAGAGTGACCCAACAGGCAGGGTGGAACTGCCCCTTAGGGCTTCCGACCATCTTTACAGAAGCAATGCCTACACCTTCCTGCTGTAGAGCAGCTGGTGGGTTTGAACTGCTAACCTTTCCGTTAGCAATCAAGCACTTCACTGCTGCATGCCCCGGACTCCTTTTTAAAAGGTTATTAGAGCAACGGTCCTCAACCTGTGGGTCAATACCCCTTTGGAGGTCAAATGACCCGTTCACAGGGGCTGCCCGATTTATAACAGTAGCAAAACGACAGTGATGAAGTAGCAATGAAAAAAATTTTATGGTTGGGGGGTAGGGAGAATGTGTGGTGGTCACCACAACAAGAGGAACTGTATTAAAGGGAAACGGCATTAGGAAGGTTGAGAACCAGTGTATTAGGGGCAATGAAATCTCTATTTACTAAGAGAGTTATTTATTTATTTATTTATTTTGGGGGCATCCCTGCCCTCAGGGGATGGGAGTAGGAGGCCCAGCCTTTGCTCCGTGGAGCTGGAATTGAACCTCCATCCCAGTGGGCCGCAGTCCCGCGCACAACCACTACGCCACCGGGGCTCAGCCCCAAAGACAGTTATTTTGTAAAAAATTGTAACTACAAATAGAATTCACCTAACTCCAAACTATACAAAACATAGCTATTATTAAGTTAGGTTTTTGTTTTGTTTTGTTTTCTTGGGGGGGAGGGGAGGAGTGGAGATGACTCATAAGGAATTCGTATGATCTTATGAAGCTCTAAAGTTGTAATTATTTATCCCGATTAAATATACATACATATTACTTATCTCAATTAAATGTGTACTTAATTGAAATAAGTGCATTGTAATAATGTATCTTAATGAAAGATATCTATGCACCTCTATCAATGCCTCATGATCTATACACACACACACACACACACACACACACACAAATGACCCAAGAACCAGAGTTTAGCTGATAGGCTGGCAATGAAATCACCCTGCATTTCTGAACGTGGGCAAGCCAGCTACACGATCGCCATGTGTCAGGGTGCTCCCTCGGATGGACTGGCGCATGCTGCTTTTGCAGGACAGGATCAAATCACAGAAGAAGGTCCTGAGACTCAATTCAGGGGAGCAGGGGCCTAATGGGTACAACCTGTTGTCTTGTCCTGTAAAGGCCAATTCAAGGAGGGCCCAGCAAATGTCAAACAGAAGAAAACAACCCACAGAACTATTTACTGGCTTAGCCACAGAAACCAGAAAAGTGGCCTTCCCAATTAGAACGTAAAAGCCCTACCCACTCCACTTGCAGGCGGCATTCAGGGTGGGCAGGTTGTTCTCAGGGTGGAATGCACTCTTTCCGAATCAGTCTGTATTGCTGCCATTCACAGACCTCCTCGCTCGCCTGCAAGCAACTCTCGCCCCATTATACATCCAAAGAGTAATCAGGGTGAAAAGGACAGTCAGTGTAAGAGGAAATAATTGCAGCTTAAACTACTCTTACTCATTAAGAAGCAAGACTATTGGGGGAGTGCAGGGAGTGGGGCGGGTCAGGGAGAATGGTGTTGGGTTTTCATCATCCTGTCAGGGCAGGTCAAGTTTTAGCTCCGGCAATTTCGGCATGATTTTCTATAATCACATCACAGTTAAAAGTATATTAATCACAGTAACTATCCCCATCCTATGGTGAGATTAATACTTGCAGGAGGACAGGCAAAGAACTGGAAGCCTGTCTTGGGGTCTGCCCCCGTGTGTATGGTGGGAGCTGCCTTTTGTCTGGGAGAAATGAGGCTGAGGACCAGTCATGAACAATCGAGAAAATGTACACCCCTCACTCTGAGTGGTCACACAAAAGAAACATAGTGCAGAGAAGAAATGCAGATGGTTTAACAAAGGTTTATGGACTGGAAAATTAGGGGGCAAACAAGCCGAGGACATCACACACACACACACACACACACACACACACACACAGGGAAAACTCAAACTAAGCATGAGCTGTCTCTAAATCAGTAGTGCTCAACTAAAGTGAGCAGGGGGGCCAAAGGGCCCAGGAGGACCTTTGGTAATGTCTGGAGACATTTTTGGAGGTCTTAACTGAGGTGGAGGGGGTGGGGGTTACTATTGCCGGCTAGTGCAACAATTCCCAATGCACAAGGAAGCTCCCCACAACACACAAGGCAAGAGTGTTCCTATTCAGAGACTCAGATCTAAATAAACTAGAAGGAAGCCTTTAACCATTTCCTCTAACTATTCATACCACCCCTACTACCCACCTGAGCTAGGTTTTGAAATTAAGGTGCTCCAGCTTGTTGGTCATGCTCCAGAAAATTATAAAGAAGTCGCAAATAGGGCTGGAGGTGGAGGGACCCATGATGGGAAAAGTGCCGAATTTAAGTGGCATTTTGAAGGGGGAAAAGTGGGTAGGGATTTTAGACAAGAGACTGAGACCTAGAGTATGACCAACAATTTCAGTTGAAGTCATGATTTAATATTGTGTCCAAATCACTTCAACACATAGTATACTCTTAAAGGAGACTACAAAGTCAGCATGTCAACAATACTGGGCTGTTTTTAAAGCTTGGCGTTAACTGTGAACGGGATGACAGCATCTAGTACAACCACAGCCTTGCCTCCATTACACTTACCCACTGCTATGAAGTCTTATTCTGACTCTATGGATCTTATAAAGGGCTTTCAGAGCTGTGAGGGTTTTTTTTTTGTTATTATTTTTTTTAAATATGGGAGCAGATGGTCTCATCTCTCTCCCTCTGAGCAGCTGGTAGGTTTGTACTCCCAACCTTGTGATTAGCAGTTCATCAATTAACTGATGGAGTGTCAGCCATCCTTTAAAGCATTCCTTAGTAGTGGTCAACTAAGCAAACTAGGCCCCCCCCCCCCCACATACACACACAATCTCACTGCCATCAAGTCAATGCTGACTTACAATGACCATATCAGACATAGTAGAATTGTCCCTGTGGGTTCCCAAAATGGGAAGTGTTAATGGAGTAGAAAGTTCTGTCTTTCTCCCTGGGACCCGCTGGTGTTTTAGAACGGTCAGTCTTGCAGTTTGCAGCCCAACTTGTAACCATAGACCACCAAGACTCCAGGGCCTGAAAAAGAGGGATAAGTCAGCAACGTCTTTACAATGGGATGCCTTGGTGAGCAGGAGAGATGGGCTGTTTTCAGGCAGAGAATAATCTCTAAGATAAAGTCCCTGGGGGGTGCAAATGTTGAACACATTCTTCTATGAAACAAAAGCTAAGAAGTTTGAGTCTATCCAGAGGTATCTCGGAAGAAAAACCTGGTGATCTACTACTCCCAAAATCATCCACTGAAAAGGTTACAGCCCGTAGTCTTGCTCTAACAGAGGCCACTGTGTGTTGGATTAGACTCAACGGCAGGTTGTTTACGTTGAGATGGTGGCACCAGTGGTGGTGGATTTTAAATCTCTAAGAAGCCCTCTAAGAGGCTGGTGATGGGATGACAGGTAGAGACGAGCTGAGGGAGAAGTTCTACAAGTGTGGCTCCTGGAAGAGTGGTATCACCTGGGAACTTCGAAATGCAAACCTTCAGAACCTCCAGGCATGGATCCGAGAAGCTGCCCTCTAAGGAACTTGTCAGGAACCATAAGGGATTGTGCAAGTAAAAAATGATCACATATCAGCAATTTCTTATAGTTCAGCCTAATATATTCACATTAAAAACTTCTGTTCTTTTTTGTCACCCTAACAATGGTTAAAAAAAAAAAAAGACAAGCTGAAAACTGGAGAAAGATAATTGCAGCACATAGTTAACCAAAAATTAGCATTCAGGATAGATAATGAATTCTTAGAAATCAATAAGAAAAAGACAATGGGCCCAAACCATGAATAGACGTATCATGGTTTAGAGGAAGTATGAAAGCCCATAATCATTCAAATGGAGCTGATTAATAAATAGGGAACTACAGATTAATCCAAAATGAGATACTGCCACTTCCTTAGTAGACCAGAAGAATTTCTGAGTAAGAGAGTGCCAGATTTTGGCAAAGACATGGAGGAATGGCTATTTTGAGCTTGTATTATGGTAACACATGTTGAGACAATCACCATGGGAAGTGATTTGATAATACCTAGTACAATTGACCTATTAAATTCTCTTCGGAAAGTCTGGCTCCCCGAAACTATGGAAACAAGTACACAACTGTCCATAGTAGGACTGCAGTGGCAAGACATCCCAAAGTGACCCAACAACCCACTGTCTGTGGACAGTGAAATAATAAAAAACTAACCTGTGATTGAGCCCACAGTAGATCCAACTGCAGTAAAAATAAACTATCATCGTATGGATATGCTTCTTAAAAATCAAAAGTAATAGGCCAAATCAAAGGCTAGGTAGTAAGATTCCATGAATAAAAACTTAAAAAGCAGGAAATGCAAAAAAACCATATTATTTGGGGAAATAATGTTATCTTCCAATTCCCAGGAACTTTCAAAGACCCTGGGATATGGAAAAATGACAAAGGAACACAGGAAATTAATGGCAAAAAACTCAGGATAGGGGCCACGTTAGCGGCGGATTCTGAGTTTTTGTTCAAAGACAGACACATAGGGGAACACTGGTAACTTTCTGTTTCAGGTGGCACATTTTATTTCTCTTTGTACCTACTCATTGCATGGGGGGGAGAGGGGCAGGCTTCAAAAAGTTTGCAGACATTTTCTATTATATTTCAATATGATTTTGCACAAAGTTTTTGAAGCCCTAGTTGTATATGCTCTTTTCTACAAGTATATAAAAAATAAAATGCAAAAAAAACAAATCACAATGAGTGAATTCAAGGTGAGGTTTGCTCGTTGGCCTGGATTTAGCCCCCACCTCATGATGACGGAAGACAGGGACTTGGGTCAAAAGACAGTGAGTCATTGTGGTCCCTTAGGAGAAGGGGGAGAGTTTGCATTGGACCACAAGATTTTAGTCAGAAAGAGGCTATATCATTTTCCCAGAGAGCCTGGGTGAGGTAAATGGTTAAGTGACCAACTACTGGCCAAAGATGGGTGAATGGAGCCTACTCAGGGGTGCCTCAAAAGATAGGCCAAGGAATTTTTGTCTGGAAGATCTCCACCTCCCATCCCCATGGAGAGTCCTTCTACTCCGCACACCTGGAGTTGAAATCAACTACAGCAACATTATTCACCTAGGTTCATTTAGCAATAGAATCCAGCTTCAAACCTATGACCTCTCATTTCCAAGCCCATATGCTATCTACTGGGCTACTTTGGATAAGCAGCCTATCATGCCCCCATAGGAACCTGTGTTTGATTGAGATAAACAAGTTATGGACTGAGGATCTTAGAAAGAGCAGAGAGCAGTGTGTGTGTGTGGGGGGGGGGGGCACTGACATATAATGACATACATTCCTGACCACCACCTCAAACTGTACTTCTCACCATCCCTCCAAGGTCTCTGGCTGATTTTTCTTCTCTTTAGGCTTCTCACCATGTAGCCAATGGCAGGCTTTTATTGATCCTATTGCTTCTCTGCCAAAGAATGTCAACAGCAGCAAACAACAATACTATATATACTCGAGTATAAGATGACCCGAATACCAGTCGAGACACCACACTTTACCACAAAAACTGCATTAAAAATGTGGACAACCCATGCCTAGATTCAAAAATGTTTACCATAAGCCTGAAGTTTGAGCTTTAGTAATTGGCTACTGAATTTGCCTTGACAGCTTTTAATGTATAGAAGATAATCACTTTGCTCCTAAAGTTATTTTATATTTAAAGGGAGGTATTGTGGGATGAAGACAGAACTTTTCCACAATTATTATACTCCAAATATTAAGCAAACTGTTTACCAGCATTTGTTATGGAAGTTAAGTTAGCTATACTCCCTGTAGTTCCCAGTTAAGGCCTTTGTGTTGTCTCACTACAGAGCTAACTCCCCTGCTGTTAGGATGATGGCTCCTTTTCTTTGAGGCCTGTGGGCAGATTCACATGCTGATGCTAATGATCTCTAGCCTAACCTCTATAGCCACATCCAGAAGTCTGGGTTCTGGTCTTATCACATGGGACCCTGATAGCTCCCTTTCCTATAACGTGTGCATATGGCACAACCCCTTCCTGTGACGTATGTCCTTGCCTGTGATTGGGGACCTGGCTTGGCTCCAGGGGGTACATAGGGATGGGACATAGGATAGAGGCTCTCTCCTGCCTGCCTCTCTCCTGCTTCTCTTCTGCCCCTCAGCGCCAGAAGCTCTCCCTCATCATGTCATCCCTTCCTCCACTCTCTCTCCATGTGTGCCATCTAGCGGGGCAGAGATGAGCATGTACCATGAAACGTAACTCCTATTGTTCTTCTCTCTCTCTCTCTTATGATCTCTATATTGTTGTTATAAAAAATAATAACTATCGCTGCAAAAAATGTGCTGGAAAACTCAGCTTATACACCAGTGTATATGGTATTTGTCTGTTTTGCTCATGGTTCTGCCCACATGCCCTGAGAACGATGCCCGTTGCATAGGGGAGTAATGAAGACACATGGAAACATTCATGAACAAGAAGGTATCTCAACTTTGGCTGGCTAAAGAGGGCAGAGGGTTGGATTTGCAGCCATCAAAACCCTGCAAGCAGAAGCCTGCTCATGATATGTCTGGGATCCCGAAGAAACACAAGCCTCTAAGAGTCCCTCCTCCTTCATGCAAGGAGGAGAAGAAAGTCTCAATGAATGGAGAGCTTTTGAAAATGAACTTGGGCGGAGAGAGGTTGAAGAACCGTTAGAAAAACCTTTAGAAAGCACCCCCACACTGAGGGATCAGCGCTCAGGGCGTGACACTGGAGGGGATGAAACAGGAAGCCCAAAGGAAAACTGGTCACTGCTATTTCCTAGAGAGGGGAGGCTGAATGGATGTGCATGATGGCAGGGACATTATGGACGACGGCCTGAGGAAAGGCCCACGGTTAGTACGCAGTCTCTGGCAACTAAGGACGCTGGCTCTTCTCACATGGGGGCGGGGGGAGGGCCCTCGTAGAAACCTCAATGAAATGCATGATCCTTGGTTGGACTTGGAGCCCAAAGTCACCTACCCCTAGCCCGCCCTCTACTCCCAACAGATAAGGAAGCATCAGTGATGAAAATTTAATGCAGACTGTGGATTAAATAATAGTGGGTCAATGGTAAAATTTCTGATTTTTCTAATGACAGGGGCAGCCTACCTACCCTTGCTGCTTTTTTGAAAGTTTGCTTTAGACCATGTTACTTTGACCCAAGACCTGCTTTTGCTCCAGGTTTTCCTGACAGAAAGCCAAAGAGGACTTGCACTTCAACAAAAAGGTGAAACCAGAGCTCAGTGTGTGCTGTAGAGGCAGGCATGTGTGTGCTGTGCATGCCCCACGTGGCAAAGACAGTGTCTACAGCCTCCTTCCCCTGGAGCGACACTCGGCATCTAGCCACTATGGCTTTGATCTGGATCTGTGAATGCTGTCTGTAAGGCTACATTAGGGGTTCTGTGGTATTTGTATGACTTGGTAGGTGACATTGTGGGGTTTGTGTGAATGCTCACAAAATCTTCCCCTTACCCCTCAATGATTAATTGCTTCTTAAAACTGTGCCGTTTGGCTTATGGAAGGTTTCATAGGGAGGCTCTGCTTTGGTATAGCAGGGAACACATGTGACCTGTCTAACTTGTCATTATGTTCTTCTCTTTGGAGGTAAATAACACACTAAACAGGCCACAAAGGTAAATACCATTACATGTATAATCCTGCAGTAACCGTAGAGGCATGATATTTGAAAATCACTTTCAAAATGATCATAAATAAATACATAATGACATAGGTATTTAGCAATCAGTCAATCTAGAGCAGAGGTGTCAAACTGGTGACCTATGGGCTGCATGTGGCCCCTGAGGTAACTTTTGGTGGCCCACGATGCTCTGAAGTAAAATGAAAACAGAAAAATTTGTTTTGAAGATTTTTTTTTGTGGCCCACAATGCTTGGAAATAAAATGAAAATAAAATGTTTTGAAGAAACATAACAAATTTTTCTATTTTCATTTTATAGTGGATCAATGGTAAAATTTCTGATTTTCTAATGACAAGGGGAGCCCATTGCCTTAAAAATAACCACCTTCTCCTCAAATTTTAATGGGTTGAGTTTAAATGGATTTGCCTAATTGCACAAATGTAGCATGAGGAAAACATGGCTCAACAGTAGTTAGTGCTACTAATATACAGTTTACCTTGATAATAAGCATGGTGCAAGTTCACGTATGTCAGTGGACAAAGATTCTAAAAGATCTTCATCTCCATGAAGGGAGCCATGGGTTCAGGCTTCTCCAATGGCCATTCAGCGTCTACAAACTGAGTGTCATTCGGGATAGCTTCCTTGTACGATGGACAAGGAACACTGGAGCAGGGCAGGATGAGAAAGCATAATGAAAGAAATGAGAAAGAAATGCCAACATTTTCAAATAAATTGAATCTGCTGGTGGTCAACAAGCCTGAAGAAACGCTCATGGGCGTTAGCCATCAGAGGGAGGAAACAACATTGAGATGTCATCTCACCCAGCACGAGTGACAAAGTCAAGAACGGACGTTAGAGAAGAAAAGGTGGCGGAGGTGTGGAAAAGGCTAGAACTCTCACACATTGCCATTGAGATTATAAACTGGTGCAAATGTATGATGTACCCTTAAAAAGTTGGAAATAGCAACCTCCTAAGATTCAGCAATCCCAGCACTCAAGGATGTACCCCCCAAGAGATGAAATTATTTTTCAAACTATGTATTTTAAAAAATTTACAAGACAATCGTATCACCTTTAAAGTTCTGTCCATTACACTTAATACATTTGTCAAATCTGTGATTCCACTCTTGGAAATATTTTTCAAACTCATATTTTTGGATGGCTCCCTCATTTGTTTTTCACCTCTTCCATGTCACCAAATTGCTGTCCTTTCGTGTCCCTCTGCATTCGCAGAAACAAAAAGCCACAGAGTGAGGTCAGGTGAGTCAGGTGTGAGGGGAAAGAAAGACACGCTGTTTTTGCCAAAAGTGGTGCACTGAGAAGGCTGTATGAGCAGAAAAATTGTCGTGGTGGCAAACTAGTCCCGTATGCAACAAATCAGGCCTTTTAGTTGTTGTTGAACACCATTACACAATCTTTCCAGACCCTCTAAAGCAGTGGTTCTCAACCTTTGGGTCGAGACCCCTTTGGGAGTCAAACAACCCTTTCACAGGGGTTACCTGATGCTTAAGAGTAGCAAAATGACAGCTTTGAAGTAGCAATGAAAATAATCTTATGGTTGGGGGGGTCACCACAACATGAACAACTGCAGAATTAGGAAGGTTGAGAACCACTGCTCTAAATAGATAGCTTGAGTAACAGTCTGCCCTGGTGGAACGAACTTGAAATGCACTATGAGTCATCATTTCTGTTCATTTGGGAAGTTGACGGATGTTAAGAAATAAGTTTGTCATCAACTGATATTTCGCTTTTTTTTAAATGAGAAAACCACTTGTACACTTGAATTTTTCCTATAGCATTGTCCTTATGAGCTGTTCTCAACATCACAACAGTTTCAATGATATTTTTCCCAAGCAGGAAACAAAGTTTTACAGGTGCACACTGCTCTCTTAAATCGGTCATCACACACAAAATGATGTTTGAGTGAAACTGCTCTTATGAGAAATTTCACTGTGATCAGAGAGGTTTCCTAGGCCACACTATTGGGTGTATGACCTCAGAGCGAGTTGCTGGATGCTCACCTAGTGGGGAAAAATGCATATTACAAAATCTCTACCCAGCATAACTTTTTTTCTGATTTTTTGGGGGATGTTACCCCCTTGTATATGCTACAGAATAAAGAGACATAATGTGAATAGAAATGTGCACACCTATTTTCATTGCAGCATTATTTGTTAGAGCAAGTAGCTGGAAACACCCTTCGTGACCCTCAGCAGATGAAAGGATTAATTATAGTACATACACACAATGGAACTGGACTCAGCATTAAGCAGTAATGATGAATGTGTGGAATCACACATGGGTGAACCTGGAAGACATTATGTTGAGTGATTACTTAGCATAACGCTATATTAGCTATTCACAAAAGAACCAATACTGCATGAGACCACTACGATGAAAAGTCGAGAGAAGGCTTATACAGGAAAGTCATTGATGGTTACTAGAAGTAAGGGGAGGAGGATGCATAAATCACTAACTATAGACCAGACACACTATAAGTAAAGTGAAGGCAAAGAAAATCTTTAATAAGAGGGAGGTCAGTATAAAATGACCAATACAAATGAAGACAATGAGGGGAACACAAGAGTTAAAGGTCTGTGGGGCTGGCCCCAATCCCAGCTACGTGGACCCTCCCAACCCTCCACCCCTCACCGAAGAACATACTATAGAGGATAGCACTGAAGCTATGGCTTAGGAAGAGGGACCTCTCTGATCAGAGCATACAGGAGCAAACTAAGAGGGAAGGAGAGAGAAAGAGAGAGTAGAACATATCCTGTCCCACCAAGCCCTGAGGACCATACTCTGATTTGGAGCAGCCAATGCACACAGGACCACAGGATGGTCCCACCACGAGACACTACGGATATCCCTCACTGACTCATAGTGCTACGGAGGACAACACAGGAGGCACAGTGCAAGAATTGTGCCTTATCTGACCCCACCACACAGGGGTGAAACACTCAGGGTGTGCAACAGAACAGCAAGGGGAGCAAAATATTAAAGTGTCCGAGGAATACCAAAAATTGACTTTGGCACACCATCAGACTCCACCAGAAAATAACCATAAAGGTCAACACATAGACCTGGAACTACTTATAGGCTTTTCTTTTTTGCCGTTGTTCTGCTTTGTTTTCTTTTTTTGGTGCTTATTATTGTTTTTGCATTGTTTTTGCATTGTTTTGTTGCATTCTTTGTTTTTGCATTATTATTGTTTAGACAAGCTAGGTGGGATGAACAATCCAGAGGCGAAAACAAGAGAACTGATGGTTCCAGAGAAACATGGAGAGAGCAAGGGAGGGAAAAGGAAGGGGAATGCCAACAAACCCGGGGACAAGTGAACAACAGTGATCTAAAATCTATGTAGGCCCACTATCATGATCCCAATTTACCACATAAATCCAGCTAGACCAGGAGATGTACAGTGAAGTTGGAAACATGGGAAACTTAGGATAGATGATCCATCAAGACTAGTAATAAGAGTGGTAATACCAGGAGGGTGGAGGGATGGAGGAATAGAAAGGGAGAACCAATTTCAGGGATCCACACATAGCCTCCTCTCTGGAACACAGACAACAGGGAAGTGAGTGTTGGGACACATTGTACAGTGTACAGGGTGAAAAAAATAATTTGTAAATTACTAAGGGTTCAATGGGAAGGTGGGGAGGAAGAGTAATATAGGGAGCTGATAATAAGGGGGTCTGGAGGGAGGGAGAATGTTTTGAGAGTGATGATGACAATGGGTGTATAAAAGTGGCCTACATACAACTGATGTTGTTAGGGATTGTTATGGGAGTTGTATGGGCCCCCAATAAAATGATTCATTAAAAAAAGGGGGGAAGGGGAAAGGGGAGTTGTTTTTTTTCTAAAGAGGAGCTTGTACCAAGGGCTCAAGTGGAAAATGTTTGGAAATGTATGTGGCAACATGTGGGCAAATGTGCTTGATACAAATGATGTACTAAATGTTGTAGTAGCTGTAAGAGCCCCCAATAAAATTATTTTTAAAAAAATCTATGTAGGAGGCCTGGTGGGGTTTGATCAAGTGCAATATAACTGAGAGGAATTACTGAAAACCAAATGAAGGTCAAACATGATAATGTGACCAGAGGAAAGAGGATAGAACTAGGAGGCAAAGGGCATTTATAGAGGTCTAAATATAGGCAGGTACAAATGTAAACATATTAATATCTAAGGATAAGGAAATAGGTCTTTGTGTATATTTATATGTTAAGTATTACGGTAGTAGACAGACATTGGGCCTCTACTCAAGTATTCCCTCAACACAACAACACTTTCTTCTAGTAATGAGGCATTCTGTGGTGCTCTCCTTTCCTGACAAGATTGCTGAAGACAAAATTGCAGAAGCAAAAGTGGTGAAGGAAACTGATAGTGTCCGGCTATTGAATGATATAGCATCTGGGGGTCTTAAAAGTTTGAAGATAAACAAATGACCACTGAGCTGAGAAGCAACCAAGCCCACACGAAAGAAGCACACCAGCCTGTGTAATCATGAGGTGTTGATGGAATCGGGTATCAGGCATCAAAGACACAGAACAAAAAGATCAATGTGAATGAGAGGATAGAGTGGAGGCCCAAAGCCCATCTGTAGACAAGTGGACATCCCCTCACAAAAGGGTCCCAAGGAAGAGATGAGGCGGTCTGGGTGCAGTGTGGCAAGGATGAAACATACAGCTTTTCTCTAGTTCTTTAATGCCTCCTCCCCCCACTCCTCCACTACCATGGCCCCAAGTCTACCTTACAAATCTGGTTAGACCAAATATGTACACTGGTACAGATAAGGGCTCAAAACACAGGGAATCTTCAAAGAACAGATAAACCCCTCAGGGCCAACAATGAGAGTAGTGGTAACAGGCAGGTAAGGGTAAGGTGGGGGGAGAAAGGGGAAACAGATCACAAGGATCGATATATAACCCCTCCCAGGGGGACAAACAATAGAAAAGTGGATAAATGGAGACATTGGTTGGTGTTAGACATGAAAAAAATTATAAATTATCAAGGGTCATGAGAAAGGGAGCAGAGGAGAGGGAAAAATGAGGAACTGATTTCAACGGCACAAGTAAAAAGAAAATGTTTTGAAAACAATGATGACAACATGTATACAAATCTGCTTGACACAATGGATGCATATGGATTATAATAAGAGCTTTAAGAGCCCTCAACAAAATGATTTTTTAAAAAAGAGTTCAAGGCAACAAAAGTTAAAGCCATTATACACATAATCTTGCAGTTACAGTAATAACCACAATCTATGAGTGGATACATCAAAAGACGCACAAGATGAATAGGAATGGAAATGCACCTGGGATCATATCCATGAATATACAGGTTTGACAGAGGATATTTCTACACACGTATCTACAGGGACTGTAAACACATCCATGAAACAGTAGAACACACAGGGGGGTCACACACCTTGAGGGAATGGTCACTGGGCCTCGGGACTCAGAAAAATAGTCTTAAGGAACTCATTGTTCATAAAAACTATGTTCTACGTCCTATTTTGGTGAGTAGATATAGGGATCCTAAAAGCATGGGATCATGATGGGGATCATGAGCAACTATTGGTCTCTTCTTGTCTGAAGCAAGTAAGAATGACGGGATGCAGATGCATGAAAACAATTAGTCCAACAATTAGCTCCCTAATCTCATTGAGTACATATTATCATTCTTAGTGTTGAAGACCCTGAGGGACCATGAGAAGGACATACTGCTTGCTTGTCGCTGCTGATGCCTCTGAAAAGGATCACAGCAGATTGTCCTGAACAGAGTGGGAGAAAAATGTGGAACAAACATGAAAATCATAAAAACAACCAAGCTGACTAGTGAGACCCAGACTGGTGGGACATTCAAGACGATGGCTCTTACACACCTTTCAGGTTTGGGGAGAACTCACCCTTGTGGCTCAACTTCCAACCCACCAATAACCACAAAGGAAACGCCCTGTTATTGAGTTGATTCTTACACCGACAGAGTAATCTTTATGGAATTTGAGAGCCTCATCTTTCTCCCATGGAGCAGCAGCTGATGGCTTCAAACTGCGGGCGTGGTGATGAGCAGCCACATCACAGGCCTGCTAAGATGGACAGTACCGCCAGACCACTATGCACCCATTAGAATGAATATCCGTATGGAATCAAAAGGGAAATTCAAGGATACAGCTCAGAAGGCAAGACGGGAGGGGAAATAAGGAGGAGAGGAAGTACATGGTAAATGGCGAGGGCGTGGGAGGGCACTGTCACATCCTGGGGCTGGCAATCGATGTCACAGAACAAACTATGTGTGGATTGTGGAATGGAAAACTAATTTACTCTGTAAACATTCACCTGAATAACAACATAAAGTTTAAGAAAAGGAAAAGTGAAAGAAAGAGAGTGAGATCGCTCTACGCAGATACAAAAGGGAGATGAGGGAGTTATCTTCAAACATTCTATTGTTGGGAGTATTCAAGCCAAGCTAGAAAAGCTACATAGCTCACCTTTAAATTTTCTTTCTAACCTTGAATGCCTATCTTTCTTCATTGAGAGTTCTGAAAATCCTTGGGAAAAGTACAAGTGATCTATGTGAACCATTTTCTAGGCAAAAGCATAATCTGATTTTCTGTAAAAAAAAAAAAAAACCAAACAAACAACAAGATGCTATGATGTGAAGGTGATTCACAGGGCCCAGCAGGAAGGACTGCTGGTCTTTGGAGTAGGCAGTTGACACTTGTTGACTTTGTTTATTTTACCACCACTCGTCTGAGAACGAAAGAGATTTGAATTATGTTTCATAAGCAGAAAACTCTATCTGATCACCTCTGCCACTTCTAAACAGCCTAGCTGTTGGGAAACGCCACCGTCAGGGAAGTTACATGTTGGCAGAAGCCTCCATTCTCTTCTGTTGTAATGGCTGGAAGTGTATGACTCTTCTTTCATGTAAAGAAAAATAGAAATAACCCCCTCCTCACTGGAATTAGCTAACTATGAGGAGCCAGCACAATGTGTGGAAGCAAAGCTGCGACCATCCTTAAAAGAGTGACAAGGCTGCTCACGACGCTTCCTGCTAGCATCTAACTCAAGAAAAACAAAGCCCCAGAGAATGAAATAAAATGTTCTTCTGTACTCAGTCTGAGCTTAATGACATTCTCCAATTAGGAAGGAAAAAGAGAAGGCGTTTGCTCTAGTTATTGAATAGTGTGAACTACGCACCTGGTCAGAATGGCATCAGGTCTTCTCTCATTCCCTGTACCTTCATGAGAAGCAGAATCATTATCAGCACTAACAGCCCATCGATCAGCCACTGGCCGATTTCCATGAAGCAGGTATTCCACATGCCACCTCACTCTGATCTTTTTTTCCAGTTCTGATATTACCCACCATCTTCTCCATAGCACACTCTCTCTGCTGTGTTTGATTACAATGGTCCCACAGAACTCACAGATGCTATCAGGGGGCTCCAAAATGTTTATGGGAAAATTCTGTTCATTTTTTTCATGAGCTTTCCCCACCCGCCACAACAGTTTTTTATTGGCATGAAGTTTACATGCCATACAATTCAATCGTTCGATCATATCTAAGATAATTGCACAATCAACACCACATCAGTTTTAGAGCACCCCCAGCCTACCATGGTTATATCGCCTTTAAAATGAGTTATGATTTAT
Organism: Nesogale talazaci; assembly: GCA_004026705.1. Classification (NCBI taxonomy): domain Eukaryota; kingdom Metazoa; phylum Chordata; class Mammalia; order Afrosoricida; family Tenrecidae; genus Nesogale; species Nesogale talazaci. The sequence continues at coordinate 141,554 of PVJH01000208.1, forward strand.
CACCATCCATTCTAGTGCTCCCTACCCTCCTGCCTTCATTGTTTACTCTCAAAATCCCCTTTCCCTCCCTATTCCCCACCCCACCCCTGTATTCCCTCTATCCCCTTGTATCCATTATGATCATTATGCTTCCACTCCTTCTGTGTGTCAAAACTGGAAGACCCAACAGAAAACAATAAAAAACAAAATCGCAATACAGTGATAAGGAAAAAAAAATCTTTATAGTACAAAGACAAAAATACAAATAATACTTAAGAAGGAAAAGATACCCATCAACATTTTAAAAAGTCAGGGAAGAAGTTTCTGTCAAGGAACCAGTAAGGGACAGATACAGGTTGAGTCCATAGGGGGTCAACTGGCTGAGTATCGAGTTTGTTCCTGTAGAACCAAGATGACCATGGTCTCTGCCCAGACTGTAAGGCCATTGGAGACTCTTGCCTGTGGCTAGAGTGGATCTGCCAGTCTGACCAGATACTCTGCAGATGGGTTTGGGGTCCATGAACCTTTGGAAGCCCTCTTATATTTTGAAGTTTATCAGGAAAGTAACATGTTACAATTCAGGATAGAGTTTTCAGTCAGAATAGCTTTTTGGCCATGTCCACTGGTATGTCTCTTTTTGGTCCTCAACCTTTCAGCTGTCAGTGCCTTGGGCCTGTGGGTTCAGCTGACCACCCTGCTTTGGCAACGGTTCCACAGTTCTTCAGCACCCTACTCTGCCTGCAAGATTCCTGCCTGAGCCACTTAGTTCTCTCACTGTGTGTATCATCAGCCCGGTTCTGCAGCAAAACCTCCGGCCTAAAAGGGACCTCTGAGCATCCTCATTAGGCAGCCCATCACACTGCCTACTACCAGTTTCTGCCACTGCCATTTCTGGCTTAGAAATGTTCCTTCTTGCCATCCCTACTGCTCTGTCTCTTGGGTCTAAGACAGTGGTTCTCAACCTGTGGGCCGCAACCTATTTGGGTGTTGAATCACCCTTTCACAAGGGTCATTAAGACCATCAGAAAACACATTTCCGATGGTCTGAAGAACTGAGACACCGCTCTAATATCCGTCTCCAGATACATACAGATACGCCCATCTACGGGTACCCAGAGTGAAGACTGTTACCCATGCTACACCCTGCTTCAAGACAACATCTCATTTATTTGTCATTAGAAATAAATATTTACCAATATATAATTACATATTGTTTTGTGATTAGACACAATGCTTTAATGATGTTCAGTTTGATTGAAAACACGTCCTGCATGCCATATTTATATGACAATTCATAACAGTAGCAAAGTGACAATGATGAAGTAGCAACGAAAATAATGTTATGTTTGGGGGGCCACCAGCACACGAGGAACTGTGTGAAAGGGTCTCAGCATGAGGAAGGTTGAGAACTTCTGCGGTAGAAGTAACCAGGTGACAAAACTTCCCGATTCCTTTGCTATAGTTCCACACACCTGGTTTTGCACAGTCCCATCTCTCAGGTTGCGATGCACCTCATGTGTATTATGAGCAAGCTGTTCCAGCTCTCTGGTGAGTTACCATAAGACTCATTTTCACAGTCTCGATCATTCCATTAGTTGCATTGAAAAGATCTCGAAAAGAAAGTTCCATATAAAAGTGGTTTATCATATTGCTCATAAGAACATGAATGGGTTAATAAAACTAGCTTTTTTTCTTTGTTTTTTTTTTTTGGGGGGGGGGGTGCATCATTGCCTCTGGTGGTCGTGGGAGCTACCCAGCATTGCTCCTGAGAGCCGCCGCTGGATTTGAACCGCCAAGCCGCGGGCCGCAGTCCCGCACTCCACCACTTACGCCACCGGGGCTCAGCCAATAAAACTAGCTTTATAATGATAGATTGCGAAGCTAAAAAAGAACATCTCTATTATATATATGTGTGTGTGTATGTGTGTATAAATATATATATATACATATATATATTTAAATCTACTGCAAAAATATCCCAATGAGTTCAGAGATTGTTAAGTATCTCTCAAAGTACATGAACCAGATCTTGAAGCAAATTTCCTAGCATTCTTGTGAACCAGAGTTTGAACTTCATGTCTTGGTAAGCCTGGGATAAACACAAGAGACACGTTTTTAAAAAACTTAGTAGCTCACTGAAACTGCTACCGGTTAACATGTGTGCAAATGTTATGCCCATTTCTTATGTTGTCATTTTCATTGCTGTATCCCATTGCAGCAGTTCTCAAAGCGTGGTCCAGAGTCCCTGAGAGTCTCTGAGACTGTGAGTTCTAAACTATTTTGACAGTAATATCTACTTCCCTTTTTCACTCTTACTCCTTTATGAGGCTGTAAAGATAAATGCTAGCACAACAATTGGATGCAGAAACAGATTTGAGAGCACAGCTGTCTTCTTTTAAGAAGGATATTAAAAGGGTGTGCAAAAACAATGCCATTGTTCTTGCAAGAAATATTTTTGGAAAAAACACTGCTTACATATAATGGTTTTAACCTCGTTATTTTAATTGAATTAGTGAATGTATACTTTAAAATTTTTCAGTTTTAACATGTAATGATAAAGATTGACATGTGTGACAGTCATGTACTCTTGTGTCAATTTCAGGATTGGGAGTGTAGTCTGTCAATCTGCAGATAGCCAATGAGACCTCTGTGTGGGCATGGCTTTCTCCTGAGAATTCTGGGAAATCTCACGGTATTTCCTCTTGGAGGTGAGAGAATCAGGACTTAGTCTTGGAGTCGTTCTACTGACAAGATGCATGGCTGACTTCCTGTGAGACACCCTGAAGGAGAAACCACTTGGGCTTACCCTGACGGAACCAGACCTCTGAAGCCGGAAAAGCCATGTAGAGATCCCTACCAGTGCTGAGATGATTAAAAAGCCACAGTGAGGCCCCTGTCAGCACTGTGATGTTTCTATCACCACTGGATATACAAGACACTACACCCACTGGCCTGTGATTGTCCTGGCATCATTGCACGTACTTTGTGAGTCTGACGATGACTTATAGATTGGTATCATACATATGGGCTAATATTGGACTTGTGGACTTGGACTGGACTGGGTTGGGATGCTTTCTCAACGTTCCATTCCTCTTGTATGTAAACCTCTTCCTTATATAAATATGCATGTTTATGAATTTGTTTCCTAGTCTACCCAGACTAACACAACATGTAAACAAAAGCTAGTTGACTTCTCAATAATGTGAACACGTACAAAGGACTTCTGAAGGCCCACATTTCGAGAATAATGGCTCCACAGTTGACAAAAGGTAGGACACGGCAAATAAGTGAGTGAGACAATACAGATCTGCCTATCACAAATAGACACTGTACAATAAAAAAGATAACTTTGCATTAAAATAAAAATAATATACCCCCCCAATAGAATTTTATTATCTATTACTTATTTCTTTCCCACCTACTTTCAAAATAAGTAAGGCAACTTGTCTGGAAACATAATCATACAGAGAGGACCTTTCAGCGCACACCTGACTATAGTTAGGCCTGCATGTAAGTTATTTTATTTCTGTTTCCTTTGCAAAAGTCAGAATAGAAAACTTTGCTATTTCAGGACCCTGATTCTAAATAGTCCATTTTCTATCTTTGGTTAGCAGAAAAGCTTGAAAAAACACTATAGTTATTTTATTCCATGTTACTGAAATAATAAATCTGCAAAGTATTGAGCATGTAGCTGCCAAAGATGTAGGTTGAACAGGAGGAATGGACTTGCTTTCCTAATTTAATGGTCACCTACCTTTCAGAAGTAGCGTCAGGAACACCTGTCGGTAGGGGTATGACTCGTTCAGAAAAGCATCTATTCGTGTGCTGAACAACCGCATGGGACTACCAAACATATGCATTATAAAGCATAAAGCATGGCCAGAAATATCTCGAGGGCACATGCAACCAATTTTCCAGTCTGCTAAGTTCTTATGTACGGAGGGTAGAGGGGTCATTTGGGGTCCAGATTTCAGATTCATGATATTCATGAAGGACTTCAGTCGTAAGACTTTTAAAGGTCTCTCCTAAGGGGCGAGATTAGACATGAAGTCACCGCATTCTGAATGTGCATGCTTAAATCACTGATTTGTTATATACACATAAGCCAAATTTCAACACTCCTGTTTTGGCATTTGTCCTATTTGTGGGTGCACAAGAGCCCTCAAAACACAAGGGGACGAAATTTTCCTCTGAAGCTCTACCAAGCTGACTTGACTTTTATCGCAACAGCACAAGCTTCACGTGGCCTTGCACAAATTGACTTTCCAGCGGGGCTACACCCTGATCAGCACACCCGAGCCAGTTAGAAAAGGTCTGGATCCTCAGATACCTGAAAGAGTCCGCCTGGTCAGTACAGCATATGCTCATTTGGATGTAAGAATGTCTCCTGTCAACCATCGATTGTTTCAGTTTTGCCATTCTTTTTAAATTTATTTTTTGACAACCCCTAACAAAAAAAGACTTCAAATGCTTCCTAGGCATTCCTATATAAAGTGGCATTGATATATAGGCACATGATTACCCGTCCCATTGCTGTGACGCAAAACAAATGAACAAACCAAAACTCCAATATATATAGCCAGTGCTTCTGAAAGTTACTTGGTTTTAAGGTTAAGGGAAAGAGCCCTGGTGGCCCAACAGTGCACTGCGGAGCTGCTAACGAAAAGGCTGGCAGTTTGAATCCACCCAGCCATCTGCTTCCCTAAAGTCCAGGCTAAAATGTCACTGCCCCCCCAGAGGCCCCCCCCCACCCCGGAGGGCAGCTCTGATGTATCACATGGGGTCCCTCGGAGTTCATAGTGACTCAAAGGCACCTCAGAACAGTGAGACGAAGTGTGTCGTATCATGTCCTTCATTTACAATGGGGGTTTTCTTTCCCCCCCGTTTATTCCAATCCTTATGACATTTCCCCTTTTATTTCAGAGGTCAGTGATGAAGCATTTAGAGGACAGTTAATACCCCCCACCCCAAAAGTAGAGGTCTTTTCCAGAGGTCTTCTTTCGTGTCATACTTAGAAAGCGTCACGGACACGAGGGAGCGCTCAGACTGACTGTCATAGTGGGATAGAGAAGAGAAGAAGCTCCCCTCCACTCCAACAGCTATTCCTGTTCCCTTCGTTCCTGTCTCCAAACTCACAGAACCACAGGCAACCATGGTCTGGAACCTACATCTATTGATGCTGTTTAGCACAGGCCTTCCACAGGCAGAAAGAAGAATTCTTACTTTTGTTTAACTTCCTTTTTTTCCCTAGGCGGGTTGGGGAGGCTTTCCGAAACAAAATTGTGATGTCTCAGACCCACCCCTAATGATAAGCAGGGGCTTCTCAGACACACCTGTAGAGACGCCATTGTTTTTTTGAATAAAAAATATTCCTTTTGAAAAAAAACCTTCATAGGACTTTTTAATTTTATGAAGGAATAGTTCTGTGAAGTGCACATTCATGCCTTCCATCGGTTTCCCAAAAAGACAAATGGAAATATTTCAAATAAATACCTTTCCTTTCCTTCTTTCTCTTTCTGTCTTTCTTTAGTCTTTAAAGTTATGATTAGGATTTGGGTGAGAGATTACAGAACAGATTGGTTTTCTGTGTAACAATTCATAAGTCATTCATAATTTATACTCTTGAGTAAAATGCCTACACTGTAACAGCACTCTTTCCACTGCCTCCCTTTTTCCTTTCTTATCCCTTCTACCATCTGCGTTTCCATCCTGAGAAAATGCTGCCCATTGAGTCCTTCATGGCTGCCTGTTCTAAGAGCTGTGTTGTAGGCTTCTCTATTGTTTAGCTGAAAATTGACCCAACAGGCTGAGTTCTGTTCCAGGCTTGACTGGTGGCAGTCCTGTACTCTGGTGTCAATTTGAGGATTAAGAGCGTTGTATTGAAGTCTGGCCTGTCAATCTGGAGGGAGCCAATGAGACCTCTGTGGGGGCGTGGCCTTCTCCTATGAGAATCCCGGGAAATCTGGTACTTCCTTCTTGGAAGCGGGAGACACTCATGCACTCCCTTGGAGACGACGCTCTACTGACAAGACATGTGGTACTACGCTGGGAACTGGAGGAACCACTTGGAGACCCCTGCCAATGCTGAGATGTTTACCACACCGCTGGGTCCAAAGATAGTCTACCCACTGGCTTGTGATCGTTCTGCATTTGGCAGCATTGCATGTGTTTCATAAGTCTGAAGAGGACTTTATATATTGGTATCAAACATGGGCTAATTTCGGAGTTATGACCTTGGACTGGACTAGGTTGGGATGTTTTCTTGTTTTAATTTCCCCCCCCCCTTTTTTTTTTTAAACTCTAACCTTAACTGGGATATTTTCTTAATATACAATTACCCTTTATATAAAACTATATCTTATCCACATATGAGTTTCTATGGATTTGTTTCTCTACTCTACCCACACTAACAACATTGGTTCTTTCTTTCTTTCTTTCTTTTTCTTCTCCTTCTTCTTCTTTTGAAATTCCACTGTGCAATCCACTTCAGAGCCTGAAATCCACAGAGTAAATCCAGGCAATGGTTCAAAGTCACAGTTTGCTTTAGCATGGGAACAAAATTGGTGTTTAAGTCTCAGTGATCTGTATCTGTCCTGCAAGCCTGGCCTTTTTTCCCCCATTTTTCACTTTGGCTGCACATTTTTCTCCCACTCTCTCTATGGTCTCAGGTCATAGAGGCCAGATTTCATCTGGTTCACAAAACCAGATGATTTGGGGGCTGATGGTTTCTTTGTATCTTTTAGCTTTTTTTACCCCTCTTTTTTTTCCAGAGAGGGAGTGACTAACTCATGTCTTTTCAAACTTCACACACTGCTCACCCACGTGGGATGTACAGAGTTGTCCTTGTGGAGTCAACTGACCTTTCCATCCCCTGAGACTTTGGTCCTAACACATAGGCCCAGTAGCTCATTTCTTCTGGGTGTTAAAAAGCTATCATCACTTTGTCGCTTATATGCTATGCTATATTCATGGATAGATTTGCAACACTAGGAAGACACAGGGAGAAATCTTCACCGTCAAACTTCGATATAGTCACAGATTAGTTCCGTTTGCCTTTCCCTTATTTTCCACCCAACAAACAAACAAAAACTAGAGGTAAGTGAAAATCATTTTGGTAGTGACACTTCTCATTCTGCAATGCATAATCCTGAGAGCTTTCACAGGGCTACAGTTTCTGATTGGCTCGTTGGTCGTGCATCTTCTCCATGCTGCTGCTGTTCTGAGATGCAGTGGGATTGATTTGGCTGCACAATGGCCCAGGTGACAGAGTAGGACTGCCCCATAGGGCTTTCTATGCTGGCATCTTATGTTAGAAGCTTCGTGGTACAGCAGGCTAGTAATGGGGTGCTAACAACAAGGTGTGTGGTCCAAACCCACCAGCCACTCCACTGGACAAACAGGAGACTATCTGTTCCTGCCCAGGTAGATGAGCTCAGAAACAGCAAGACACAATGATACTCTGCCCTACAGGTTTGCGACGAGACTGAGTTGACTTAATGGCAGTGGGCTTTGTTTTTTTTGTTTAATCTTTGAGGGGACAGATGACAAGGTCTTTCTCACTCGGAGCTGCTGGGCCATTGACACCGTCAACCTTTTGGTTAGCAATAGAATGCTTTTGTTCCATCCGGGTTCCATATTTTCACCCTAATGTCACTTAAAAGAAACAAACATCTTGCCCACATTCCCCTCTACTTACATCAATAAAGCTGGACTTCAAAGCTTTTCTGACCTATTTTTAATTTGGTCTCTTTTAGTACACACACACACACACACACACGTACGCGTGTGCAAGTTGTAACTGAACAGGCTGATGCTTGCCACATCATAAAAGAGGTCTGCTGGTCTTGCCAGATACCAAGGCCATTACATTAAATATTAACCTAATATTTCAGGTGCTATCAAGAATGTCACAATGCCATCAAGCTGAACACACTCAGGAAACATGGCCTCTCTGCCTTCCTTTCCCCATGTCTCCTCCTCTTGTCCTAATTGATAGTTCTGCCCAGATACCCCATTGCAGACAAATGGGAGAAGACTCTGTGTATCCTACTTTCAAGTTTCCCACAGTAACCTGGCCTGAATAACCACACTCTCATCTGGGTGTAGATAATCCAAATTATTTAGGAGAGGAAGGTAGATTATTGGGACGCACCTGTAAAGTGTCACTTTCACTTAATTGAAACGACAACACCTTTTGTTTATATAATCAGCCTGGAAGTGGGTGAAATCAAAGGGGAAAAAGATTAGTGCATGGCCCAGTGACATTTTGCCTCTAGTCAGAAACTGCCTCTTGTCAAGGAGCCAAGGAAAGCATCCAGGCTTTGAAAATCATGAGGAGGAACTCAATCAGGATGATTAGACATTAGTATTAGTATTACTATTACCAATGCTAAGAGGACCTCACCATTCAAATATCTAAAACCGACTTAAAACAACAATGTTTTGGGAACTTGCCATTTGTCAAGTACAGTTGAACAAATGTCTAATAAAAAATATATTCATCGTTGACATGTGGAATTAACATACAGCACTAAGTTTCTAAAAACACTTTAGCCACAAAAAATTAGAATTTCAAGATCTATGGGAAGGTGATGTCTTTGACACTGATAAACTAATATTTCCCATCCTTAAGACTCAGTTTCCTTTTAATTCAACAATTGTACTCCTAAGGAACCCCTGTATGAGCATTCTTGAACACATGAGTCAAGGTGCGTAAATAAAGTTTGACACAATTGTCACTACAAAGGTGAAAATGGAAATAGCCTAGATATACATAAACCGAGGATTCATGTGAAATTATAAGATGTGCATAAGAGAATACCCAACTATTCAGAAGAAAAGTTTTTAAATTATGATAATGATTTATGACTCTTAATATGACTGAACTACTGACTGAATTATATATATGTGGATGAAGTACCAGTAAAATGAGCTAAAAAAATACTTCAACTGTTCAGAAGGGCTCCTAGGAATATTTATTGATATTGATAAATAAGAGATACAAAAAGAAAGTCACATTTTAAAGCGCTGGTGAGGGTTTGATTTTTGTGACTATGCATAGAAATTAGGTCTAGAAAGACACATAAGCAATTGTGATATATATATATATATATATATATATATATATATATCAATTGTTAACCTTTCATCTTTGACTTCTGGAGTTAAGGGATTTTTTTCCCTCCTTGTTTTTGATTAGCTGTATGTTCTCATTTTTCTACAATGAATGTGTATCATTTCAGTGATGTAAGAAACTTTTAAACAAAGCAATATCAATCAACTTTTATGTCATGTAAAAGTTCATGAATTAGAAAATTCTAAATACTGAGAAATTACATTTTCTTTTCTCCCTTCTCCTCCACTGGAATTGGAAACCTAATCTGAGATTCACTTTGAAAATAGACATTAATCACATCTGAAATATTCAGGCTAAGATCATAAAATATTCAGTGGGCATTTCATTTGTAAGTGACAAGGTTTCTCTAGCTTCCACTGTTAGTTTATGATATCACAAGCAGGTACTTACTGAGTCCAAATAATTTGTGACTGAATCAACTAAAATACTTGGTCACACCAAAAAAATTTTGATTCAGAGAAAGACTGTGATTTTCATAAGTGGATTTGATAATATCAGAACTAAAGAATATTCCTAGTCCTAAGGAAATGAGAACATTCTAAATTTATTCCTTCATTTAGCACATTTTGATCAATGCTGCATAGTTGGATTAGAATTTTACAGATTTCAGTTACAGATCAATCTTTAAAATGAATAAAATCACTCCAAATAAAGTGATCACATTTTCTGTAATGTCTACAACTTAAAGGCAATGATTAAAGCAAAAGGGGAATAAGAGATTTTCTCTAGTCTTGGTTATCTGTCATTAATACTAGGCTCCTCCTCTATCCGTCAATATAATCTATGACACTCCTTTTCTGCACACCTTCTGCATTCTTCCATGTCTACATAATCCCCAAAGGCCTAGAGTATACTACACATAGCAGAAATCTGAATTATAATCCTAACCTTGCTAGAATATTCTAGGCCACCAAAGATAAGTTACATTACTCCTCTGGGCCCCAATTTTAATATTAACATAATAATCTCTGATGGTCTTGCTAAAGTTTGGAATTCTCTTCCGGTTGATTGATTTGCGGGACAAGGTTGGAGAAATGGCATTTCTCCATTGTGTTCCTGATGATTACCAACTTCTCATGATTTACCTGATTGAAATAGCAATGAATAATACTTAGCCAGCCAATGATACTTGTCCTACACCCAGTTTGTGAGAAGTGGTACTCTGAGCAAGTTGAAGTTATTAAAACCAGACATGTTCCCTGCCTTAAAGGAGCTCCCTTGCTAGTTGAAGTGATAAATCATAAATAGAAGAGATGACTAAAGTATTCTTAACAACAAGGATGAACAAGTGCAAATTTGTGCATTACAAACTCACCCATGTGTCCGGTGAGGAATTGGAACATGCCATATGACCAGATTTCAGTAACGCTTATCAGGTCATGCACCGAATAAGCTGTGGAAAGAGGGTTTGCTACCGGAAATGGGAGCAGTTTGGCAGAAACGGACAGGAACTTTGTGTATCTTTCCTGCTAATAAGAAGGGAAGCAGGCAAACAGCCAGATGGCAAAGGAGAAGCATAGGACCTGGATAATCCACACTTTGGGTGACTAGCCCCTGAATAACTGAGGGTAGGCTGCATTGCACTAGGAAGCCAGTAGATGCCAATTGTTCAGCACTGCTTTGCCTGGATTCCCATTGTCTAGTCTTTACTTGGGAGACAGGGATTAACTCCTTTGCATCATCACACCCACACCTACCATACCAGATCCCCTCTTGTTCTTTAAAATTAGGCTGTTTCACACATAAGTTTGTGTGTGTGTGTGTGTGTGTCACATACACACACAGGGGGTAAGACACATTTGCTATCCAACTTGAAGCTTCATTTAGTGAAGTCCGAGTAGTGCCTTCAAAGCCTAGTCACCCATAGAGGCATAATCTCATCCAGCCATGGCAGAAGAGGGTCCAGCGGGGTTGTCATCCATGGGTATTTCTCACATTCCCAAGGAGATTCTGGACCTGTGTTCAAACCTTCAGGGACAGTGAGCAGTTCAGCAAGTCTAGAAAACACATTAGTTGAAGCTCCCTCAACAGGAGGAGGAGCAGGGAGAATGGCCAGGACTTTACAGCCCTCAAATACTTAGCCTCTGAAAGGGGAGGGGAAAACCCTCTTTACAAGAATGAAAATACCCGGTGGGGTGGGGGGGTGGCTTCAAAAAGTTTGTGGGGAAATCCATTGCCTTTTCAGGCCAGTTTCCCATGAATTTTTTTTAGTTCTCTTGTAGAGCACGCTAAGATAATATCATCGGCATCGATTACCTGACATTAAACTCACATGATTAGGTCATTAATATAAAGTTAGGAGAGATCATTTGTCATGATGAAAGTGAAAAGCACTTTCCTCCAGCCCGTGGGTAAGTTATTGTCTGTGGAATTGTGGCTTCAAAATCTCAGCCACAAAACCAAAACTAAAGCGAACGATGAGCCAGGATTAAAATAATTACTTCGCCCGTCAAAAACATCACCATTAAATCATGCAATGCACACATATGAAAAAACTTTCTTCAAATGCCACTTCTTCCTATCAAAATAATCCTTCCATTTAGTACCAGACATATTTATGAAAGAAAAACATCTGGTGTGATTTACAATACTACTGTGCACAGGTTTTTCTTTCCCCCTTTCCCCATACGGCTCATTAAATTCTCCTTTCCTTCTAATGATTTCATTAACATGCAAGAAGTATGGGATGATTTCCAACCAAAGAGAAAGTTAAATATGTTAATGTTTTAATTGCAAGAAGAAGTTTGGGAAGTATTAAAGAGAATATGACTCATAATCACAGAATTGTAAAACAGCCCTGTGTTCCTTAACACATTTCACATACACTCCTCTCTCTCCCTGGTGCTGACTTTTCCCATATGTTTGTTTAGTTCCACCTAATTACAATCATACACAGCCCCCAAAGCAACCCATTGCCATCAACTTGATCCCAACTGCTAGAAATTCAAGAGGACAGAGTAGAACTGTCCCATGGAGTTTCAAGGTCGCAGTCTTTAGGAGAGCTGACAGTCACATCTTTCTTCTTTGGAGTAACTGGTGCGCTTGAACTGTTGACTTTCTGGTGAGTAACTGAATGCTTAACCACTGTACTACAAGCACTCTCTTCAGTCATATGTACCATTTTAGATGCACACACACAAACACACACACACACACACACATCTTTAAAGCGTAAGTATTCACAACAGTCTTCAATGTTCTACATTTTGGTGATTACATTTCCAACAAGACACTGGGTCACAATTCAGGTAAACATTCCTCCATGGTCAGACAGATACAATACTCCTAGGTTTTCCCTATTATCAAGAGTTCTCTGATTAATGGCTTCATGACCACAACTTTTTCTTCCTTTTGGACTATTTACTTAAGCTAAGTTTCAAGACATATTCTCGTAAGGAATATTCTTATAGTTCTGGATGTATTTGTCAAAATTCTTTCCAGAGGGATTTATCAGTTTATATCACCATCAGTAGTAATTAATTAGTGATACTGTCATTTAAGTGCATTCTTTAACAATTCCACATGTGTGCCTAACAAATATATGGCATTTTAATACATTGTCTGTATACATCTTTAGGCCATTTTCCTTTTTTCCCCTCAACACTTTTAATTTTCATATTATATTAACATTTTTAATTTACATATCGTACAATTCAATATTCAATCACATCAACAAGCATTGTACAATCATCAGCACAATCAATTTCTGAACTTTTTTCTTATACTAATTATTGTTTGCTAGTTGGAATATACTCAGTTACAGTGGTTTTAGTATTTTGGTTTGGATATGTGTATATAATTGTAATTTCATGGAATATGTATTATGGACCAGGGACTATGGTAAAAAGCCTACATATATTCCACTCTGAGGCATTAGTGGTGGCCTGAGATCACATTTTGTAAAAAGTTTAGAGGAGGAATTTGGTTAAAAGTAGATGAATAACAGAAAATGGTGTTGGACCCTTGGATTTAATGACAAAGTGCAATGAAATGGCCTTTTAAATGGGATTTCTGGTTATAATCTTATAGCACCCAGAAAATGATTGGCTAAGATTATATAAATGAAGCATTTAAAACTCTTTCAGAGATTGGATAGCTAACCATGTTAAAAAGGTGGTGATGGGCTACCAAGAGAATGAGTCAGTTTTACCCTTGTGGTAGACTTCTTAGATCTGATCACACAGAGGTCATAATTGTCAAGAAGAAGAGTCTGCAGTGGACAGTATCTTTTGGACCAAAGGCATGGGGGTCCCTGTGCTGAGAACTTCCTAGACCCAGAAAAGAATGAACACTGAAGGGTACTAGAGACTTGCCTGCAAAGCTAGAAGAGTTTTAATACTTGCTTTTATGCAGAAACAGAGAGATCTGAATATACCTTATGTGGAGGTTTCATGCTTCCCCATAGGGAGCGGGGTGGGGTGTGTGAGTGTCTCAGGCAGCATAACAGCAAGAGCTTTTCTGGCCTAGGCAGGAAGGAGGGAGCTAGTGACATGGTTTAGAAGGGTCCAGAAGCAGAAGCTTGGGAAATCCTGTATAAATATCTTCTAGCTGGCAATAGACCCAGTGGTAGAGCTGGAACCTTAGGAGCTGTGCAGTTCCCTTGGGCAACATGGTAGAAACCAGAAGCAGTCATCACAAACACATAATATCTAAACTGTAGTGCACTTGCCACCTGTCATGAGAAGAAATATGGGTACTTTGGGGCATGGTAAATATTTCCCCTTTGAGGATCTGATGTTATTGTTTACTGCCTATTTTCTACCAATCATAATGGCTTTCATTTTGCCAACAGTGTGGAAATCTCCTATGTATCTGGAAAATCAGATGAACACAAAACTATCAGAAAGGTTGATGCCAATGGGTGTATGTGTTTTACAGCTACCCAGAAATTTGAGAGACAGCCTCTTTGCATGTGCAATGTGAACAGATAGACATGGACATACACTTGGACTGTACTCATGGAAGCAGCAGTCAAGACTTTGAGCTCCTTGTTGCATTATGTCAACGTGCACAAGACCTCCTGAAAGTACTGAAAAGCAAGGATGTTAATTTGAGGACTAAGGTGCACTTGACCCAAGCATGACATTTTCAATCGTCTCATATGCATGTGAAAATTGGATACCAACTCAGGAAGATTAAAGAAATATCGATGCATTTGCTATGGTGTTGGTAAAGAACACTGACAGTACTCTGGACTGCTAAAAGAACAAACAGGTCTGTCTTGGAAGAAGTAAAACCAGAAAATTCTTTAGAAGCAAGGATGGCAAGATTTGGTCTCATATACTTTGAATACTTTGGAAGAAAGACCTTGTGATGTCAAAACAAACAAATCCCCAGAGTTGTCCATTTAATACCCTATGGAACAGTGTTCTACCCTGACACACATGGGATTGTTATGAGTTCCTGGTGACTCAGTGGAAACTGGTCTAATGAAGTTTAAGTTTGTCTTCACAAAAATGAGTCCCTTCTGAAGCTTAAATTTCTATTTCCTGTCAAAGCCTGAAAAGGCATTTATCCATTTCCAGTGTTGGGCATTTCTTCCATGGTCCATAATTTCTTTAAAAGACATTTTTAAAGATAACTCATATGGGCTCAACTACCGCACAGATGCTTCACTCAAAGCTTCCTAATTTACTCAAAGAAATGCCTTCTACTTTCACCTTTTCCTGCACACCTCTTCCTAAGATCACCAGTAAGCTCTCGACTGACAGATTCAATGACTACTTTCTAGCCATCTTTTGAAAAAAAATTGTTTGAAGTTCTTGGCATTTCTCTCTATTTCTAGCTTAAATTTCCTCCTTCCTTCATGTCTCAGATCATTTTCTGATTCTCCTTTAAGGCGTTACCATGTCGGCCTCTTCATCTTTCTCTGCTGGGTCCCTAAATGTGTGCCCCAGGATTCCATCTCTCCTATTGTAGATGCTGTTCCTGAATAAAGAGATCCTTCTCTAAATATTTGACTACGGTTTATATGTTAGTAAGAGGCAAAACTGTCTCCAGCTCTAAACCAAGGGCTTCCAAGGGTGTATAAAACATCCCTGAACAGGTATCCAAAGATTCTCTATTTGACTCCTTCAAAACAGAACTCATCTTTTCCTCACCATCTGCCTGTCGCCTATATTCTCTTTGTAAACTAATGGGATCACAGTCCACCATGTTGCTGCCAACTGACCCTCATGTCTTTCTCATCCAACTAAGTTCTATAAACTTAGTGCGCACTTTTCTCCCCTCCCATCTCTCTGGCTCAGTTCGGGCCTTAGTCTCTACTTTAGGATCAGACCTCAGATTTTGCTACTGATTTATCTAAATCATATGATATAGCCCCAATAGAACTGATATTTTCCAAGCATATGTCTTTGCCCCCCTCCCCCCACCACCTCCAGTCCATCTACCATTCCAGCATCAAGTCTCTGATTTTCCCAGGCAAAAGAAACAGCATGCTCCTTGGGGCTTGTGTGTACGTTGTTTCCAAACTATGGTAAGGCTAGGGGGTGGAGCCAACACTTTTCCTGACATTTTGTCACTCTGTGGTGGTTTTTGTTCTGCTGTGATGCTGGAAGCTATGTCCCTAGTATTTCGAATGTTAGCAGGGTCACCCAAAGTCAGTGGTTCTCAGACTTCCTCATGCTGCGACCCTTTAATACAGTTCCTCACGTAGAGGTGACTCCCCAACTATAAAATTATTTTTGTTGCTACTTCATCACTGTCACTTTGCTACCGTTATGAATAGGGAGACCCCTGTGAAGGGTCGTTTGATTCCAGAGGGGTCGCGACCCACAGGTTGAGAATCGCTGCCCAAAGTGAAGAGGTTTCAGCACGGCTTCCAGACGAAGATGGGACTATGAACAAGGAAGAGGCTTTCCACTTCAGAGGAATGAGCTGCTGAAAACCTGGTGGCTAGCCTCAAAACATTTTCAGAGAGTGCCAGGACATGGCCCTTCAGGACACTCAAAATAGGACTGAGGAAGGACTGTCTTCTCAAAGTTGGCTCCATCATAATGATGCTCATGGAATAAAGCCTGTGTGAGTAAGAGCCTTCAGGACTTTCATCTGCTCTTGGGGCATGATTCAAAATAAGGGGAAATAGCTGCAACATCATTTCATAATCAGAACTTGGCATGTACAAAGTGTGAATCTAGAAAAACTGGGGGTTGTAGAAAATGAAATGGAATGCGTTTTGACGTTTTAGGTGTTTGACTGGTCTTGGCCCATTTTCAATCAGAAAATCATATGGTTTACTATACCAAAGTGGCAGATTCAGGAGAAATGACATAAAATTCATTTTCAAAAAGGACAGTTCAAGATCTAGAAGTACAATATTGAGTGTGATAGGATAGCGTCTATTCACGTAGAAGGAAATTTAGTCAATACACCTTTTATGAATAAAATCCATGCACCAAGCACTAAAGCTGATGAAGCAGAAGCTGAAGGATTCTACCAATTTCTTTGGTGTGAAATAGATCAAACATGCAATTAAGATGTATTGCTAATACTTGGTGATTGGAATGCAAAAGATAGAAACAGAGGAAGGAACAGTAGTTAGAAGGTATGGTATTGGTGAAAGAAATGAAGGTCGAGATTGCATGATAAAATTTTGAAAGAGCAATGACTCCTTCAATGTAAATCTCTTCTTTCAACAAGTAGGTGGGCTTCTATGAAAGGACTACACAGAAATCCAAGTGACTACATTTGTTGTGCAATAATAGCAGCCAAAATTAGGCCAGGGGTTGCCTGTGGTTCAGACCAACAATTTCACAGATGTAAGTTCAGGATGAAGCTGAAGAAAGTTAAAACAAGTCCATGAGAGGTAAAATAGGACCTTGACTCTGTCTCACCTCTATTTAGAGAACATATCAAGAACAGATGTGATATACTGAACAGTAATGACAGAAGGCCCAATGAGCTAAGGGGTGACAATGGGAACGTCATAGATGAAGAAACCAGAAGGTTATTCAAAAGATAAGGAAAAAAAGAAAAGATCAGAGAGGATGTCAGAAGAGATTCTACAACTTGTTCCTAATTGTAAAGTTTCTAAAGCAAATTGAAGAAAGGTTGAAATAAAAGATCTGAACAGAAAATCCCAAATGGCAGCCAGCAAAGACACAGGAAAATATTATGAAAATGTGCAAAGACCCAGAGGTAGAAAGCTCAAAAGGAAGAATACAATGAACAACATCATTTGCCGGCAAACTTTTGCTGAAGCTAATTTAATATGGTTACAGCAGTACATTGACAGAGAACTGCCAGAAATTCTAACTGGATTCAGAATAGGGAGTGAAAGGTGATCATCACTGCTGATTTCAGGTGGATCTTGGATAATATTAGATAACACCAAAAGATTTGTACTTGTCTTACTGACTGTGCATTTGACTGTGTGGATCATAAGGAACCATGGATAACATTGAGAAGAATGGGAATTTCCGACCACTTCAATGCACTCCCGTGGAACCACCTCTACATTGATCGAGAAGCAACTATTTTAATAAAACAAGGAGATACTGTGTGATTTAAAATAAAAAAGACATGTGCCAGGATTGTACTCTTCACTATACTTCTGAAATTTGCATGCTGAACAAATAGAATGAGAAACTGGAATATTTGAAGAAGAATGCAGAATCAGGATCCAAGGAAGATTTATTAACAGCCCACAATGTGTAAATAACACAACCCTACTTGTTAGAAATGAAAAGTGTTTGATGCACTTACTGATGAAGATCCAAGACCACAGCCTTCAGGATGGATTATAGTTCAACACAAAGAAAACAAAATTTCTCACAGCTGGACCAAGAAGTAATAACATCATGATAATTAAGAATTTTACCTTACCAGGATTCACAATCGATCCAAGCGGCAGTCAAGAAATCAAATGAAAAATTGGGAAAATCCATCAGAAAATATCTCTTTAGAGTGTTTTAAAAAACCAAGGTACCATTTTGTGGACCAAGGTACATCTGATCCAAGTCATAGTATTTGCAACTATGTCATATGAACGCAAAAGTTGAACAATAGAAAAACAACAACAAAGTAAATTCGGTGCATTTGAATTATCAAGTTTGTGAAGAGTACTGAATTACCATGGACCGTCAAAAGAACAAACAAATCTGCTTTGGAAGAAGTATAGCCAGAAAGCTCTGTAGAAGTGAGGATGGAGAGTCTGTCTCATGTATTTTAGACGTGCTAGCATTAGTGAACAGCCTCTGGAGAGGAACATCGTGTTTGTTAAAGTAGCGGGTCAGTGAAAAAGAGGATGACCTCATTGACTAGGATTGACATGGTGGCTGCAACAATGGGTACACAAATAAGAACAATTGAGAGGATGGCAAAGGACTGGGTGATGTTTTGATCTACTTATTGTGCCTAGGGTCACTGTAAGTCAGAACCAACTCGATGCCAACTAAAACATATATGCATATGTATTATTTAGCTGAAAATGCTAACCCACATTTTGAGTTACTGTTATGTTCTTCTTTAAATAGACGAAGAATATAAGACTCTGAGAGCTGAGCTGTTTATTTATTCAAGGTCAGCTGTGCTTGTAAAATGCAGCTCTGACATGCAGACTCAGGTCTGCCTGACCTTAGAGCCTTGGCTCACTCTATCAAGGTAAAAGCGGTGCTAAATCCTTCTGGTCTACAACCTAATAGCAAATAGCATCTACTTCTATTGTAAGAGGCTTTAAATGGCTATATGATATGTGTAGATAAACTTTTCAGTGCAATCAAGTGAAAAAAGATAAAATCAACAAAAATCAACAACTTGAGAAATATTTTTAAAATATGCCATCTGTAAGAAAAGTAACTAGGAAAAATATTTCCCCCTAACAGAATTTTCATGCAAGTCTCATCTTCCAGCTGGAGAACTGATGGTAAAGACCCATAGCATCTCCTCCTACTCCATGTATGGCAGGCACAGGTTCATGACGTGTCAATGCACATGATGCAGCCCTTCACAAAGCACAGCTAACTATCTCTTCTCTAACAACCTTTGGTTTCTTTACGGAATCTTGGTCTCTCAGTTTTGTTTTCCTTTAAGGCAATTTGAATAAAGTTCCTCCCAGGGACAGTACACAGAAGGTTAAATGCTCTGGAAGGCTGGCGGTTCAGAACCATCACGTCTTTCTGGAGAGAGAGACATGGCAGACTGTGCTGGCCCATCCTGTGGCAGAGGACCACTGTGTCTCCTGGGGCTGCTAGGAGTCAAGAGACCTAAACAATGTTAACCACACTTGAGGGTCTATGAATTTTAGAATGAAAACAGGACCAGTCCTTTGGAGAGGTTCTAGACTGGGATATCCCAGATTTGGGGTGAGGGCTTTGGTAGGGCTTCTCAGATTTCTACAGGGAAGATCTGCAATTATTGACTGGGCTTTACTGTAGTCAGTGCCAACTTCCATTTCACAGCCACTAGATGAAATCAATGGAAATTCCATGATAATCTCTTTCCCTCAGTACATATTCTATGAGAGTAAGAGGCAGATAAAGTAACCATTCTAATGAGGTGACCTTCAGAATCATTACGGAATTTACTATTTTGCCTGGGAAAGAAAAATTCTAACAATAGCTGACGTCCTAAAGTTACAGACCCACAGCACACAAAGCTGCACTCCGTGCTGTTCAGAACCCATCACAGCTGCACCATTCTGTCACTGAATGGAATCCATTTCTCACTGTAGTTGTAGAGGCTAAACTGCTAATAGCTACCTAGGACTCACTTTTTGTTGATGTTTCCAGGGATATCGTCATACCTTAGGCAAAGTATAAATCCTTAAACCTCCATGGGAAAAGCATGTCCGTTTGTAATAACTGTGTCACCAGTGTTGAGCTGCATTGGAAACCATCAGCTGCTCTGTGGGACAAAGATGGAGCCTCTCTATCCCCTTAAAGAGTCACGGTCTAGGAACCTCACAGAGACAGTTCTACACTGCCCTATAGGGTCGGTATGAGTTGTCATCAAATAGACGGCAGCGGGAGATCAGAGCCCTTCAGTAATGCATTTCCCGTTGCCACAGCCAGCCTTTAAATTTGGGGGAAGAGTCAGGAATCCATTCCCACCCCCACTTTTTTGACAGAATCTCCCTTTTTACTCCTTTTAGATTATTGCTGTTGTTCATCTATTTTGTTGATGAGGGTCATTCTGTACTTGTCTTTGGTGTAACAGCTGTGTCTAACCATTAGAAAACTTCTCCTAAATTTCTGGGGCTAAGGATGATGTCAGTCCCCCCCCTCCTCTGCCAACTGGCATGCCAGTCTTTGCCCCACACCTCTGTGTTGTGGTTTCTATGTGGGCTGAACAAGAGGAAAGGCAGGGTGGAGCAAACATGTCCTCTTGAAGCATCTCTGTGCCAAGAACGCAGTCCCGAGAGTAGGAGTCCATACTTATCTAATGATTGCTTTGTTTCCTTTGTTTTTATTCCTACCTGATTAATAGCTGCCACCTACCACCCCTTCACCCCATCCACCAACCTTCTAGTTTCTCCCCCCAAAGATATCTTCCCCAAGGATCTTTCCATAGGATTTTGACTTTACAGCTGGATAACAGATAGTGCAGACCTACTGCCCCTGGCCCTTTCGTGGAGTGCCCTTCTACTGCGGGGAACTTTGACAACGTGAGAGCCTCTAATACTGTCTGAAAAGGGTGGACTATACTCGGACTACCAGCCTAGACTTGAGATGCTGGAAATCCACAAGACGTGAAAATCACATGAGTGTTGAGCCACAAACTACTTTTATCCACAAGGAAAGAAGGCTGAAAGAAGGCGAGCTTTTTCTATAGCTTTCAACAAAAGTCTGTGTGAGCAAAACAACAGAACTCTTGCTTCTCCAACTCAAGGCTGAGCTGGTAATTATATCTTTCAGAAGAATACCACATACAATTAAAAAAAATCATAAAAAAAGTACCGGCAAAAAATGTGACATGACATGAAGCTCAATATAAAGTTTGTCAATGCACACACAGTAATTGCACCAATTATATTTAAACTGTTTATTTGCTTACCGAAAAAACCCACGACATAAAAGGCTAATTATAAAAAATGACACCAGTGAATGGTGTTACCCAAGCTAACCAAAAACAGAGTAATATTAATGGTGCATAGAAATGAAAAGAGACTTCAGTTTACATTTTGAATTAAAGTGTCAACTAAATAAAGCAGCAAATTCGCCAACCTTGTTGTTCACATACATGGTTTCAATATTTGAAGAAAACACAAAAAGCTTTTTCAGCTCGGATAATCGCTTCTGACTTTTGGGAACTCACTCAGAAAGGAAACTACATGAAAACTTCCACGTGTTGAGACAGGGTAATGTCGATGCCTAATTTGAAGACGTGACCGGTTTTTTAAAGAACGCTTTCTGCCTAAAGTCGCTGCTGCCCTCCCCACTGAGAGCCTTGAGAGGAGGCGTGTGTTATAGAGCCCATTTTTCATCTCCAGAAATCTATAGGAAATATGGGAAGCAGGTCAGCTCCTCTTCTGTTTTCGGAAACCTCCTGCGCTCTTTCGTTCATCGCTTTCCAGGCCTCGAAGTAAAGGATTTTTGTCATGACACTCAGGGGGCGACTGAGGGGAAATGACTGACGTTCTCTGCTGACAGCCTGAGATGGGATCCGGATATCTCTGCACGGGTACAACGTGATCTCGGTGAACAGTTAAATAACAGCATGGAGATGATCACCGTCATGCTACCTAAAAACATCTCTGCCCACGCGTGTGCTCTGCCTGCGGGTGAAAAAAGGAGAGGGAGAAGACACTCTCTTTTGTCACCAGGGGTATTCACTGTCCTTGCCACTCTCCCGCAACTCTCCTGCCGTGGGCAGAGAGAACATCCAACCATCCCACCAGCCCACCTCTGAGCTCCCTCCGTGGCCAGTCTCTTCTGTCCTATTGTGTATCTACACAACATAGAAGGGATAGCCCACCTCAGGGCAGAAGGGTTAAAGATTTACTTTCTAGAGAAAGATCTTTAACTCTGGCTGAGAAAAACACGAAGAAAAGTTTCCACAGTTTTACAGATACTTTTAGACGCATGGCATTCTTTCCCAATAGGGAAGAGTTAAGAATGCCTATGATGCTCTCTGTTCAAAAAATGCAAAACAATTGGAGAAGCTTTTGGTTTTCTGAACCCAGAAAACTCTCCCGCCTCACTTTGACTCTTCTATCTCTTCCCCATCTTTTAAGAACTGGCGCCAGCTCTCCTTCTTCCATCAAGCGCACCCTTACTTCGCTCATCCCTTAACACTAGTCCCCTCCTTTGAAAAGCTCCACGGCAGTCCTTCACTTATATTAGCATATGGAGCTGGTGGTACTGTGGGCTAAGCACTAGCCTGCTGACCACAAAGTGGGCAGTTCACATGCCCCAGCTTCCTGCTCTTATAAAGACTGACTACCTCCAGTGTGCAGAAGTCCTGTGGAGGACTCGCTAAGAGTCACAGCTGACCTGTTGGCAGTAGGTGGCTCTATTAGTATGTATATCTCGTGCTATTTCTCTGCTATTTCCTAATGTGTTGTTGTCTTCGCCATCAACTCGGGTCGTTTTAGCTCCCTCATCTCTCACACTCCCCATCCTTCACCCAGTGCGTCCAAATTGACTTGACTGAAATATTTTATCTCCACCAGTGTTTCTAAGGAATAGACATTAAACCACCTCAATTGTGCAAACTTCAATAAACTCTTGTGAAATACAAGCAAGTACTTGGACAAGCCTGATGGGGGATAAGTAATAATAGATCATAAGCCATGTTGTGATTAATATATGATAGTTGTTGATATCCCCTGGATTCCATGCAAACTGCCAGCTCGTCTGTGTCCTCCGCTACTTTTATCATCAGGGCTTGCAGAATAAAGGTGAGCTATTCTTACCTTATAACCCCTCTAGGCCTACAACCATGCCACGGACACACAGACACTCAGCAGGAGCCTTCAAATGAAGAGTCATCCAGGGGTGGATTCCTTTATTTAGGAAATGGGAATTAGGAAGCTTTGTGTCCTTTACCAAGCTCTCCCAAGGGCCTCAAAGCAGCTGGGTGCTAGGGTGCAAATTCCTTCAGTGCTTTCGGAAGACTGGACCCAAGAGTGAACGCCCCTCATCTCCCCCACTCTGCCCTGACATCCTTACCCTTGGAGTGCTCATTTATCAGATCTGCCAACATCTCCATCAGGACATGCTTTAGGACACAGACAAGGGAATTTGTGGAGACAGAAGGTCAGAGACTTCTCACAAATTCACACTCATAATCACAGTCACACAATGCAGGGAAGCAGAAGGTATGTGGCTTGACTCCCTAGTCTTCTTTTCAAATATCTAGTTCCACTCGGTCCCTAAATCACAATAGCTGAGTATGGAAGACCTGAACCCTTTTCAACTGCAGGAAACAGTGACGATCAGGAAGACATTCAGCTTCGACTCCACACAGCTGCCTTATGGTACCAGGGCCACTAGGAAGCATTTGAGACAATTTAGAGGGCACTTTATGCCTTTCCACCAGATGAGCCTCTATTTGCTCCATACCTTATTTGCTCCCAGCCCATTCTTTGCTTATATCCTTTTTTCCCCTATTTCTAAGGCCTGCTATACCACCTATGGGCACTATTTACCCTGGCATCTGAGATGATGATTTTTAGCCCAGAAAGACTAAAGTCTCTTCCCTTGCAAATATTTTCCCATTAATTACTTGTGTTTAGGAGGTGGAAAAAATCCACAGCCATGTATCATTATACTATATCTGCACGATAAAGCATTAACTATTAAGTTACAAAGCCGCAAGACAACACAAGTGCTCCCCAACAGTAGATCATGGAAGTCTTTCACCTAAATGTCTGGTTGCCAGATCACAAGATGAAGTAGGATAGCTCAGTAGCTGCCAGGAAAGGATACAATTAATATTGATAGAAAGGTAGCCATTGTCTTCTAAAGCCGGGGTGCACATCTTAAATAAAATGATATCATAAATGTTCTGAGAAAAATGTAATCCCATAACAATACATGATTGTCAGTTGGATTTTTGTTTTGTTTTGTTTTTCAGTCTACTGTCTTAGGACCGGGGTTGTTTTTGGAAGATGAAGGCTATGCTATCACCTCAGTCCAGAAGAACTGCCAACTTTAAATACATCAGAAAAGGCACTTTAGGTCCAAGTAAGAGACTAGAATGAATGAGCTCATCAAACCACCCTTCATCTAATTCCTTGAAAGAAGCTTATAAGGATCAATACGATAAGAAAAAACACACAGGTGACTCTAGAATCTAGACAATCCAGAAATGATGATGGAGAAAACAACCACGGCCTTACTCTCCAGTGCAATCTTCCTGTGGCTGTGGATTGCTGGTGTTTAAGAAGGCACGTGTGCTTTCCATACTTTTACTGGACAGACGGTTTAGGCTTGACAGATCACGTGATATAGAGGAGGCAAGTGGGTGAGATGAGACTCATTATGGGTGTGGCTTGAAGAACAAGAGTGGCCTGCTTGCCAAATCTGGGACCTTGAGAAGCAAGAGAGAGGAAGCTACCTCTCTGTGGGGCTAGACCAAGTGGGCTTGATGTCACAATCCACACCATGGCTCCCCCTTATGGAACTCATTGGCCAGAGGTGACATCAGCTGGACATGTTCAGAAATTAGAAGAGGCTTGGGGATAATTCATGACTGATGGGTGGGTATCGATTCATATTGGTATCACAGGAAGTTTAGGACTATTGTATTCTGTTCAATATTGATATCAGAAGACGTTTAGGGGATATCTCTAATCTGTTCAGGGTTAAGATTGCAGGGGTCACCAGGTTCACCACACTACTTCTGAATGATGCTGCCAGGGACAGATACTCAGGCTGACTAGTGGACTAAAACTCGTGGTGAACGTAGCAGCAGGGGTGGTGGTAGTACGGTGTGGGGGTGTCGTGGGGGTGGGTGGGAAGAGGAGCAGCTACCACTAACTTTTAGTAAGAGGCAGGCATTATGTGATGCTTTATTTTTGTTATTAATTTCATTTCCTCACCACATTTCTAAGGGATAAACACTCCCATGTTATGGATGAGAAAGCTGAGGTCTACAGTGGTCGGGTAACTTGCTCTGGTCATAAGGTTTTTGTTGGTAGGTATTGTTGAGTCTATCCCGATTCATAAGTGACCCTCTGTGGCAGAGGAGGACTGGCTCAAAAGGTTCCCTAAGGGCTATTCCTTGTGAACAGGCCATCAAGTCTTTCTCTTGTAGAGCCGTTGGCTGGGTTTACCCTGCTGACCTTTCAGTTTGCATCTGAGTACCTGACCATTGCCCTACCAGTGCTTCTGAGTCATCAAGCGAGTGAGAAGTAATGCAAGGAGATCAGTCCATCAACTCCACTCCTGAGTCTACACACTTCTTCCCAGGTGTATTTTCCTCCCTCCTTGTGGTTTACATCTGGAGGCTGAACAGGCAGACACAGGCAGGCTTTCAGATGCTCAAAGTGGCATCTTCCCAAACAACACCGCAGATGAATAAAATCTTAGTAGACAGTTCTTGGTATCTTGTACATTGTTACAGGTGGTATTTAAAAAAAATATCAAGAGCCACTCTTCATTTTACTTATGATGCTTCTATTTAAAGTACTATTTCTATTCCATTTTATCAAAAGTCACATTATTGATAGTCATATTCCTGTTTGATGACACGTCAATAGTAAAATGACTTTTAAATTGTCTGCTGCTTAACATGAATACTCAGAACCCAGGTATTAACTGGAGGGATGTGGGCTCCACAAGGAGAGCTCGGTTTTCAAACAGGAGGGGCACGGGTGCTCCCTGGGTTTCTGGCTCGTAGGCAGCAGCTCCTGCAGGGCAAAAAGCCAAGATGGGAAGAGTACACTGGCCATTCCTGGGCTGACGGAGAGGCAGGTGGGAGCGATTCAGATCATCTAAAATATACCCTCCTCCCTAAATAATTAAAAATGCATGAGCTGCTTTTGAGCTATCTTGGTGTCCTTAGACTAGGGGTGGGAATATTTTTTTTCCTGCCAAGAGCCATTTGGATATCTATCACATGATTTACAGGTCATACTCGTCAAACATTTCATTCACTCACCCCTAATGTGGTGGTAGGAGAAAGATGGGGTTTTCTCTCCCTGTCAAGAGTCACAGTCTCCGAAACCCTGTCCCCTAAGGTCGTTATGAGTCAGCATCGACTCAATTGCAGTGAGTTTTGCTTTTGGAATGTATGAGTTTGGGTGAGGTGTGTGGTGTTAGCTGGTATTGATGACTTCACAGGCCATGTAAGGGTGTTCCTTAACCCGGCCTTCTCAAAACCTTGAAATCTCTGCCTCTGAGTTGATTTCAATTCATACTGCCTCTATAGAACAGGGTTGACCACCCTTGGGAGTTTCTGAGAAGACAGCCCTGCCTTAGGCAGTTAATACAATTAATTGGAATACTTTGGGGAGTCAATCAATGTCTATGAAATGAAGTACCTTTGGAAATAGGTTGAACAGGGGAAAACATTCAGGCTTGAAATACCTACATGGAGAGGCTTCAAAATAGACTCTCTTCATTTGGATTATTGAGGGATGATTAACTACAAATGCAAAAACTAAACATTCTGGTGATTAGTTTCCTTCCACACAGGAAGAAGAATTGATGAACTTGAATTGTTATTTGTGAAGAATATTGACTATCTGATAGATACATTTAGCATGGAAGAAGTACAGCCAGACCTTAAAAGGATGAAAGCACACCATCCTGTGTGATCACGAGCGGTCGAAGGGAGCAGGTATCCAGAAGGTATCAAGGAACAAGAATCACATCACTACAATTGAAGGGGAGTGGGGACCCAAAGCCCAATTAGACATTCCCTTACAGAAGGATCATGGGGAGGAGACGAGCCAGTCAGTATACTGTGAAGTAATGATGAAATATACAACTTTCCTCTTAGTTCTTAAAAGCTTCCTTCCCTCAACTATTATGATCCCATTTCTACCTTACAAACCCGACTAGACTGGAAGAGGTACACTGGTACAGATGGGAGCTGGGACTACAAGGAATACAGGGCAGATGAACCCTTCAGGACCAGTAGTAAGAGTGGAGATACTGGAAGGGTGAAGGAAGGGTGGGGTAGAAAGGGGGAGCTGATTACAAGGATTACATATAATCTCCTATCTAAAGGATATACAGCGGAGGAGTGGGTGAGGAGCGATGTTGGGCAGCATAATATATGACAAAATAACAATAATTTATAAATTATCAAGGGTTCATGAGGGGGGAAGATAAAGAGCTGATGTCAAAGACTCAAGTAGAGAGCAAATGTTTTGAGAATGATGATGGCGGTAGGCGGGCAAAGATGCTTGACACAATATATGTATGTATGGATTGTGAGAAGCATTGTATGAGCCCCCAATAAAATGATTTATTAAAATAAAAAATAAATCAAAAAATAATAACAAGGATGACAAGTCTTCATCCCTCTTACTTTCAACCAGTTATCGGGAAGGACCAGTCCCTAAGGAAGGGCACCCGGCTTGGAGAAACAGAAGACCAGCTACAAGAGGAAGTCCTTTGGTGAGATGGACCGGCAGGGGCTGCAACAATGGGCTCAGACATTCACAATTCTGAGAATGGCACAGAGCGGCAGGGTTTCATTCTGTTGTACAAAGAGCAGCGATGCGTCAGAACTGATTCCTGAACACCCACCAACCACAGGAAACCATCCGTGTCCAGGTGTCTGACCACAGAAAATAGGAAGTAACATTGAAGCCATCCTAATGGCAAGTAGTCATTATTAAACCACACCTCTACGTAGCTATGCCTGCAGAGTGTTTCCTATGTGCCAGGCATGCTTTCATATCTAATGACTCATTTACTATAACCCATCACCCCCTTACAAAGCAAATGCCATTGTGATTCCCATTGTATGGATGAGTAAACTGAAGCACATGGCCTAAAGTCTTGGCTCAAAGCTATCCAGATGGGAAGTGACAGAGTCGCAACTTAAACCCATGTAGTCTTTCCTTGGGGCCTCTGCTCTTAATCATGGTGCTAAAAGTCATGTGTAAGAATGGAAGATAATGTCTTAGAAAGTCTGAAAGATGGCTGTGTTAGTCTGTGTTAGTTAGACTAAAGAAAAAAATCCATAAACACGTATATGTGTGTAAGAAAGCGTTTTATATACAAGAACAACTGTACATTAAGAAAACAATCCCAACTTAGTCCAGCCCAAGGTCCCAAGTTCGATATTAGCTCATATGTCCGATACCAGTCTATAAAGTCTTCTTCAGGCCCATGAAACACGTGCAATGACACCAGGAAAATCACAGACCAGTGGGTGCAGAGTCTTGTGCAACCAGGGGCGGTAGAAGCAGCTCAGCACTGGTAGGCCCGGTCTCCATGGCTCCTCCAACTTCCAGGGCTCAGGATCTATCAGCATGCTGCTATGTGTCTTGTCAGTCGAAACGTCTCCCAGGGACTGAACCTTGTGTCTCATCAGTAGAGTGCCTCCAAGGGAAAGAGGATCAGATTTCCCAGAATTCTCAGGAGAAAGTCATGCCCACATAGAGGTCCCATTGGCGCTCTCCAGCTTGACAGGCTAGACTCCACCCCTACACTCCTAATCCTGATATTGACACGATTGGTGACTGCCCCAATGGCATTGCTCAGCATACTAGTGATGTCTACCTTATTGACCCGCTACCTCCGTGGACAAACAGCTTTGATGGGACAGTAACTTACTCATTGGGCTGCTATCAAAAGGTCAGCAGTTTAAATCCACCAGCTTCTCTCCAGGAGAAAGTTGACACTTGTGCTCCTCCGAAGATTTGCGGCCTCAGACCCACGGAGGCAATTCTACTCTGTCCTCTATGGTGAGTCTGGTTTGGGTTTTCACGAATTACACAGGTATTCCAGCTTCCGGGAGTTCAGGTGAGCAGAGTTCCCAGCAACTAGTCATTTCCATCAGATAGCCTGGCTTGAGAGATCCTTGGGTGGGGACCCAATCAGTTGAAGGCCCTCAGCTGCTAACCAAACGATTGCTATTTATTTATTGTCTGGATTCTCACTAGCGGATGAAGCAAAAGGGCCAGATCTTAGATGAAAAAGCTTCCAACTTCAGTTTTTAACCTGCAATCCTGACTGCCATAGAAGAAACATAGGGAGACACACTGTGTGTACTCCCAAATCTTGGGCGAGTCAGCTGATGTGTAATCACAAGGGGACACTATTCCCTGATGGTCCAGAATGCCTAACATGGCCCAGAATCCTGAAACAGTATATGGCTTCCAGGCGGTGGAATCAGAATGGGAAAGAACTATCTATAAGGTTCCACATACAAACACAGAAATACCGATGCAAATCTCATTCGGCAGCTTCTCAAACACAAAAAGACAGGGAGTTCTCTAAGTAAGTAGGAGACTAAGTGTCCTTTTAAACCCCCACCGTCATTTGGATTAGCAGACTTAACACTGCAGCCCAAGCTGACCGAGAGATAAACAACAAGGGCTGCCACCTGTGTCAGAAGGGAACTGCACTCACCAGAGCTGTTAAGGGCTGCTTTTTCGGAAGCAGATAGCCAGGCCTCTCTTTTAAGGCACTGTATGGAGGTGAACTTGAACCTCTAGTCTTTCATTTGGCTGCTGCCTACCATTAACAATTTGCAGTAGAAAGAGGTAGCATTTAGATGGCTCTGGAAAGGAACTTCAAACACTTCTACACAGTCCATCATTTTTAAAGAGGGATTGACTGTCTGGGGTTGAAGTACACAAAGGAGTAGAGTGGACAGAGTACACAGATTAGCTTCCTAATAAAAACAGAGACCCAAAGATTTCTTTAAAATCAAGCTAACCCTGAGAAGAATCCCGATGAAAAGAAAAAAGAATTTGAAAAATCCAAAAGCATTCCGGGGTGGGGGGTGGGGGGTGGGGTGGTGTTTAAAAAAAAGCTGTCTTCTGACAGACTAATAAGGACTTTAATATGATAATCTGGTGTTTATCTGCGATTTGCTTGTGCCATTGCAGTTTTCTTAGCTATTATGCAAGAGCTGTAAAATGAAGAATACCTAATTGCCTCCTGGAGAAAAGTATTGCTACTGAAGTGACTTAAGCAAACACATTCTGAACTAACAAAGTATTTTAAAATAATTTGAACTGAAAAATGAGTGACAGCCAAATGAGTCCCATTAGCCAGTCTACAGGTGCCCCTGGCTACGGCCCATTTGGGTTTCAGGGAACACCCACCGGCCTTCAGGACAGCTTCAGCAGCTGACTGTCAGGTACTTCGGAAACTGAGATTTTTTTTTTCCTTCTTACCTGCCACAATGCCTGTCAGCTTGGAGTGGTGCTCTATCTACTGCCAAGTGAACCCTCCTGAAAGAATGTTCCTGACTCTTTTGCAAAAGACATGGCGTGTGCCACTTGAAACAAGCTGGATAGAGTAGAATATGGGAAGGGCACATTTGCTAAAAAAAAAAAATTAGGCAGAGACAAAAATCAAAGCTGGAAAAAGCTTGGAAACTGCACGGGAACTCATTTCCATTAGAGGTGCTGGCTGCTGTGGAGTCAGCCCCCCTCCCACCACGTCCTCGTGAACCCCAAACCTCCACATGCACTGCTATGGAGTCGTCGATATTGACTCCGCGGAGCAGCTGGGGCTATTGAACTGCCGCCCCGGTGGGCCACTGCTGAACGCTTAGCCGCTGTGCCGCCAGAGTGCACCAAAAGACGGCCTGGTGGTGCATCATTTCTGTGGGGGGCTGGCTGACTGCGGACTGGGTGTCGTGATCCATAAAGTTTTCATGACCTGATGTTTGGAAGGTCGTCATTAGTCCATGTCCATCTTCCATGTCCATTTGGGTCTATGTGATGGTTGTGTGTCCTTTTGGTGGGGCCAGGATTATCAGTAATTAGCCATTAGGATATGACCGCCCCCATGATGTGCACTGATAGAATGTCATTATGTCCTTGAAGAGACAGGATACCAGCAGGCAATCAGGTGAAAGGGAGTTTCTCTAGGGCAGTGGCTTGCATCAACTATATTGGACTCTTCCAGCAAGGCTCTCTTTTTGCTGGTTTTGGATCCAGTCATCATCTGACTTCTGGTCCCTTGGACGTGAGCTAGTGGCCTGTCACATTGCCTGCGGATGTTGAGACTCAGTAGCCTCTGCAGACTGCGAGTCAATAGCCTGTTGTCTCACCTGCAGATCTTAGGGTCATCAATCCTGTGGCTACCCCTCCATCTGATGCGTGGATTTGGGACTGGTTGGTCTCTACAACCTCAAGGTATTTTCCTGAGAGAGATGGATGGATAGCTTAAATCAATATTTAAGATTCACTGAGTTTGTTTCACTGGAGAACTCTGTCTAAGACAGCGTGGAAGATCTGCTGGAATCTGTTCAGCATCCTAAGAGTACACAAGCTCACTGAGGATGAGTGAGGTGCGTGAGGTGCCCTGGCAAGGTGGTGCAGACAGCCAAACCTGGGTCTCCCGTGTGGAAGACAAGAACTCTTACCACTGCCCACAAACTCTTTTCCAATTGAGAGAAATGCATTATCTGGGCACAGTTTCCCAGTTAATTAAAGTAAGATTATGTATCTTTGCAAGTCTTAAACTACATGGGTGGTGTATATACAAACGCACACACATACAGTGAAAAACATCACTGTACAGAAAACAGACAATTACAGGGGGCTGAGCCTCGGTGGCAGAGTGGTTGAGTGTGGGACTGCGGCCCACTGGGTTGGGGGTTCATATCCAGCAGCAACTCTCCAGGAGCAAGGTTGGGCCTCCCACTCCCACCAGAGGGCAGTGATGCCCCCCCCCAAAAAAGAAAAGAAAATTACAGAAATGTTAACAAAAATATATTTTAAAATTTGAAATTAAACAAAAATATCAAAATGTAAGTCTGATCCTGGATATATTTAATCTAGTTCTATATACTTCTGAAGGCAGTGCTTCTATTGTTCTAACTTTCCCCTCAAAGAACTCTGCCCTTTTCAGTGTAGGGCCTATCCAAAGAGCAGTTTGAACACCCTTGAGGAACTCAAATGGTGATTTCATGTGTTCCTTGAGTTTGAGGAACAAAAATCAGGAACAAAAATCAGCAGCAAGATCAGGGCTGAAGGGTAGCTGGAATCATATCCCCCAAATGAATGTCTCCTAAAACAGCCTTGGCTACCTTAAAGATTGAGGAGTACCACTGCTGGAACGGAATGGGTGGGGTGGGGGAATCCTCAACATAGCTTTAGTTCTCACGGACTTTTTCACTTATTCATGTGGGGTGGGGGTGGGGGAAACATGAAGATGGTAAATAGCAGAGGGTTGGGTTTTGGGGTTTGTTTTTTTTTTAAGTTTGTGCTAAAGATAGTGAAATTTTCCCAAGAACTTTTGAAGGCTCTTCCCATAGCCTTACATAATTCTACAACTTAGGAACAATATTTTCCCTACTCCTATAAAGTAATAGTCTTTAAAGTGGCTGAGAGTTTGGAAAGAAGCCATATGAATGTTTTAGCAAAAGGATAACATTGGAGCACAGTGCTTCAGAAAAGCATTCTGGGCTGAGCCCCGGTGGCGTTAAGTGGTTGAGTGCGGGGCAGTAGCCCACGGGCTTGGCGGTTCAAATCCAGCGGCAGCTCTCAGGAGCGGTGCTGGCTAGCTCCCACGACCACCAGAGGACAGTGATACACCTCCCCCCACCCCCCGCAAAAAAAAAAAAAAAAAACACAAAGCAAAAGCAAAACCAGAATGTCATTCTGCAATAGCATCTTGGATATTAAAGGCTTGTTCTCAAAACAAGCAAGTAGACATCAGTCCTCGTGGAAGCAGCAGACTGGTCTGTGATCCTAAGATTGTAAATAATAAAACCCAGATCTATAGGAGGGAATGATAAAACCCAGATCTATAGGAGGGAATGATATTAGAGTTTAAAGTACGAACACCCAGTTTGCAGAAGGTTATGGATAACAATGAAATCCCCCCAAATCCAAATGAGCTGATACCAAGGGCTCAAGTAGAAAGAAAATGTTTTGAAAATGATATTGGCAACATATGTATAAACGTGCTTGACACAATGGATGGACGTATGGGTTGTGATAAGAGCTGGAAGAGGCCCCAATAAAATTATTTTTTAAAAAACATACCCAAATCCATTTGCAAGGTCCCCACTTGGATTAAGGCTCAGGAGAATTCGGCCTGAGACTACAGACTGAGAATTCAGACGACAGAATAACAGTATGAATAATCTTGATTTTAGAGTGCTTTGGAAAGCAGATGAATGCAGATGGAGATAGGTTAAAACATAACACCTAAGAGCAGGGTGGGGGCCTAAGGCCCACTGGTGGGTAATTGGTCGCCCCTTCACAGGGGAGTCATGGGGAGGAGACAGACCAGTCAAGGGGCAGCCGGGCAGTGATGATGCATACAAGTTTCCTCTAGTTCCTGAAGCCTTCCTCCCCGTCCCCCAACCATCATGGTCCCAACTCTACCTTACAAATCCAGATGGACTGGAGAAGTCACACTAAGATACAGGGGAGCTGGAGATATGGGGAAACCAGGATGGATGGGCCCCTTTGGGCCAACGGTTAGATTGGAGATACTGGAAGGGTGGAGAGAAGGGGGGGTAGAGAGATGGCACCAATGGCAAGGATATACACACAAGCTCCTATTTGAATGACCAGCATCAAAGGAGTGGGTTGGGGGAGAGGTTGGGCAGTGTGAGATATGACAGAACAATAACAATGTATAAAGTATTGAGGGTTGGTGGGAAGGAGAGAGCAGAAGAGGGGAAGGGATGGAAAAGCCAATACCAGGGATTTAAGGGAAAAGGCAGACGATTGGAGAACGATAATAGAAGAGGACATGTGAGGGTGCTTGACACAGTATGTTTATTTATGTATTGTGAAAAATGATGTATGAGCCCCCGATAAAATGATTTAAAAAAATATAACACCTTACATCATTTGATCTCCCCTTTGACCCATTTAAGTTTGTTCCAGTTTTCACTATTTTTTTTTTTGCGTTGAGGTTTTTTATGGTTTTATTCTGTCCTTTTGTTTCTGATTAGGGTGTTTTTCTGTACATGAAACCCAGGCAAGGTGAATTCATAGCGATATGAACTGGATTGATGACGGGGAGCTAAGAAGAGGTACAACAAAGAAGAAAAATGTTCTGAAATTGATGGTGGTAACAATCGCACCACTCTTTAGTATGATTGAAGGACTGTCCATATGCATCATATGTCAATAAAGCTATTTTAAAAAACATTTGTTATTCTGTTTAAGGGTCAGGAGTTGCACCTCCTTCCGAATCTGAGCAAGCTGTCTCTCTTTGGTACAGTCTTCCTTAGGGCTGGATCACTGCTTCTTCCCTTCTCTAAGTTCTTCCAGATTGCTGGTCTGGGAGACGACTGGAGAACTCTTGGTGTTCACACTGGCCCCGTCTTTCCAAGTCTTATTCTTCCACAGCATCTCAGTCCTCACTCGGTCCTGATGTCTTCAGCTTCTCAGCTTGTCTTCTAATAGTCACAAGTTTTCATTTCTGGAACTTTCAGTCCTGCCTGCTTCTGCTTCCTCGGTTTAGCTTCTTGTCTAATGTGTCTTTCCTTTCCTTTATCATTATTGTTAAATTATCATTATTGTTAAAGTGGAAATAAAATGAATCCAAACGCAAATTCCCAGATGTTTTGGGGGGCAAAATGTCAGAGTTACTACTTTCATTTGAAAGCCCCTGGCTTATAAAAATCAACTTTTAAAAATGTTTAAAGTAGGGCATGTGGTCTTAACTAATGTTCTCTCTTTTACTTCTCTGGGTTCGGATATCCATTGCAATGGCAATGGCTAGAGAGAATTTCACGCATGAAATTTATGATTAAGGAGTTAATTAAGGAAATTAACAAGTTGTAAGCAAGCAAAAAATTCTCAGGAGAGTTGTTTACCAGGACATGTGACAAAGTTCTTTTGAGTAAGCTCATATACGCCCAAAGGGGCATGCCTCTCTGCTGACAGTCTCAAAAGGAAGGCAGTCAGCTCAAGTTCTGGGGGTCAGCAAACCCAGCTCCCCGAATTAAGTGGCCAGAGGCACCCCCATTCTGCAAGCCCGCCTCCTGCACCAAAGCACTCGGTTTTACTGGCTCTGCAAGGGAAGTCCATCCCTCTGTTTTGTGCTCTGGTTCTACTGCTGCTCCTCTCCTGGTCTAGCTGCATGGATCCAGGAAGTTCACAGGGCAGGAGTCTCGGGTCTGGAAGGCACACTCCACTTCCAGTTCTTGCTGATAACAAGATTCCTTCTCCGGCTTCTCAAAGGGCTCATTTTCTACATAGCAAGATGACACACCAGAGAATCTTGTGCACAATTACTCACAGGTGAATTCTATCAGCGTCTTCCCCCATCTTCTTGGCAGATTCACCTAGTTGACTTAATACCAGTTTAGACAATGTAGACGGAAAGAGTTGTGGACTGAGCACAGTGACAGAACACAGTTGAATTGAAGGAGACTCTAAAGGGCAGTGCCTGACTGGCGCACAGGGCCGACCGTGGAGCCTGGTGGTGTAGTGGGTCCCACCATGAATGGCAAACCATTAGCTCAGCAGTTTGAAACCACCAAAAGGCTTTCTACTCCCATACAGAGTTATCATCTTAAAAACCCACAGGGACAGCTCTACTCTGTATTAGGGCTTGCTGTGAGTCAGAGTCAATTTGATGCCAGTCAGATTTTGTTTTCCTCTTTAAAAAAAATTTTTATGAACCAGGAGCTGACATGATAGGAGTTGGTAACAACATCGACATCATCATCCTCATCATCATCTTATCATACAAGCAATTGAAGTTCCAAAAGAGGAAGAGAGAGGAATAAGTAGCCACCATTGTGATGTCAGTCAGAAACACACAAATACATAAAACCTGCACATCCTGAATAGGATATATACAAAGAAAATCATACAAAAGTATATTATAATCCATCAGTAGTCTGGTGATGAAAGAAAAAAAAGGTTTAAAATAGCTGAAAACAACAACAGTCTACTGAGAGCATCTTGATGATAAAGTGACCAAGGGCTTCAAGGTTTGAACCACCCAATGCTCAGAGGCAGATCAGTGTGGCAGGTTGTTCCCATAAACATTCACAACCGGAGGAACACCACAGACAACTTGAGTCTGTCCGACAGAGTCACTATGAGTTGAAATCAGCACGACAGTATTCAGGAAAATAAATATAGAAATTACTATTGACTTGTCATCCAAACAGTACTACAAGTCAGGAACAATGAAATTGCCTTTGGGATCTAATAGGTTAAAGTCCCAAATTCTTCATCGAGATGAAAATAGTAAGGAAGTAAACAATGCCATGTGAAATTCTACATGCAGTGAAAACATACTTCAATAATGGTGGAAGAGGAAAGATGTTTCCTGACAAATAAAACGTGTGCTGGCCGACCTGTACAAGAAGTGATAAAGGAAGCTTCGTCTTCAAGTGAAAGAAAATGACACTCCAATGAAACTCAGATGTTTGTAAAAGAATGATGAGAGTTGGAAATCGTAAATAGGTGGGTAAATATAAACATTGTCCCCTAGTTTTTAAGTTCATTTAAGTGCTTACACATTAAAGGAAAACTAACACAATGAATTGTTAAGGTTATGACATGGAGAAGTAAGATGTATAAGACAATAACACTAGGGAGAGTGGAGGGTAGAAACATACTCTTGAAGGTTCTAACACTGTATGTGAGATAGTATAATAATAGTATTTAAATGTGGCTATGTTATTTTAAAGTATATAGTTTAAACCTTATTGAAACCACTAAAAATTAAAGATGTATAGCTACTAAGCTAAGAGTGGAAAAAAACAGAATACTAAATAAATCCTAAAAGAGGACAAAGAACCAAGAAGAAATTGGACAAATACAAAACAAAGAGTAAAAAAGAAAAATACAATAAATTTAAGCAGTAGTTATAATTAAATCTAGTCTACTTAAAAAGTAAAGATCTTGGGCTGAGCCCCGGTGGTGTAGTGGTTGTGCGCGGGACTGCGGCCCACTGGGACAGAGGTTCAATTCCAGCAGTGGGGCTGGGCCTCCTACTCCCACCGCCAAAGAGCAGTGATGCGCACCACCCCCCCAAAAAAAAGTAAAGATCTTAAAACTTGCTCAAAGTCCAACATCTAATTTTTTTACTGTCCACAAAAAAAATGTACCTAAAATATGAAGGCAACTAAAATAAGTAAAAAGATACATCATGCAAACATTAATCCTAAGAAAGATGGACCATATCAATATTAGACCAACTCTAGTTTAAGACAAAGTCTAAAATTAGACTTCAGAAGAGGAGTCTATTTTTATTCATAAAAATACCCATGTCAATGACTTAACAACCACAATGTGTATGCCACTATTACAAGAGCTTCAAAACACAAGAAAAACGGACAGAAATAGAAGTGGAAATACACAAATTTATAACTATAACCAGAGATTTTACCATTCTTCTCCCAGTAATTGATAGAATAAGCAAAAAATTAATAAAGATATAAGCTATGAGAACAATACTACTAATCAACTTGTTTTAAATATATTTACAAAAACAGTACACTGGAAAAAAGGGTTTTTCAAATACACAAGGGACATTCACCAAGATAGATTATTCTATGTGCTTGGAAGAATTTCTGTGAGTTCAAAAAAGTGAAGTAATGTAGAACCTATTCTCTGATTAAATGAAAATTAAGCTCAAAACCAGTAACAAAAAGGCGTGTGGGTACAGTATAGCATTGATGAAACTTAAAGTTTTCCTCTAGTTCTATAATGCTTCCCTCCCCCCTGCCCCCACCAACTATCATGATCCCAATTTTACCCTACAAATCCAGTTAGATCAGAGCATGTACACTGGTACAGATAAGAAATGGAAAGACAGGGAATTCAGGACAGATAAACCTCTCAGGCCCAATAATGAGAGCAGCGATACCAGGAGGTAAGGGAAAGTTGGCGTAGAAAGGGCAAACCAATCACAAGTATCTACATACAACCTTCTCCCTGGGGAATGGACAACAGAACAGTGGGTGAAGGGAGACATCAGATAGTGGAAGACATGACAAAAATAATAATTTATAAGTTATCAAGGGCTCATGAGGGAGGAAAAAAAATGAGGAGCTTAAACCAAGGGCTCAAATAAGT
This sequence comes from Nesogale talazaci, assembly GCA_004026705.1. Lineage (NCBI taxonomy): Eukaryota > Metazoa > Chordata > Mammalia > Afrosoricida > Tenrecidae > Nesogale > Nesogale talazaci. The sequence continues at coordinate 179,761 of PVJH01000208.1, forward strand.
GTACAAATGTGCTTGACACAATGGATGGATGCATGGATTGTGACAGTTGTACGAGCCCCCAATAAAATTTAAAAATTTAAAAAAGAAAATAAGTATTTATTATTGACAAAATAATAATATTTTATAATTTATCAAGGGGTCATGAGGTTGGAGAGGAAATAAAGAGGAGATGATACCAAGGGCTCAATAGAAAGTAAATGTTTTATAAATGATGATAGCAACATATGTACAAATATGCTTGATACAGTTGATGCATGGATTGCTATAAGAGCTGTAAGAGCCCGCAATAAAATGATCTTTCAATAAATAAAAAAGAAGTCTGACAAAGAGCCCTTCCAGCATAGTGGGTAACTCTGTGGAGCTGCTTCCAGGGAGAAAAAGATGTCTGGGGAAAAACATAGATATTTGAAATTAAACATCACAATGATAAATAATTTATAGATCAAAAACATATCACTAGAAAAATTTTAAAATCATTTAAACTAAATTATAATTAAAAAAGAAATGCATCAAATTTTGTGACATGTGTAGTGATTGGGGGGAAATTTGCAGCTTTGAGTGATTTATATTTAAAAAAGAGAAAGATTTTCAAATCAATGCCCTAAACTTCTACCTGAAAAAGTTGTAAAAAAGAAGAGTATTACAACTCAAAGTAATTTTTTAAAAAGATAAAAGGCAAAATCAGAAAAGAGACAATACTGCAGAAAATCAATGAAATCAAAAGCAATCCTTTGGAAAAAAATCAATGAAGTTGATAAACATTTAGCTAGACGGATCAGGAAAAAAATAAAGTACAAATTACTAATACTGACCATTAAATAAGGGACATTGCTATAGATCCTACATTAAAAAAATAAAGGAATATCATAAGTAAGTTTATGTTAATATACTTGAGGATCACATATAATACACAAATCATTTAAAGGTATAAATTATCAAAAATAGCATAAGGAGAAATTTTAAAATCTGAAATGCCTATGCCTGTGAAATAGAATCTGTAAATAAAAACACTCCCACAATCATAACCTAGGACCACGTGTCTTCTCTGGTGAATTCTATGCATCTTTTAGGGGGAAACTAGCAAAAATCTTGGGCAAATTCTTTTAGAAAAGAGAAGGGGAAACGATATTTCCCAACTCAATTTATGAATCAAGTAATACTCTAATATCAAAATCAGACTAGTAAATGACAACAAACTTATAAAAATACAAGAACATAAATTCTTAACAAGTAATAGCAAATTAGAGCCAACATTATACTATGATGTGACAAAACAAGGTTTACATCAAGAATGAAAGATGGAGTTAATGTTAGAAAGTCAATATAATTTATTGTGGTCATAAGATAAAGGAGAAAACTCATGAGATCATTGTAGTTGACACTGAAAAATAACCTGACAAAATTCAACACATATCCATGACCAAAATAAGTAAATAAATAAACACTCTCAACAGACTAGGAATAAAAGGAAACTTCCTTATTTTTATGGCTATTATCTAATAAACAAACTATAGTTAGCCTAATGGTGAAAAACGGAATATTTTAAGATCAGAAACAAGATAAAGATATCCATTCTCAGTACCTCTATTCAATATTGTACAAGAGGACCTGGACAGAACAGTAAGATCAAGAAAAGGGAATTAGAGTCCTACATGCAGAGAAGTAAGAAGTATGTAGCTGTGAACTATTGTCAAGTTGGCTCTGATGCCCAGCAGTCTCTTTGGTGCTTACCCTTTATTTAACCAAACACGACGCCCTTTTCCAGGGACTGGATCCTCCGAATAACGTGTGCAAATTACGTGAGATAAAGTCCCCAGGTAAAAATTCAGATATAGAGCCATTTCATTCACAGAAGACATAGTTTTATATATAGACAACCTGAAGAAAATTTCAATTAAAAAATTTTAAAGAAAAATATGAGGAATAATAAGTGAATTTATTATCAAAATCAAAGGATATTAGGTCAACATAAAAAACTAGAAAGTAAAATAGTATAAATAACATTAAAAACCATAAAACATTTATAAATACAGATGTACATTAGGGTAGATGTAAAAGACCCAGTCTTGAAAACTGTAAGAATTATTGATGGACATTAAGGAAGATCTAAATAACTAGAGTGACATGATTATGGATTAAAAGATTAAATTTTCATAAGATATTTGTTATCTCCATATTTAGATACATATTCAACACATATTCAACACATAAAAGCTTGCCCAGCAAGCTTTTAAAATTTTGTTGCTGTTCTTGTTGTTTTGTTTTTTGGGCATCACTGCCCTCTGGTGGTGGGAGTACGAGGCCCAACCTTTGCTCCTTTGGAGCCGCTGCTGGAATTGAACCTCCATCCCAGTGGGCCGCAGTCCCATGCACAACCACTACGCCACAGGGCTAAGCCCCAACCCCAGCAACCTTTTTATAAAGATTGCACAGCTGATTTTACATTCATGTAGACATTCAAAGGATCTCAATTATCCAATTTTTTTTCAAAAAAAAGAAAATTAGATCACTCAATAGTACTTAATTTCCAGACTTACGAATCTCTATTAATCAAGATAGTATAGTATTGTCATAAAAATAGACATATAAATCGATGAGACAGACAGTGAGTCTATGAAGAGTCTTGCATATTTATGGTCAATTGGTTTTTAACAAATATGCCAAGCGTATGCAATGGGGAATGAGTGATCTTTTAAAAAAATGATGCTTGAAAAACTGGATATCATTATTGAAAAAAACCAACACTGACAGTTATCCCTTACCTGACACCACTTTTTAAAAATGTATACTGCATCACATTATTACACAGAAGCTTAATACCTTAAAATTTCCAAAATATAGAGAAAAATCTTCATAATCTTTGTCAGCAAAGACATGTTAGTAAACCAAAGGCATAAACTATAAACAACAATAAAAATAACTTTCATGTCATTAAAATTAAAACTGCTGCTCTCTAAAATACACTAATGAGAAAATGAAAAGGACAAAATAAAAGGGCTGAGCCCTGGTGGCGTAAGTGGTTGAGTGCGGGACTGCGGCGCGCAGGCTTGACGGTTCAAATCCAGCGGCAGCTCTCAGGAGCAGCGCTGGGTAGTGCCAAAAGCTCTCTCTATAGGTAACAGAGGAGCCTGGGTGGTTTAGAAGTTACCTCATGTCCGAGGGATCCAGTATCAGGCATCAAAGAACTAAAAATTACATTATTATAAATGAGGGGGAGTACAGACTGGGGACCCAAGACCCATCAATCGGTGAAACGACATCTCCTTACAGAGGGGTTGCAGGGAGGTGCAGTATAGTAACAATGTAATATGCAACTTTCCTCTAGTTCTCAAATGCTTCCTCCCACCCACTATCACGATCCCAATTTTACCTGACAAATCCAGCCAGACCAGGGGATGTACACTGGAGACAGAAACATGGGGAATTTAGGATAGCTGATCCTTCAGGACTAGTGGTGGGAGTGGTGATACTGGGAGGGTGGAGGGGGGCGGGGTGTAGTAGAAAGGGGCAACCAAATTCAAGGATGTATATATAAACTCTTCTCTGGGGTATGAAGAACAGGGAAGTGAGGGAAGGGACACATTAGACAGTGTATGATATGAAAAAGTAATAACAATTTATAAATTATTAAGGGTTCATGGGGGAGGGGACAGGAAAGGGAAATATGGGGTGCTGGTACTGGGGGCCTAAGTGGAGGGAGGATGCTTTGAGAGTGATGATGACAACAAATGCACAAATGTGGCTTGCAGACAATTGATGTATGCATGGATCGTGATGGGAGTTGGATGAGCACCCAATAAAATGATTTATAAAAAAAAGGGGGGGGGAAGAAGCTTATACTCAAATAGAAAACATTTGGAAATGAATATGGCAACATATGTACAAATATGCTTGATAAAATGATGTACTGAATGCTATAAGAGCTGTAAAATCATTGAAAAAAAGAAAAAGAAGTTACCTGAAGGTCAGCAGCTTAAACCACCCACCAGTATTTCCGAGAGAGACGGAGGCTTTCTGCTCCCATAAAGAGTTCCTGTCGCAGAAGCTCACAGAGGCACTTCTACCCTGGACTATAGGGACCCTATGAGTTGGCATCAATTCAATGGAAATAAGTTTGGGTTGTGTGTTTGCTTGGTTGGGGGGCATCCCTGCCCTCTGGTGGGAGTGGGAGGCCCATCCTTGCTCCTGGAGAGCTGCTGCTGGATTTGAACTGCCAAGCCAGTGGCCCGCAATCCCGTACTCAACCACTATGCCACCGGGGCTCAGCTAAGTTCGGGTTTTTTAGGTAGGTAACAAAGGACTTGTATTCAATTATATGAACTCTTGCAATTCAGTAAGAAGCTACACACTCAATATAAAGTCCATGAAATATTTAAACATATCTCACTGAAGGAGATACATAAATGAACAGAACAGTAAGTGCACATGGGGGGGGGGGGAACCCCAATACTGGAAATGATCAGAACACACATTAAAATCATAATGGAATGTCAGACATTATGTAATCACCAGAAAGGCGACAGTAAAAAAGACTGTGTGCTGGTATCCATAGCGATGGTTGGTACAGATGTGAAGCCACTGGAAATCTCAAATACTGATGATGGAATGTGAAATTAAATAACCACTGTGGAAGACAATTGGCAGTTTCTTAAAAACAAAAGAAAAACATACCTACTATGTGACACAGCCATTGCACTCCTAGACATTTGGTATCATGTGTTTCTATCGAAGCTATGACAACCGTGTCTGTGCTGAATAAAACTGACCCCATCGTGTTTCCAAGGCTGTGATGTTTTGAAAACACACGGCCTTGCTTGTCTCCTGAGGCACCTGGGGGTTGGTTTGACTTGCCAACCTTTTTGCCATCCAGGCACCCAGGACTTCTAGACTTTTACCCAGGAATATTTATCCTGTTTTTTACAGTTCATTTTAAATTACTCCTGACCTTTGTTCATTCTGCATGGAAATTGCTGACTCCACCAGAGAGCAAGTTGTCTAAAAAACCCTGCCATCCACCCTACAGCTCAAGTCACTAACTTAGAAGTCATTCCTGATTCCTTTCCTTTTCTTCACCATCCCTCAAAGTCCAGCAATGGCCATATACTGACTCTTATCTTTAAAATGCACCTTCAATGAATCTACTTCATTCTATTGCTACAGCGACCACTCTAATCCACATCACCTTCGCCTCTAAATGGGAATAATGCAACAGCCTTTTATCAACCTTTCTCCATCTCTTTCTGGCTTTTGTAAATCTCCACTGATCAAAAGAAGAAATCGCCATAAGACACAAATCGGATCATGTCATTCCTCTCATCAAAAGTCTCCAAAAATAGCTCTACCACCCTGCACACACATCTGATCTCATCTCAAAGTCTCCAATGGCCTTCCATTGCCCTTGGAACAAAATCCCTTATGGATTAGGCAGTGGGCTATAAAGTCAGCAGTTCAATCCCACCAGCTGCTCCACGGGAGAAAAATAGCCTTGTCTGCTCCTGTAAAGACTTAGAGTCATGGACACCCTAAATTTGGGACCACTATGAGCTAGAACCTACTAGGTGCCAGTGGGTTTGGGACCTATTTGATTTTGACTACTGTCTAGGTCTTCAACTCCATGTTGAGGCATTCTTACCCTTCCAGTTACACTTCAGCCTTAACTGGTTTCTTTCTCCCCTCAAACAACCCAAACAATTTTCTTATAGGCTTTGCTCTACTTTGTAAAAGTATGCTTTCCCTGGCTGTTTATCTGTCATTCTTTAGATCTCAGCTATCAGGTCACGTCAGAGACCACTGCTCTTGCTCATCTGTCTTATGCCACTTACCACAATCCATAACTGTTTTTCTAATGTGCGTTTAAAATATTCTATCTTCTTATTTGATTGTAGACTGTCTGAAGGAAGATCTTGTTCACTCTTATATCTTAAGCTTTTAAAATGCCCAAAACAAGAATTCTGCAGATAATGTAAATCAGAGACCAACCAATAACCTAGATTATGAATTCAAGCCTGTTGAACCTAATGTATGTACTTCCAGACTATACAATTCACATTCCTTATTCTCTTTCCCATGTCGTTGACAATTTTAGGGGGTCATCACTGTCCTCTGGTGGTCATGAGAGCTACCCAGCCTTGCTTCTGGGCAGCTTCTGCTGGATTTGAACCGCCAAGCCTGTGGGCTGCAGTCCCACATGCAACCACTATGCCCCCGGGGCTCAGCCAGTCATTGACAATGTTTAATGTTGTTTTTGAATTCAAGATTTCTGAATTCACATGCATATTGTACTTGTACAAAGAAAGTAGAAGTGCAGATAAAATAGGCATTGCCATCAGTATCCTGAAGTGGGGAATACTCTATTCTATTATGAATGAAATGACAGCTGTTTACTTTGTTTCCTTTATTCATGCACGAGAAACAATGGAGCACCCAGTAATACCCATATTCTATTGGCGCCAAGAAACCAACATGAAGATGATTATTTTTTCGGTCTTCAAGGAGTATGTCAAACTCCAAAGCCAAACTCACTGCTGTAGTATCTGAATTCCAAGTCCAAAGTTCAATTCTTACCCCAAACTTGCTTGGTTTGTGAATCAGAGATGCAAAAATGACTTTATGATTACAGGTCACTAAGGTGATAGCCACAGCATTTGAATACTAGTTCAGTAAAAAGCACTGTTAGCCTCAAAGAATGAATATACATATATTCAAAATATATTTGTATATTAAAAATATACAAAATATTCTTAATCCCCACCTTTGATGGGTTTGCAATTATTGACAGGACTAGAATATAATGATAGAAATGATTAAACTTTGCTAAAATCATGAATCGTATATGCACATATCTTCACCCCACATACTTTGCATATGTTACCCGGGGAGGGCAAGTCCTGGAGCAGCACATCACATTAGGTGAAGGAGAGGGGCCACTGAAAAAGAGGAAGCCCCTCACTGAGCTGGGATAACACAGCGCTGCATTAATGAGCTCCAACAGTCATTGAAGGAGGGCAGAGGAGCAGACAGTAGAAGCGGTTCCTTCTGTTGTACGTGGGGGTCTTTGCAGCGGGAGCCAACTCATTGGCGCCTGGCAGCTACAATGTGCACAGATGCATGTGTGTTGTACACATGTCTATTGTTGCAAAGATACGTTTATCTTTTCGTCCCATTTTCCATGAACTTTGTGAAGTAGCCTCACAGAGGGAGCTCAAACCATCTGCACTTACAAAGATGTCCGAGTGCAGTGTAACAGATTGCAGTGCATGATGAGTGGGTTATATGCCAGGTAACTGCTAAGTATCAAACTCCTTACATGGGAAGTCTCAGTCATGTAGATTAGATAGAAGTGTATTCATAACAATTTTCTGTGGTTGACAGATATTAAGCCGATTCTGTAATCTTTAAGTGCCAGTGCAGATTTAAATAACAGTATTTTCAATATCCAAAATAAGTACCCTGCATAACCTTTTATGGGGAATTAAAAAAAAAAAGAAACTTCTCAGTGCTATCCTGTTCCCACCATTTATGACCATCTCGATTGCCTTGCTCTACATCTGTGGTCCATCCTCATGGTTATACCTCTGCTGTGAAAAGCGGTTGCAGTCGTCTTGGATCAAAGGTTCGTGTCCTTCCTAATCCCCAATGCTTCCCCAACTACTATGGGAGTAAGATCTGAATTACAAACATTTCAGAGAAAACCAGGATGTCAGAAAGGGTCTTTAGCTTTATCTCAAATGAAGTTATCAATAACTCTCCGGGTCATTGTCATCAATTATACATGAAATAGAATAGAAGGTGGTTGTATAAAATAACTGCTTAGAGAAGCAACAAAGGGAAAAAAGGGGAAAAGAAAGTAGTTAGAAGCACTGAGAGCCTTACTGCTGAACTCTGCAGAAGGCGCCTTCAAATAAATATTTCAAACCTTCATATGAATATTTTAAGCATGACAACTACACATAAACACACAGCCAAAGTGCTCAAATCCACTCAAGAAAGACTATTAAGTCATCAACTTGCTCCTGACAGGATCCACTGAACATGGCAACAGTGAGAAGTCAGGAGACAGTTGGAATCATTTCAAGACTGCTAATTTAACTTGTCTTAAAACCAACCAATGCTCAACGTGTCATCATCAATGTCATCTCATCGCAGTCTGAAAAGCCTTCGACCTAAAGCAAAAAGGTCCCCAAGTGCCACCCTTCTTGTCTACTGGTTGAAAATCTAATTGGTTCTGCTGACAGGCTTGGGAATTGGTAGGAAGGCTGTTCAGTTAATCTCCAAGGGCCAGCAAAGAGCTCAGTATCCATCTCTGAGCTTTGCTCCCTGGCTGTCGTAAAATGACTCTGATGGCAGTGCAAGCTCTTATGCTTCAGCTGTCTTCTGACTTCTGTTAAGTCAAATTCAATAAAGTTTGTCACTCAATAATCGGAGAGCTACCCAACAAAACCTCTTTGATCAATAACAGCTTGCCTGCTTGCACTTGGGAAGGTGACCTATTAAAGATTAAAAACACACCTGCTGCTTGAAGCACAGAGAACATCCATCCGTTTTTAACTTTTAAATGGAAATCCAACCATTAGAAGCAGTTTAACTATTAGGAGTGTGTATAAAGCATCGCATAAGAGAAGCCAGAATGAGATGAAAGGAGCAGCTCAGATGAGGCTTCCTTGATGTCTGAATGAACAGAAGTTTGATATGTTCATGCCTCCGCTACACTTGGCTCTTCCCTAAATCTTGCCGACCCCATTTTTGCATTTCAGTATCATTCATTAATTTGTTGCCTGTGTACGGATGAAACATTGATATTGTAACATTAAGTCAATCCTCGATCAAAACAAAGTAATCCTGCTGTCCCATGTCATCTGCCAGCCTGCAGCAAATCATGAGTGCCTCACGCAGGGGAAGACGTGTTGTCTTCCTTAAAGCTACAACACTCTTTTTCATTTAAGTGGTCCTCCGTCCTCCCCCGCACCCCTCTGACCCACCCTTATCAGTGAGGCTATGACCACGTGAAACTCCAGGTGATCTCAAAGTTAGCAACAACAACAAAAATCTCAAAATTGAGAAATACAAAGGGGTTTCAAAAGATAGTTGTTGTTTGGTGGTGGTGGTGGGGGGGTGTTTACTATCTTTTAATGCCATTTTCCATGAACTTTTTGAAGCCCCATTATATAGCTGAGTGAGCCCAGTGCCTGTTTCCTAAGGAGCATAGGAGTGAGTGGATGTTTAGGGAGTATTTTGTTTTCAATTAAACAGTAAAAACGGAGATGTTAACACCGTGTTTCACAGGGCCTTGTAAAATTGGGACCAGATGCAACGATCTACAGAGCCACAATGAGGGGTCACTCTGACTCGCAGTGCCAGGGAGAATATGACTTTGTGTTTCCTGATGGTCAGCTGCCCTCCCCAGGCAAGATCCAAGTTTCCTGGTAAAAACAAACATGTCTGTCTTAGCCTTGTGTGGGTACTTTTCCCCCCTTAAAGTTTAAACATGTTTATTTTAGAAGGCATTCATTTGCGTCCATGACATTCATGGCACTATCGCATAGGACACATGTGACAGGGAGATATGGATTACATCTCCAACAGCCCCTAATAATTTCATCATCGTCTCTTTGAACTCTGCAGCTTTTCCCTGAACTGAATTAATCACTTCTCCCCTTCGTTGGCGATTATCTCTTTACTTTTATGCTGCTGGTTTTCTGGTTTCTATTTGAAATGTCTTCATCAAAGCAGCTGCATTCAGAAACATGAGTCCATTTCAGCTTTCAGTGGTTTTCTTCTGATTCGTGTGATATGCATAGATCAAGGTTTTTCACGCCTGTGTACAGCAACCCAGAAAGTCCAGAAAGGCCAACCTAATCTAATTAAGGTTTTCCCACCAAAATAAGGTAATACTACACATCAGTTTGAACCCTGGGAGGAGGTGATTCATTTCAGAGGCTATCTTAGTTCACATGAGTGTAGTTATTATGAGGCTGAGCGAAGGACAAGGCACAATACTGCACGTGACCAAGAAAGCATCACCTTTTTCTGGTGAGTCAAGGAAACATGTGTGTCTTTTTTAAGGGCTGCCCTATTAGTGTACACATGATCCACTAGCTGTGATAGAAACTCTTGATAATACTTAAATCAAACAGCAATCATAAATATAGAAGGCATGTAGGGTCTGTAATCTTAAAATTCAAGACGACAAAGCAATAAAGGTGCCACTAGGACTTCCCTGCAACTGGCTAGCAGATAAGTGTTTTCTTTCTTTTTTAAAATTTTCAATAAGTTGGTATGTGTGGGATGTCTTGGGACATGTTCGCCCAAATACCTGAAAGCACTTTTAAAGACTGGCAAGTATGGATGTGGACAACATTATTTCTTTATGTGCTGAGGACTCCCAAAATCTATAAACCTTGTTCATATTGTGCTCCTTGTCCCTCAAACATAAAACATCCTGGGCAATATTCGCCCTGTTTCCCATACCTCCATCAGCCTTAACCACTGGTCTTCTCGGTGACCAGTTACCTGGAGCATTTGTTTTCCTTTGGTGCCACACCCAAGCAACCACTAAGTTTCAGTGCTTTTTCCTTCACTACCTCCCTTAATCTGTCCACTTTTCTCCATTCTCTGGGCCACAGCTCTCCGTCAGCTCTCATCATCCTTCACCTTGATGGCTGTTTCCTCTTGGCATCTGTCGAATCCATTCTCCCACATGACAGCCAGCTCCCCGTAGTCATCCCCCTAAAATCAAACTCCTTAAAATGACTTGCAATACCCTTTAGGATGTCCTTGTATACTCTGTCTCCACTTGCACCCCAAATTTGCCCTCCTTTATTTTACATCAACAATCTGCTCCTATTGACTCCTGGCTCATTCCCGTCCAGTCTGGTTTTCTTAATGTTCTTTGAACAGGCCAACTGACCTCACCTCGGGGACTTCTACCTTTGAGACTCTTTCTGCCTGGAATATGATTTCCTGGTGATACCATGGTTATAGGTTGGGCTGTGATCTACAGGGTAAGCAGTATGAAACAGCCAGTCACTCCTAGTCACTCCTGTAAAGACAGGCTTTACACTCCCCTAAAGAGTTACAATCTCAGGAACTCACAGGGGCAGTTCCAGCCTTTCCTATTGGGTCACGATGAGTCCACATCAACTGTTGGAGCAGAGAATAACAGAGCTTTTGCCTTTAAAGGTATTCAGCATTTTATTCAAACATCTCAAGGGGGCTTTCCTCAATCTATTTAAGTTGAAGCCAATGCCCGCCAAGTCCAGTAGTCCCTATCTGCCTATCTACCTTGCTTTTCTCCACTGCATTTACCATCATTTGTAACACTCTTGATCTTATTCGGTGCTTGGTACTATTTCCCATAAGAATATAGGCTACACTCAAGTACTCCCTCAATGCAAGAACATTTTATTCTATTAAACTGGCATTCCATGGTGCACATCTTCCGGATAGGATTACTGAAGACAAAGCAGGTCCATAAGCAAATGTGGTGAAGAAAGCCCATGGTGCCTGGCTACCAAAAGATATAGTGTCTGGGGTCTTAAAGGCTTGAAGATTAACAAGTGGCCATCTAGCTGAGAAGCAACAAAGCCCACATGGAAGAAGCACATCAGTCTGTGTGGTCACGAGGCATCGATGGGATCAGGTATCAGGCATCAAATAACAAAAAAAAATCATGTCATTGTGAATGAAGGGAAAGGTGGAGTGGGGATCCCAAGCCCATCTATAGGCAAATGGACATCCCCTTACAGAAGGATCATGGGAGGAAATGAGCCAGTCAAGCTGCAGTGTAACAATGATAAAACAGAAAACTTTCCTCTAGTCCTTTAATTCTTCCTCCTCACGACTATCATAATTCTAATTCTACCTTACAAATCTGGTTAGACCAGTGCATGTACACTGGTACAGATAGGAACTAGCAACACAGGGAATCCAGGACAGAGGAACCCCTCGGGACCAGTGGTGAGAGTGGTGATACCGGAAGGTTGGAGGGAAGGGGGAGTAGAAAGGGGGAACTGATTACAAGGATCTACATATAACCTCCTTCCTGGAAAATGGACAACAGAAAAGTAGGTGAATGGAGACATTAGACAATATAAGAAATAATAATAATAAATCACTTATGAGGGAGACGGGTGTGGGGAGGGAGGGAAAAATGAGGAGCTCATACCAAGGGCTCAAGTAGAAGGAAAATGTTTTGAGAATGATTATGGAAACAAATGTACAAATATGCTTGACACATTGGATGGATGGATTGAGATCAGTTGTATGAGCCCCCAATAAAATAATTTTTTAAAAAAAGAATATAGGCTACATAAAGACAGAGATGTTGGTCTATTTTGTTCTCCAGCATAGGTGAAGCGCCTGAGATGCACTTACAAATAGTAATTGTTCAATAAATATTTTTAATGACATATTGACTAAAGCTCCCTTTCCTCCAACCATAGCACTGCCACTACGGATTTAATTCTCTGCCTCCTTTGTTGGGAGGATGAGCGTTTTAAGAGTGTGTTCCTAGCACTCAACACAACCCACAGCCCCGAGGAGAGTCCCTAGTTTCCCCAAACCCTGCTCACCCTTCCCTCCAGCTAGCACTGGAGCTTCCTCTTTGCCAAAAGGCTGTCTCCCTGTTTTCATCTTGAAGATCTAGTTCAAAAGTCTCCTTTCAAAAAGAGAACAAGGGGTATCTATGATATTGTCTCACTCCGAATGATTTTAATTGAACAGGAAAGATGGGAGAAAGAAGAGAGTCACACATTTTCTGGAAAAATTCTGCCTAACTCTTATACTTGGCATTCATTTTGTGTAGAGGGTTTTCCTTACTCTGCCTTGGATTGTGCTTATGCTTAAATTGATCTTATTACCACTACTGAATCATAGATTTTCCAGACAGTTAGAGAACAAGTCTGTTTTTTCTATAGATGATGGACCTGAAAGTCAGGGAATCGCACAACTGATGACATTTCGAACATTGAACATACCCTCCAATGCCCTTAAAGGACTTAGATGGGCTCATATATATTGTCCGCCTGCCACTTTAAAAAATTTGGTATGAAATTCCAAAAAAAAAAATCCCTTGCTCTGTGTTTCATTTTCCCATTCTGTAACTACTTATACATGCTGGAAAAGAAGAGACCTGGAAGCTTCTGGAAGGCCTGAGTCTTCCAGAGCATTAAATATGATGTTTTCAAATGAGTATAGACACATTTCAAAATATCTTTTGGGGGGCATCACTGCCCTGTGGTGGTCATGGGAGCTACCCAGACTTGCTCCTGGAGAGTCGCTGCTGGATTTGAACTGTGGGCCGCAGTCCCGCTCTCAACCACTGTGCCACCGGGGCTCAGCCCCCAACATTTCAATATTTTAACAACTGGCTGCTTGTTCAGCTGTGTGTCGGCAGACTGCACTGCATACAGTAGACAGGCACATGCTAGTTACCTTAAAAATCAATCAGTGACACTACTATGTAACTAAGACAATAGCCAATACAGAAATCGTATGTGGCTCCCAAATATCCTCCCTAATGTAAACCTCATGTAAACATGACAAGAGGATCATGGGTTATTTGTATCCTTATGTCCACCCATCTTTTTATGTTGCCACGATCCCTAAGGCCACTCTGAGGCACCTTCCCTATGGACCTGAAAGCAGAGACAAAAACAGGGAAGTGTGCGTTCTGTTGGTGGCATCCTAAAGGTGCCATCAGGGAACGCCAATCTGCCTATGAGTGGACATAGCACAGGTAGACTGCGGAAGATCCCACTACTCAGTTACAACCTGGATGCGCCCATAGGTAACTAGGGGACCTGAGAGCGCGTAACATGAGTCAGACGCTGAAGGACAAAGACTGTAGGATAGCCCCGAGAGAAGTAAGTGAAGCTGTAGGCACCTTAACTAATCCGTGGTTAAAAGGAGTGGGGGAGAGGTGTGAAATGAGGGGTTTTACATAGACGGCAGTGGGGAAAGACAGGTCGTAGAAAGGGTCACACAGGTGAAGAATCTACTCATCCTGAAATGTACCAGCAGAAATTGATGAAATGTTTTATTGGATGCAGAGCACTATAATGGAAAACTGTTAAAAACGGAAGCTAATTAGCAAAGCTGAACACTTACTGAAATACTGTCAATTTGATAATTATCCAAATCAATTCATTATCACTTTAGAATCCCTGTAATAATCTTAGTGGAGTCCTTGGGGAATGGGTGAAATGGTTAAGTGCTTGACGACTGTCCAAAAATGTTGGCAGTTTCCACCCATCCAGGGGTGCCTCAGAAGAAAGGTCTGGTGACTGTATACCTCTTTCTTATGTATTCAAGCCAATTAATTGTATGGCGCGTGAATTAAATGCCAAAAGACTGTTAGAAAAGAAAGGAAAAGGGCTGAGCCCCGGTGGTGTAGTGGTTGTACGCAGGACTGCGGCCCACTGGGATGGAGGATCAATTCCAGCAGAGGCTCCACAGAAGCAAAGGCTAGGCCTCCTACTCCCACCACCAGAGGGCAGTGAAGTCCCTCCAAAAAAATTAAAAAAAAAAAAAAAAAAGGAAAAGAAAGCCTTGCTGATCTGCACCCCAAGATATAGCTTTGAAACCTGTATGGAGACCAGTTCTGCCCTAGCACACCCAGGGGTCCCTTGAGTTGGGAACTGGCTCTAGGGTTTGACTTTTCAATGAGATCAGTGACCACACTGCTTAGCTAACTTTGAATTTAAACTCCTGGACCAACCTGGGAGGCACACTTGACCAGTGATATTGATTTTAGGGGGAGGCTGGTCCATTTACTAGGAAGCCACTTTCTATTCGTGGTCCTGATTGTAATAAGAAGCAATAAAATATTGAACGGTACTTTCAAATCTTTACAGCTACTAAATTAGTATTTGGACCTATGAATATAACTATGATATTATTCAGAGTAAAAGAAAATTACTACACTAAAAGTCTTAGCATAATCAGTGCTTCCTCAAAGCTAACTCCCCTCTTTTGCTTTTCCAAAGTACTGCATTTAGTCAATAAACACATCATTTCTGACAACTAAGGCTAGGGTGATGAATGTGATGTTATCTTTATTGATTGGCAAGAAGAATATTAGAAATTTTCTGGAAATCTTGAACTATGGAGAACACATATTGACAGCTGTTCTTCTACCAAAAAAAATTGGTGATACATGCTGGTTTTTCTATTTTCTGAATGATCCTCCTTCCTCTAAATTAATTTTCCCCTATGTCTACTTGTTTTTTTTAATTTTTTCCACCCATGTCTAATTGTTTAAAATAAGACAAGGGGATGCTATTTGATTTTGTCCACCTTCACAGAATGGAGTGAGAAAAATCACCATCAGTAGCATCATCTGCTGAAGCCAGACATGTTCCCATCTTCCAAACTTCTTTATCTATCCTGGCATCAATGGTCCCTTCGGCAGCATTCTCTACTTCTTACCACGGTTTTATAATGCAGTCATTATAATGGATTATAACCCATTGCAATGGTCACATAGGTTTCATAGCCCTTTATGGGATCTCTTAGAGAAGTTAACAGGTTGTAAATACTCAGGTTACAATTGTTCTGACAGGACAGCCTTTTCTCTGTCATGCCCACAGAAGGTCTAATCTTTGGCCTCATCCACACTGTCCATGGGCCTCTGTCCTGCTCAAGCAAGGTTACAGACTTCTTTTAGTGTTTCCAATAAGCGTCCAATGGACATGTCCTCTGAAGGTCCTCGGCTCTAGCCTCCCCCCCCGCCCCCCCCAATTAAGTGCCTGGAGACACGCTCCTCCACAAGACAGCCTCCATCCCAAAGGCACTTGGGGCTTCACTTGCTCAGTGGTTTAGGAAATGCACCCCTCTGTCTGATGCTCTCTGTCTCTTGGTTCTGCTGCTGCTCCTTCTGTTCCTCTGGTGTCACGCTGTCTCCTGCATCAAGGCGGCTCTCGGTGCAGGGATCTGAGAGTCAAAGGGTGTGCTCTACTCCTGGCTCTTCTCTCTTGCTGCTCGTGGTGTCGCCTCACCTTCTGCTTCCAGGATGGCTCGTTTTATTCCCAGCAGGGTGGCAACCATCATTAACCGTGTTGATAAGCATTCACAACTGAGGCCTGTTAGTGCCTTCCCTCACCTTCTCTGACCCAGACCCATCAGGGGGAAAAAATCACTTGATGGGAGTTTTATTGGATGCACAGCACTATAATAGAAAACTGTGTTAAAACAAATTCTGATTGGAAGAGCCATATTAAATAATTCTGAACAGTGGCACAGTGAGTTACATGTTGGGCTACTAACCACAGGGCCAGTAGTTTGAACCCACCAGCTGCTCAATGGGATAAAGGCGAGGCTTTCTGCTACTATGAAAATGTATAAAACAGATGGGGGGGGGTATGCCGTTCTACTCTGTGCTATAGAGTGGCTATGTCCAAGGGCTGTGAAATTTTTAAAAAATGACAACAGCTTTATATTCACTTGCTAACACAATTTTAGAGCATGTTAAGTTAAATGAAAGGTTTCCATAACTTCCATATGGCCCTATGGAAACCACTTTTACAGTGCATTTGGAAGTTAACCCGATTTACAAGGCTAAAAAAAATGTATTACTATTTAGACTAACTTTTGAGATATACGTTAGAATTTGAATTTTCTCATTAAATCGGCAATTTCTTCAATTTTTGCTATCAATTTTAGTAAAAAATATCTTCCTCCATCAAGCTTCTAAGCACAGACTCTTCAGAAGTGTTCAGCAAGTCCATGCGATGGAACTTTTAAGAGCTTGCGACAGTCCAACCTTAGAAAACATCCTTGGGACCACCACTCTCCCTAGTCCACTCCTCTTTTTGCCCTGATAGCCCTCTGAACTTCACTGTTGCTGCTGTTGCCTGCAACCATGATGGTCCCCTGTGCACTGCACAAGGGGCTGGCTGCTGCCTGGTGGCCGTCTCCTGCAGGGCAGATGATCGTGATCATAGGATTGTCATTGGCTGACTTTCAGAAGCAGATATCCATGTCTCTCCTCCCAGTCCATCTTAGTCTGCATCAAATCAGCATGCAATCTGCCACTGCAAATAGGGGATGGCTGCACGTGAGGGGCACGGGCCAGGATTCGAACCTGAGTGGTCTACATGGAAGGACAGAATACCAACAGCCATCAGGGGCTCCTTCTGTACCTACTTATCCTTATTTTGCTCACTAACACTGTTTTTTTTTTTTTTAAACCCAATTTGTCACCAGTTGTTTCGAGGGAGAAAAATGAAACGGTCTACTCTGGTAAGGATTTACAGCTTGGAAACTCACAGAAACAATTCTATTCGGTGTAACAGGGTTGATATGAGTTGAAACTGACTTGATGGCAGTGAGTTTTTTGGATATGTGTGTGTGTGCATGCTTGTACATGTGTATGTATGTTACGTATTACTTATTTAAAATAATGAGGCTGTTTCCTTAGTGGAGGGACGGCGGTCATGATTGAATAGGGCATTGCTGTTTTCTTACCTGTCAAAAGTCTTGGGTTCACCTATCTCAGAAAATGAAGTAGGAGCATGACAATTTTATATAGCAACTTTTCTACGAGGGCCCTACAGACAGAAAGGGTTTTTTTTGGACACCCCAGCACAGCTGAGGGATGTTGTCTGATACCATCAGTAGCAGTGGTTCTGTACAAATCCCAGTTGAACAAGGAGGAGAGAAGGTGAAGGAGGGTGGCAGTAAAACATTCTCTGGGTGATTCTGATCCAGCCCTTTGGAAAGAAGCAAGCCTTTCCCCTCCCCCTTCCCCCCAGCAAGAAGAAAAACACTAAATCAGAACAGATTGAAACAGAATTTGTCCATCAGAATCAATTTTGCAATTTCAGAAACCTAGCTCTATAAAATCACAATGGTCAACGAGCACTATAAAGAATTTATGACCATATAAGAAGCCACAAGCAAGACTGTCACCTACAGGACTTAAAGTGGCCTCACTATACCTCGGTGGCACAGAGTGAAAATAAGTGAGAGCTTAAATTGATTGATATCACCTCTGGAAGAAAACTAGTGGGAAAGGACTTTCAAGTCATTCTGTCTTCTAAAACACCAACATGACTGACTGCAATGATCAGGCAAAAAAAAAAAAAGCAGGATTTGGGGAATGGATTTTACCTGAACAGAGAGCTGAAGACATGTGAAGACTTATGTTCAAAGTAAAATAAGGTTAAAATATGCACACTAACAGTCTAGAGACACTTGCTAGACAATACCTCTAAGGGGGTACAAATGAGCAAAGCTCAGGATGGAGGAAATTCCATAGGAAAAAATGACTCAATCTATTTCACAAGTATTGGTAAGAAAATAACAGACAGAGGAGGAGGAAACCTAGGTATAAGAGAGCAGAAAACATACGTGTATTAACCAGATGCAGTGTGTAGAATCGGGATCTAGATTCAAGAAAACTATAAAAAATAATATGAAACAATCTGGGGATGGGATGGGATTTTAACTCTTTGTTTATTTGATGGCATACAGGAAATATATCTTAGATATATTATTGGTATACAATCTATGGATGAAAATACTTAGGATGAAATGATAGGATGTCTGGGCTTTGATTTCTAATTCAGTGTAGAGAGGAGGGTGGTGAATAAAGATACACATGAAACTAAATTGGTCTTCCTTTGACTACTGAAATGGGTGGGTCATGGGTATATTGGATTCATTATATTATTCACTTTATATTTATAAATGTATTACATTTTTCATAATAAAAGGCTTTTTTACAGTGAAAAAAGTACAATACTAAGCATATATATGGTAATCTCATGTGGATGACATGAGGGCTAAGAGATTAGAATGTTTTCAAATTATAATTAACTTACATATGCACAAATACAGACTTCATTTAAAATGCCAATTAAACATCTAATTGCATCAATTACACATTTCTGCACTTAAATCACCATGACCAAGTGTTTACCTATTTTGGTTCTCATTATGGTAAATAAAACACATTTCACTAAAAATATGTACCAATAACTCATAATATTTTCTTTCTTACCAATAAACTGGAGGCAGAATTGAAAGTAAACAGAGAAGAAGTTTCATGTGTCGACCACTGGAGCTTCCGTGTGACTAGATACTCGAATTGATAGTATCTGCAGATGTGGAATACGTGAAAGCAACATGGTGCTCAGTTAAGAAATAAATGTGGGTACTCTGCACTTTCAAAATAGTTTGAAAAATTCATATCTCAAAGTCTATCCCAAAATGAGCTTCTCCAAGAGCGAAACAGAGACTTCGCCACCATTTCCACTGTGATGAAGTAAACCTGATTATGTCATTGGAGGTGATGGAAAGCATGGGGGAGAGATTGGTAAGTGTTAGAATGGCCTCATCAACATTACAGGGGCATTTTTGGATGTAATCAGAGAAGGAAATGGGGGTGAAATATAGCCTAACAGATGAGCCTGCCACATCTGGGGAGTTTGCAGCCTGCCAACACAACTGGGGCAAAATGTCCCTTCTGATTAAAATGGAATTACTATTAAAGTGACTTTTTGAAAGCACAGATCAGTTCTCAGAACAGGAAGAAGGGCCGCATGACAAATCACAATTTTAATTAAAGGTTAGTAATACTGATATTCGGAATCGATGTAGGAGGCTGAGCTTCAACGAGAGATTCAGAATGCTCCTGAAAATTAAACAAAGCAGAAACGCACCATTGCTTAGAAATAGCTGCAGTAGACTACTGAAGACAAACTAAAGAAGGCTAGATTCTCAGAGCAGTCTTGCAGGTCAAATGAAAAAACACCTACATTGTTTACTACATCGTTTAACTGGCCTCCAGATATTTGTATTTCCCTGAGTGGTACAATTTTTTGTTAAGTGTGAGGATACCAACTTTGCTAAGTAAGAAATGATAAAACAAACAAATGGCAACAACAAAGGTCTATTATCCTTACCACTGCATAACTGATACCTCAGTAACAAAATGCACCACATAATCCTTCTTTCTCTCCTTGCATGATTGACAAGCTAAAACCTTGTTGCAGACTGTTTGTCATCAACTAGCAGCAGTCTGAGGACTGGCATTTGGGCACTATTACTCTGTAGTCTTTCCAGCATTGATTGAGAATCAGAATCCGAGGCCTCTAGGCTCTCTAAATGTTATATAGAAAGTGATTATACAAGTGATTTAAATGGAATGGGGTATTTGTCATTTTTGAGAACCAAGTTTTTCATCCAGTCTGTTTCTTTGGTCATGTATTATCATCTAATTTTCTCACAAGCTCTTTTCCTTTCTAAATAACTGTACAAAGTAGGTATTTCTTACAGATAGCTGATGATAGTGATGGGATCACTTTGGGCTGATATGTTACGGGCTATTTGTAAAGAACAAATTTGGCAGATAGCAAATAGCAGAATTATCAAAGAAATGAATTTGAGAAGCAAACACATACACACAAACTGAATGGATTTTCCTTAAGTACTTTACCTTGAACAATACTCATGGCAACTATTAAGTTGTGCACAGTTTTAAATTCCTAAAACGTTCCACGAGTTATAGAATAATAAACCCTTTAGTGCTTTTCTGCTAAAATGGGAAGTTTGCCTGCAGGTCATTATAATTATCAATAGCATCTAGCACTGTAAATATATATGCATATATAATCTATAGCTATAGATGAAGAAACTCTATATCTGAAATAGGCTGATTTCTATAACTGACATCATCATTTCTTTTTTTTTTTTGGGGGGGGGCGGGCATCACAGTTCTCTATTGGTCGTGGGAGTTACCCAGCGCTGCTCCTAAGAGCTGCCGCTGGATTTAAACCGCCAAGCCGATGGGCTGCAGTCCCACACTCAACCACTTATGCCACCGGGTCTCAGCCCAACATCATCATTTCTTAAGAACCTACTGCATCCACAAGGCTCTGAACTTTTTATTTCCTCAGAACTCACTCTCAGAGAACTAGGGCAAGCAGCATGTAGGAACCTAGAGGGGGAAACTGCTATCTTGAATGATCAGGCATTATCCAGGAGAGCTCAGTTAAGTCATTTTACTTTTCTGTTCTTGTTTTCTCAAGGTATTGAAGTGCTTTTAAGGCTTCTTCACACCTGACCATTTGACTCCTGAAAATATAATGTATTGCCCCAACATATCAAAACACCTTAGGAAACTACAGTTTTTCAATGATTGACCACGTCTTAATTAGCCTCATTATTTTTTAATTTATTTTTATTTTTTTCCAATCATTTTATTGGGGGCTCATACATCGTTTTTCACAATATATAAATAAGCATACTCATCAAGCACCCTCTCATGTCCACTTCTATTATTGTACTCCAATTGTCCGCCTTTTCCCTTAAGCCCCTAGTATCGGCTTTTCCATTCCTTCCCCTCTTCTCCTGGTCTCTCCTCCCCTCCAACCCTTAATAGCCTCATTACTTTTACATCTGTGTATATATATATATATATATATATATATATATATATATATATATATGTGTAGATGTATTGTCTACCGCCTAACCTCCCAAATGCTACCTTCTCAACCTCCCTAATGCCCTCCCTAATGCTGTGACCCTTTAATACAGTTCCTCAAGTTGCGGTGAACCCCTGACCATAAAATTTTGTTGTTTCCTACTTCATAACGGTCATTTTGCTATTGTTATGAATTGGGTAACACCAGTGAAAGGGTTATTCAAAAGTCACAGGTTGAGAACCGCTGGTCTACCAGAAGAATTCTTGGTGGCATAGTGGTTTATGCATTGAGCTCTTAACCACAAGGTCAGCAGTTTGAACCCACCGGCCATTGAGAAAGCTAAAGGGGTGTGCCCCAGAGTTGACTTGAGAGGAGTGGGAATTGCATTCCTGTGTGTATGTACCGAAAGACGTATCAAACCAAATTCCGAACCACTGCTATCAAGTCCTTTCTGATTCATACACCCAGTATGATTTCATTCACCTAAATTCCTAATAAGTGTTGTAAATATCATTCATGATGTCTTTGTACTCAAAGAGTTTTAGTCACCCTATGGCCCTGCCCCCCCCACCTCTCTCACACACAATGAGGCACAAATAGCTTATATGTCCAGATTTATCTGATTTTCCGATCATAGGGGGTAAGTCAGCAACTCTATATCATAAAATTTGCTAAAGGATTGGCAAGACATTCAGAAACACACACACACACACACACACACATCTCTTAGTACGAAAGACCACTGCAGCATGTCACATTGAACATATAAGCAGAGAATTGAATTAAAAAAGAATGGGAAACATGAAAAGTTTATGGCGAACAAAAGTTAGTAAATTAATATCAATTGTTTCAGACCCCACTGTAACTACCTTCATATGTCTATGGACAGTGCTAAAATAACTATTTTATTTTAGCATTTATGTAAAAATTTCAGATGGATTTTCAGAGTTTGGCTCTTGTCTGTAAAATCCCCACACCACTTCCTCTAATATGTTATGACACTCCCCATCTCTAACCCTCCCTTTTATGGGGGTGTTCAGATTTTAGAAAATTCTATATTAGAATTTTATATTAGAAATCGGGGTGCTTCCCTTCTGTTCACAAGCTGTATTATTAAGGATGGTCAAAAACAAAATTGTGGTTTCAAACAAAGCATTTTGGTCTTCCTACTTATCAGCTCAGCAGACAAATGCTTCCACAGATGGTATTGTGTTCATGATAACAAACACAGTCTTTTATAATAAGCATACATTTTGAATAGTATAAAACTAAGTTCAAGTAAATGATGACGATACTTACATGTTTTTCTTTAGCCTATGTGGCCAACCCAGCCCAACCCACTGCTGGGAAAGCCACTGTGACTCATAGGGACTCATACAGGCAGAAGGGAACCACCCCACAGGGTTTTTCTAAGACAGACTAATGGGAGCTGACTAGCCAGCCTTGTTCCTGCAGAGAAAATGGTTCTTGTGGCTGTTGTTCACCTAGTCCATGCCCACTCATAGCAACCCTGCATACAAGAGAACAAAATACTGCTCTGTCCGGCACCGCCTCACAGCTGTTCCCATGCCTCCCTCTCTCCTGAGGACTGGCTGATGGCTTTGAACGGCTGACTCTGCAGTTAGCAGCTCAGCACACAAACACGACACCACTGGGACACCTTTCTGTCTTCTGAACTAGATGATAAATGACTACAAAGGAAAGGCCGTAGCCCAAACTTGTTACTTTTGAATGTTTCTCAATACGCAGTCAATAGGTATTCAATATATATTCATTAAAAAAAAAATCCAGCCAGCATCTGAAAAAAATTTTCTGAACCAAACTCATTTTGTATTTTACAAATACAAACAGAAATGGTGAGAATAAAAACATCTCAAATAATGAAAGAGAACTAATCAGCCAAATGTACATAAAACTTTATAAAGTAAGTCCAGTACTGGGAATTATTAACTGAGCTATCCTGCACAATCTATACTGCATAGACTGCTGCTACATGAAGGACCCCCGGAGAGTCCAGCAGAAAAGCCACCCAGCTGAGCTTAACCTATATTGTCAATTCATAGAGCCATTAATAAATAAAATGCTTGCTTTTACTCACTAGGTTTTAGGGTGTTTTGCTATGTGGCAATGTGTAACTGAGTCAATAATTATAAGTGAAACCCTGGGAAGTGATTTTTAAAGTTCACGTTGGGTGCCTACACAAAGAGAAAATTCCATTTTTCCACGAACATTCTAAAGCCTTTTCACATACATATTGATCTGATTAATATTGCTGAAACATTTGGGGAGACGTGTACTGTTATCTACAACTTACTTTGAGTTATACTTAAAAAATAAAGAGTAGCTTGATAGATGTATAGAGAGAAAGCTAGTTGGAAAAATACGTGATAACATAAATCTAGTAAAATGTCAGTTATAATGTATTTGTAGTCACTGTAAAACTATTTAAACTCTTTTATAATTCATTTCTTAATAAAATGTTAGAAAAACAGGTGGACTTAACAATGATACCTTCAAAATCAAGCTGAATGGAGAGGGAAATGGTACCTTCATATCATGGGATACAATATAGTCATTAAAAAGAATAGATGAAAGAATGCTTATTATCAAACATGAAAAAATCTACAAATATGAGAAACTATAAAATGGCATATGCAATATATCTTTTGGGGGCATCACTGCCCTCTGGTGGGAGTAGGAGGTCCAGCCTTGCTCCTGGAGAGCTGCTGCTGGATTTGAACCACCAGCCCAGTGAGCTACAGTCCCTCACACAACCATTACTCCACCGGGGCTCAGCCCCATATCTTTTGTTTAAAAATCAAATTGAAAGTATAGCTACTGAGGATCAACAACAAAAGATATAGTCAAAATTATTACTTCTGAACAGGGGACTGTATCGTTTCTTTTCCTCTCAACATTGTGTTTTTAACACTGTCCTACTTAATTAGAAAAAGTTAAAAGGTAATTAAGAGGATAGAGTTCAAATCCTCTTTCCTGGAAAGGAACTTTAAAAAACAAAAAGTTATCGTATGTTTTAGAGCAAGGGGGGAAAGCAGCATAAAGAGCACAGGATTTATAGAACTGAAGAGTTTATTGAGCTACAGGGAAGGACTGTTTTGACAATAAGAGGAACTCCATGGAAGTGCAGAGACTGCATCTGTTCTGTTCCTGGAAACATAGTCCTCTGGGAAAGGAAACTGTATTGGTGACCCACTGAGGTTTTGAAATTATTTTCAAGAGCAGAGAAATAGCTCATTCTATATTCAGCCAGAGTATCAAAATATAGACAGATGTTGTTCTTAATTTGTACCTAGCTTTCAATTCCCTCTATAAATTTAAGATGTGACAGAGAGCTGGAAATTGGAAAAGGAAGGGAGAGGAGCAGAAAAGGAGGCTCATGTTTCTGAAAAGCTACAATCTTCAGAGTAACTCAACTCGGCTCACTGCCCATGAGTTAGTTTCAACTCACAGCGACCCTTTGGCACCGGGTCAACTTGCCCTGTGGGTTGCTGAGACTGTACCTCTTTATGCAGGGGAGGAAGTCTCATCCTTCTCCCTCAGAGGGACTGACAGTTCCAAACTGCTGGCCTTGTGGATAGCAACCACTTATGTAACCAACCCACTACACTATCAGGGCACCTTCCATCTATAAAGAAGGCTAACTAAATTGTCAGTCAAACCTTACGAACACTCCCGAGTCCATTCAACAGTGTATTATCATCAGGATGGTCGTAATTCCCATTTGATAGAAGGCAAAAAGAGAGGATATCCTAAAAAATCACTATAAAACTATTTTGAAGAGTTTTTTACAAATTAATTTTGATCCCAAGTATCTAAACATGGAAACACAGAACACTTGTGATTTTCATTAGGTGCCATTGAGTTGGTCTGGACTCACAGTGACTCTATGAATGACTCAGAATGAAACACTGCCAGTCCTGTGCCATCTTCTCAATGAGTCTTATGTTGGAGTCGATTGTTGCAGCCCCAGTGTCAGTCCATCTTGCCAAGGGTCTTCCTCCTTTTTACTGCCCTTCTACTCTACCAAACATGATGTCCTTTTCCAGGGACTCTTCATTCTTTCTTTTTAATTAAATCAATGTATGGGGGACTCATACAACTCATCACAATCCAAAAATACATCCATTGTGTTGAACACTTTGTACATTTGTTTTCCTCATTGTTCTCAAAACCCTTGATTTCTACTGGAGCCCATGGTATCTGCTCCTCATTTTTCCTCTCCCTCCCTGCTCCTTTCTCCTCTATGAACCCTTGATAATTTATAAATTATTTTTATTTTGTCATACCTTACACCTTCCAACATCTCCCTTCACCCACTTCACTGTCCATCCCCCAGAGAGGATCCTTGCAGTGTTCTCCCTTTCTACAACAACTTCCCTCCACCCTCCCATTATCTCCTTTCTCACCACTGGTCCTGAGAGGTTCTTCTGTATTGAATTCCCTGTGTCTCCACTTCCTATCTGTACCAGTGTATATCTTCCAGTCCAGTCAGATTTGTAAGGTAGAATTGAGATCATGATAGTGGAGAGGAGGAAGCATTGAAGAACTAGAGGAACATTTTGTGTTTCATTGTTGCTACACTACATCTTGGCTGTTTTGTCCCCTCTCTGAGCCTTCTGTGATGGAATGACCAGTTGCCCACAGATGGGCTTTGGATCCCTACTCTGCACTCCTCCTCATTAACAATGACATGATGTTTTTGTTCTTTGACACCTGATAGCTGATCCCCTCAACACCTCGTGATCACCCAGGCTGCTATGCTTCCTCCATGTGGGCTTTGTTGTTTCTCAGCTAGATGTCTGCTTGTTTATCTTCAAGTCTTTAAGACCCCATGTGCTATATCTTTTGATAGCCGGGCACCATCAGCTTTATTTGCCACATTTGCTTATGTACCCACTTTGTCTTCAGCGATCCTGTTGGGACACTGGTGTGCTTCTTCCAGGTGCGCTTTGTTGTTTCTCAGCTAGATGGCCACCTATTAACCTTCAAGCCTTTAAGACCCCACGTGCTATATCTTTTGAAAGCCAGGCATCATCAGCTTTATTCGCCACATTTGCTTATGCACCCGCTTTGTCTTCAGAGATCGTGTTGAGAAGTTGAGCATCTCAGACTGCCCAATTATTAGAACAAAGTGTTCTTGTGTTGGGAGAGAACCTGAGTAGGGGCCCACTGGGATGGTTCTTTTGTGATAACATGTCCACAATATGTGAGACAAAGTCTCACCATCCTTGCTTCTAAGGAGCATTCTGGATGGACTTATTCTAAGAGAGATTTAATTTTTCTTTTGACACTTCATGATAGTTTCAAAATTCTTTACCAGCACCACAATTCAAATGCATCAAATCTTCTTGAACTTCCTTATTCATTGTTTAAGTTTCACATGCTTATAAGGCAATTGAAAACACCATAGCTTAGGCCATTTCCACTTAATCTTCAAAGTGATATGCTTGCTTTTTATAGCGGTTCTATGAAGCCATGCAAAGCTTACAAAATTCCTCACTCTCATGATAAAGGGAGAAAAGATCTAAGGTTCAGGAGTCCTCAGAAGTTTTAAACAGGGGGACAGTTCACTGTCCCTCAGACCATTGGAGGGCCGGACTATAGTTTGTTTTTTTTTAACTTTGAACAAATTCACCCTGGACCCGGGATGAGTCAGCTGCTAAGCAGGGCAGCAGTGGCGGCAGAAACACCCAACAGGCCAGATAAAAGTCCTCTGCGGGGCACATGTGGCCACAGGTCATAGTTTGAGGACCCCCAATTAAGTGGTCAAGAATTTAATTTTGCTTGGATCCATGATCAATGCTCATGGATGCAGCAGTCAAAACATCAAATGATGCTCTCCATATGGGGTAAATCTGCTGCATAAGTATCTAAGGAGGCAAAGTAAAAAACAATGGCTTCATGATGATGGTAGCAGAGTGCATGGCAACAGTGAAAGATGGAATGGAGCACAAGTGAGCAGACCCTTAAAATCTGAATCTGCAAAAGGGTCAACATTTTCCCGCTCCAATTCAATGATACATGTAAATGTCATAACACAAACAGTACTCTTTCTAACAACATATTCTTCAACCAGCACAGATTTGTTGTGAACGAAAACACAGGTAAGGGTGAGAGTTATAGGAATTTGCTGTGGCTTTTACTCAGACATCATAGAATATCATGTTTTCTAAAATGTGAATTTACAAAAATCCACTGAGTATCAAAGTGTTTTGAAGGAAACAACAAAATTCCTATATCAAACTCAATCTCTTCCTAGCTATTTAAAGTAAACAATAAGAAAAGCATACAAACTGCCGTTTTATAAACCTTGATGCCGCCTCAACTACACCTTAAAGATAAACTGTTTCTCAGGTATGCTATCTGGACAACCTAAGCTGGGCGATAAGACTTGGCATTTTAGAAAGTAGATTGAAAAAAGCACTCACAAATTTGTGTGAAATTTATTTCCTAGAGTCTCATTTCTGAGATTTAAATGAATGTTTGCAATTCTTAAAACAACAACACATATACACAAAACAAGAGAATGGTTTCCTTTATTTAAAAAAATTTACATAGATTGATCTTTAAATTTTAAGAAATGATTCTGACAAATTACTTTTCATTTCCACAGAAGATAATGGCCCTATTAAACGAAATAATAATAGGGAAAGGATTAAATGGGCTCTAAAAGAATATGATATTGATGTATCTACATTTTCCAGCTCATTCATTGAAAGGATTAGTAACCAGTGCAGTAGCTATTAAATTTGAGAGAGATTGCTTCCTAAGAACTGCCAGATGGCCAGAAGAAAAATCTTACAATAGTGTTATTGGAGCCCTTCAGACAAGGACAGATTATAATCTAGCTTTGAAAGCTGACAGGTATTAAGGAGGGTTTCTTTCCATTTGTAAATAAACTGGCTTATTGTCATAATGTCTGAGAAATGGAGAACAACAGAAATTTCCAAAAAAAAAATCCCAAAGCTTCTGGGAGCAAGCGTATACCTCACTACAATTGCTTACCCTCTTCTACATTCAATGTAAAAGCTAACTGTTTAGTAAACAACCACCCAGAGCCCACACAAACATATCTAACGACATATCCATCTGCCTGCGTGTTTATCTATAGATCTATGATTTTACTCTTCCCATGACTAACAGATTTGTGATTGGTTAAAATTTTGAAGACACACTAAGTGGGTGAACTTCACACAGACAAAAGGCATACATTTTCCTTAGGTAATTATGTTGGGTTGTTGTTGTTTTTTTTTAGTTTGTTTGTTTTTTAATCGACAAAGGCAATCAATCAATCTAATCATGAAATACCAATGAGCAACTTACAATTATTAGGTCTAACATATATTCTGAGCACTTGTGAATGTGATGTGGCTTTTCTGAACTTCATATTTTGCAAACATAACTCTATTAGTTTCTTTTTTTCATTTCATTATTACCTCTTACGACCACCTCCCACAGCCTTTTAACACATTTCTACGACAAGACCCATAGGATTTCTGATTTTTAAGGGTTCCAAGCTTGCTGCCAATTACGTTCTTCTGGGCTCGGTATGGTATATAATTCTCTCCTTATATCATTATACTTCTATTTTGTGCTAACATTCTAAATAGGTTTCACAGATTAAAAGCTGTATGATTAAGTCATACTTGTCAGGCTGTTCATTAGTGGTTCATTGAATAGGACAATGCTAATTTCAGCAGGAAGTAATGGAATGTAAAAGAACGTATATCATAATGTTGGATAAAGCCTTTCAAACCAATTCCATGGGGAAACTAGCCCTCATTTTTGTCCTCTTCATATTTCTTTATAATGTATTTCTTTAATTAATAGGCTATTTTTAGAGCAGTTCTAGGTTTACAACAAATATTGAACAGAAAATACAGAGATCCCACTACCCCCCAGCACAGTCTCCCATTATTATCACCTTGTATTAGTGTAGGTCATTTGTTACAACCAATGAACCAATATTAATACATTATTAGCAAAAGTCTTTAGTTTACACTAGGGTTCATTCTTTGTGTTACAGAGCTCTGTGGGTTTTGACAGTTTAGAATGTCATGTGGCTACAAAAACAGAATATATAAATCATATAAAAATGGAATGTTAAAAAATGTGTATCATAATGCTAGATAAAACCTTTTAAAACAATTCTACAAGGAAACTAGCTCTCATTTTCTCTCTCTCTTTCTTTCTCTCCTAATGTATTTTCATAATTAATAGACTATTTTTGGAACAGTTCTAGGTTTACTACAACTATCGAATAGAAAATACAGAGATCCTCCACCCTCACCCTCCCACATCACACAGAAGAGTTTCACTCTTCTGAAGGACTCGACTTATTCATGTCCCTCTCTCCCTCCGCCCGAACCCATGACAATGACGGATCCACTTGCTGTCTCTATCTTTTGCCTTTTCATGCATTTTTTTCTGGTGTGTGCATAAGAGAGAGCTTTATAACAAAGTCATGTATATGTAGAAAACATCCCAGTCCAGTCCAGATCAAGTACATATGTCTGATATTAACCCATGTGTCAGATACCAGGCTATGAATTCCTCTTCAGACTCACCCAACATATACTATGATGCTGAAGGCAGGAAGATCACAGGCCTGTAACTGGAAAGTCTTGTGGATCCAGTGGTGGAGGAAGCATCTTAGCACTGGCATGGGCCTCCACGTGGCTCCTCCAGCTCCAGGGCTCGGGCTGAGATCCTTGGGGCTTTTCATGCATTTTTACTGCCATAAGCTTTTAGGTTCTTTGAGTCCTTTCTGCCTCACGAAGTCCCTATTTACAATAGAATGAGCACTTCCTGGTCCTGTGCCACCCTCACAATCCTTCCTCTGTTCAAGTCCATTGTAGCCACTCAGTGAAGGTCTTTCTCTGTTTCCCTGATCTAAGCATGGTGTCTTTCTTCAGGTGCTGATCCTTTCTGAGGACATGTCAAAAGGCCATGACACCAAGTCTCTTAACCTTCATTTCTAAGGAACATTGAAGTACTTTTCCCAAGACAGATTTATTTGTTTTTCTGGCAGTCCATGGTATAGTTAATATTCTTTGCCAGAACTAAAATATCAAAGGCCTCAAATCTTCTGCTACGGTCTTTATTGCTTAGTTTTCACCTGCATATAAGGTGATTGAAAATACCATGACGTGGTATGCCCACCTTACTCTTCAAAGTGATATATTTGCATTAAACACCCTACAGAGGTCTTTGACAGTAAATGTGTCTGGTGTAATATGTCCTTTGATTGCCTGACTTTTTCCATGGCAGTTTATTGTAGATCCAAATTAAATGACATCCTTGACAACTTCAATCTTTCCTTCATTATAATTATATTGCTGATTGATCTAGATGTAAGACTTTTTTGTTTTATTTGTGTTAAGACTGTAGGCTGTAGTTTTGATCTATATTAGTGAGTGGTTTAATGTCACTTCACTTTCCACAAGCAAAGTTGTGTAATCTGCATATTGCAGGGTATTAATGGTCTTCTTCCTATTCTCTTCTGAAATTGGCTTGAATTTCTGTCAACTTCCTACCCATGTACTGCTGTTATCATTTTAAAATTCTCTTTAGCAAAATTTTACTACTATGTAAAGTTATTGATATTATTTGATAACTTCCACACACTGCTGTATCACCTTCATTAGAGCAAATATAGATCTGTTGACCAGCTATCTTCCAATTTTCTTGGCATAGATGAGCTAACATCTCCATGCTTTGTTGTTTTGTTTGAACATTTCACTTGGTATACCCTCAATTACTGGAATCCTGTTTTTCATCGCTGTCTTCAGTGAAGCTTAAACTTCTTCCTTCAATATCACTGATTCTTGACCTTATGCTATCTCTTGAAATGGTTGAACATTGGCCACTAATGTATGATACAATGACTGCATTCCTCCCATCTTTTTTTTTATGCTCCCTGCGCCATTCAAGGTTTTGCTTATGTAACCCTTTAGTATTACAAAGCAAAGCTTGAATTTTGTACTCATTTCTTTCATCTGGTGAAATCCTGATAGTGTTTTACTTTTTTGGTTTTCTAATTCCAGGTCTTTACACATTCTACTGTAATTTACTTTGTCATCTTGAGTCTCCCTTGGAAGTCTCCTGCTATGTTTTACTTCATCATTTTATCCTTCTTTTATCTACTCTACATTCAAAAACAAAGTTCAGAGTCTCTGATGGCAAGGTTGTCTAAGAAAAAAAACAGGATACATGATTATATAAACATAAATATGTACATATAAATAGGATTATATAGCAATCAGAATGTAGCTAATTAGTCCAAAGAGCAGTGCAGAGGGCTCAATTCAAGAGGCTCACTTTCACGAAACAATTAATATGTTGAAGGTCCTTCAACTCAATGTAGGCTGTCAGGCAAAGGTCAAGGAAGCAGATAGCGGTATCTGCCCTCAGGCAAAACAAGCAGAGCTGGACCACAGGCAGCAGAAGGCAGGATGGGGTAACATTTAGTACCTTGGGAGCCTAGCAAAACTGATCCCAATGATGGCTCAAGTTCTAGTGATAGATGGCCAAGCTAAACAATGCACCTTGGCTAAGTCCAAGGGTAATGCACCACACTGTTGAGGCAAAAGACTAGTTCAAGCAGCAGCACACTGGTCCAATCACCTGGGAGAAAAAAAGACGGAGGATGTCCTTGGAAAGCATTTATCTCAGCTGCCCTCCACTCAAGCTCTGACCTGAGTAAACTCTCCCCACATGATTCTACAGAAGGCTGGTTGGCACAATAAGCCTAATTATCATATCCTCTTTGTTCTTTTTACTCTTTCTTGTCTTTTTCACGACCTTTTGATATTGTCATGTATGATAGTTTTTTATAACATTCCATAACTCTTAACCTTTGGTCATTAGTTTTCAATGCATCATATCCATCCTTGTAATGATTTATCTATTCGGTGGGATATATTTTGACTCTCCTGGACCTATTTTAATGTTCTTCAGCTTTTATGACCTATCTTTTGAACCTCCCCACATGGAATGCACAAGAAACAAACTGAAGGAGATTTGATTTTGCAAAACCAACAACTATTCGTCGAAAATGCCCATCTCTGGGCATTGTTTCTATCATCAGTGCTCTATTTTCCAACTGGTGACCCTTCTTATTTGTAATGTTGACATTCCTATCACCAGCAATTAATACTGTATCTTAATTGCATGTTTGATCAACTCTGGACCTCAGAATTCTGTAAAAATATTCAATGCCCCCATTTTTGGCATTAGCAGTTGGTGGGTAAATTTGAATAAACTGGTCTTCCTTGTAGGGATGTAGATATTACCCCATCACTGTCATTGTTGAATTTCAGGCAAAGTCTTAAAAGATTCTTTTAAACAGTAAATACAATGGCATTCCTCTTCAATTTTTCATTCCAGGCATAGTGATTCATATGAGAGTGTGATTCAAAATAGGCAACACTAGTCGATTTCAGCTTCCTAATACTTAGGATATAGATCTTTATATCTATTTCATTTTTGATGATTTCCTGTTTTCCTAGATTCACACTTTGTGCATTCTACATTCCTATCAGTCATGAATGTTTCTAGCTATTTCTTCTCATTTTGTGTGTGCTACATCAGCAAATTAAAGTTCTGAGGACTCAACGGCAATAAGTCTGAGTTTGAGCACTAGTTGTTGGTATTATTGATTTGAGATTAAATGCAGTGAATATTGGACTATTTTGTAAAGAATCCATATTTACTCAACTAAAATAGGTGCATTCAGGTAGTTATGGGAAATTTATTGTTCACAAATTTGTCACACTTGTCTAGGATCAGAACCTGGTTACATAGGTAGTCAAGTAGTTCATGCTGAAGTTGAACCCTTGTGAAAGCGGTCAGATCACCGACCCACCAATATTATAATTAAACCAACTAGTTCATTAACATGCACTCAGGAACTGCCACTATTGATATCCAAGACAGCAAGGTATTTTCAAGACAACCCCCCCCAAACACTGCCATATAATCAATTCTAAATCATAGTGACTCTATATAGAGTTTCCAAGACAATAAATCTTTACAAGAGCAGATACAGCCTTATTGTTCTTCCATGGAAAGGTTGATGAATTTGAACCACCAACCTTGAGCTTAGCAGGTCAATGCTTAACTGACAGCACTACCAAAGCTCTTGCCAGGAAGAGAAAATTAAGTCCCCAATATATAACATTATTTTGAAAAAGAATAAAGTTGAAGGACTCACACGTCCAAGTTTCAAAACTTACTATGAAATAATCAAAATAGTGTGATACTTATCTAAAGATAGGTACATAAACCAAAGGGGACAGCAGTTAGAGCCCAGAAATAAAATCATACATCTATGGCCAGTTATTTTTTAAGAGGAGCATTCATACCACATTGTGGACAGATCCTGAGTTTATTCAGTCTTTAATGTGTCAACCTGCAGCTGGGTTTTGGATCTCCACTACTTTCCCACCCCTTCACAGTGATTTGGTTGCTTGATTTTTAACTTCTTGATTTTAAAACATCTGGTCTTTAATGTGATACCATTTAATGAGGGAAAGAATAGGCTTATATCTAAATGGTGCTGAAATAACTTGTTGAACACATGCAACAGAGTAACAGTGAACAGTACTTTATACCATAAATGAGAATGAACTCACAATGGAGCAAACTAGATGTAAATAGAAGACATAGAATCATAAAACACTTTTTAAAAAGAGTAAATCTTCAGGATTGTGGCTATGGCAATGGATTGTAGTATGATAGAACCCAAAAATCATTAGCAACAAAACAAAAACACAGAGAATTAAGCTTCATTAAAATGACAAACTTTTGTATAGTCAAGGACTCAAAGAATGGTAGAACATATTTATAAGTATTGATTTATAAAGAATACATAAAAACTCCAACTTAACAACAAAAAGATAAACCAATTTTAAATGGGAAAGGACTTAGAAAGATACCCCTCCAGAGAAGATATTTATATTGCCAGCAAGTATATTAAAATAACTTCAGAATCATTTAATCATTATGGAAATAGAAATAAAAACCTCAATGAGATATCACTTCACACTTGATTACTAGATAAAGCAGAAAATGAGTTTTAGAGAGAATGTAGAGATATTGGAATCTTTGTGCAGTGCTGGTTGGAATGTACAGTTGTCCAGCTACTATGCTAAATAGCTGGTTGGTTCTTTTAACAGTTAAGCATAGATTTACCATGTGACCTAGAGATTCTACTTTTAAGTAAAAACCAAAAGAGATGAAAATTGATCCATATATTTGTACAGCAATGTTCTTTGCAGAATTATTCACAATAGCAAAAAAGTGAAAATAACTCAAGTATTCAATAACAAGTGAATACATTTAAAATATGTGGTATATGCAGCAATGTAAAATTATTTTGTTCAGAGACAAATGAAATTCTGATACATTCTACAAAACAAATGAAGCTTTTAAGAACATGACAGAAAGTAATATAGACCAGAAACTACAGAACAGATAGAGTATGATTCCAGTTATCTACACATAATCTCCTCTCTGGGGTACAGACAACAGGGAAGTGGGTGAAGGGAGACATAAGACAGTGTACCATGTGACAAAATAATAATAATTTATAAAGTATAAAGGGTTCTTGCGGGAAGAGGGAACAAGGAGGAAGGGGGAATATGAGGAGCTAATACCAAAGCCTTAAGTAGAAAGAAAATGTTTTGAGAATCATGATGGCAACAAATGTACAAATGTGCTTTGCATACAATAGATGCATGTATTAATAAAAGTTGTATGCGCCCCAAATAAAATGTTTTAAAAAAAAGAAAGAAAATGCCTAAAACAGGAAAATTACACACTAAAAAAATAAGTTAAATGTTACCAGGGGCTGAAGGCAAAGAATGGGAATTATTATCCAATAGGTAACATTTCTGTTTGGGGTGATTAAAAATATTTTAGAAGTAGTTAGTGATAATGGTGATTCAAAATTCTAAATGTAATTAATGCCACTGAAATGTTTGCGTGAAATGATTAAAATGACGCAATGTCATGTTTTCCTTCACACAATACATTTTTGCTAAAAAACAAATTGATCAAAAAGAGAAAGCGAGCAAATGACTGACTTGAGATTGCTATTGTTGCCATTGTGTGTTGCCAAATTGATTCCGGTTCAGAGTGGCCCTGAAGGACAGAGCCGAATCGGCAATCAGGGGTTTTGATGCTGTATTAGGAGCATTTTGAATCTCGTTGGTAGTACTTTGCATGGCTTAATTACCTCAATAATTAATAATAATGATAATAAAGTTCTTCCTTTGCCTACATAAACTCTGGCTACACTTAAACGTAACTGCTCATTTTTCCCTTATAAAAAGTTAAAACAAACAACTGTTCAATAAACTTAATCTGAAATGTATCTGCTGCTGGATACATGCCTATGGAATACAATGTCTCTTTAAGAAATTGGAGCAGGAGTTTTTCTTCTCTAGGGTAAACTTTAAAGAAACATATATTCCTCTCCTTATATTGAATTTTCTTTCTTCTGGGTCCTAATGCTTCCCTTCAGAATAAAGTTAGAATAGTTTAAGGTAAATAATTAAAGTTGACAATAGCAGAGTTATGACTTCTGGGGTTTTTATGCCTACAAATCCCACTGCAAGTACCCCAGTATTATAAGTTGCTTACAAATTATAATATATACCTTCTCAGTGATACATGAGTTGGATTGCCCTAATAACTCGCAAGTCTTTCTGTGTCATATTTATGGCCAAGTTACCCCCAAGCTGTATCTATATTTGATACTCTCCATGATCACCATAGTACATTATTTTTAACTTGATTCTATTGCCTTTCATATCTTGGTTTATTTGTATGACTTAAGATAATTTACCCTGCAACAATATTTCCAGGATTTGTACCAAGAGATGATTTACTTTGTCAACATGGGTTCATTTCCAGTCTTGCATCCATAACACGGCAGCTCAGAAAAACTCCAGTTTTAAGGTATACATTTGTAGAATAAGAATCCATCCCCCGACAATCCTGGTTTTCAAACCTGGCTGTCAGTTAGATAGGTCCTTTCCTTTAGAAAAAAATACCCTGGTCTAGACCACATCTTATGAGTTAGTGCTAAAATATGAGTAAACGAATCAAAATCCACGCTGAACTACAGACAATTACATATCCTGTTTCTTAAATGTCTATATAAACTGTCAATCTTTTGAGGGAGGAAATTCAATTGATCTGGCACATTTGCTCTTTGTAAAGTCAAGATAGTGACTACTCAGAGCTTCATGCTCTCCTGTGTAGTAACTAATTGATTATTCAATGATTTCATCTAGCACTGAATCTTTAAAAGTAGAAAAATTAACCTGACTTATAACAAGTATAATTTGCTTGTCCTAAAAAAATAAATAAATAAAAGAGTCAGGCACTAAAACTGCCCTGTTCAAATCAACAAGCCTTACCTGTCTTTTTGTTTTGTTTGCTTTATCAGATACCCAATTTCCCACTTTAAATCACAGGGCCTCCAGGGAAGGAACTCCATCTTGCTTATCTTTTATTGCCTTATAAAATTGAATACTATGCTTCAAGTATAACAGAGGCTGAAATATTTGTTGACCTGAATTTCAATTCTAAAATGTATCATTGTGTACCACAAATACCACACAATGTACAAAATCATATTGTTTTAAATTTAGTGCATATTAGAGCTCATAATTTCTACTAAACAATTAGAGAGTATTTAATATTATCTATAAAGTATTAGGAAACAAGCTGTGAGATACATGAAGCAGTAAACCAGGAAAATTAGAAGTTGTCAAAAATGAAATAGAAACCTTGATTGCTGATATGCTAGGCATTAATGAATGAAAATGGACTTATATTGGAAATTTTTAATTAGACTCTCACATGGTCTACATACACAATGATGATTTAAACAGCATGACATTCAACATCAATCTATCCTAAAACACAGTACTGCGAGTAGTAGGATGATACATATACCCCTACACCAAAAATCCCAGTTAATAAGACATCTATTGAAATGTATGGACCAACCAGTAATGCCAAAGATGAGGAAATGGAAGGTGTTTACCTCTTATATTTTGAAATTGATCAGACAAGGAATAAAGTTGCATTGATAAAACAAAAAAGATCAGGATCCAAAAAATTATCTTAGTGATACAAACTAAACCAGAAAGCGC
This sequence comes from Nesogale talazaci, assembly GCA_004026705.1. Taxonomy (NCBI): domain Eukaryota; kingdom Metazoa; phylum Chordata; class Mammalia; order Afrosoricida; family Tenrecidae; genus Nesogale; species Nesogale talazaci. Next base: position 217,379 of record PVJH01000208.1, read on the forward strand.
ACTATAGAATTTTACAAGATTAACAACCTATTCATGGGGCTTAGCCCCAGTGGTATAGTAGTTGAGTGTGGGACTGCGGCCCACTGGCTTGGCGGTTCAAATCCAGCAGCAGCTCTCCAGAAGCAAGGCTGGGCCTCCCATTCCCACCAGAGGGCAGTGACGCCGCCCCCCCTCCCAAAAAAAACTATTCATTAAAAATACCATTCTACAATAATGTACATGACTACTATAAATATGGGATTCCCCACATGTAATGCACAGGCATAAAACTGACTAAAGATGTGGAAAGAAATGATGAAGAAACTCAGCATCACCAGTTAGAACAAGGTCAGGGACTGATTGCAGATTAGACCATCATTGTTCATAGGCGAAAATCGAAGCTGAAAAAAATTAAAGCAAGTTCATGAGTACCAAAGCACAACTTGAGTTTATCAAACCTTGGAGACTACCCCAAGAATACATTTGGCACATTAAAAAGTAATGACTGGGGCTGAGCCCCAGAGGCGTCGTGCTTGTGCGCAGGACTGCGGCTTAAAACCTCCACCGGGATGGAGGTTCAATTCCAGCTCCACAGGAGCAACGGCTGGGCCTCCTACTCCCACCACCAGAGGGCAGTGATGCCTAAAATAAAATTTAAAAAAAGTAATGACTGAAGACCAGATGAATTGTGGGATGCCATCAAATACATCATATACAAAGAAAGGCTAAAAAAGACAAAAGGGGGTAAGGGAATGTCAGAAGATATTCAGAAGCAGAAGGAAATAATGATGAAGTAAATAGCTGAGCAAAAGATTTCAAAAGATGTCCAGAAAACAAAGTAAAGTATGATAATAAAGTGTGAGTTGCAATATTGAAGGATCACAGAGGTAAAAAATTGAATGATGCAGAAGCATCAAAAGAAGATGGAAGGAGTATACAAAATTACTCTAAAAAAAAAAAAGATGAGGTCACAGTCATCCTGGAGGCATCATAAGATCAAGAACTGATGGTACCACAGGAAGAAATCCAAGCTGTATTGAAGGCACTTGTGAAAAACAAGACTTCAGGAATTGACAAAGACTATTGAGATATTTCAATAAAGGAATGCAATACTTGACGGACTCATTCATCTGACAAGACCAGAACAAGATTTGCAACCCGGTTACTTGACCAAATGATTTGAAGAGATCCATATATTTGTCTAATTGAAAGAGGTGTTATCCAGTGGAATTCTCAAATTATATCCTTAATAGCTAATTCAAGTTATGTTGAAAATTATTGAAAAACTATTTCAGCAGGATGCAGACAAAGAACTACCAGGGAATCAAGCAAAATTCAGAAGACGATGTGAAATATGTCAGATGGATCTTGCCTGAAAGTAGAGAACACCTGAAAGATGTTTACATGTGCTTTCTTGACCATGGAAAGGCATTAAACTGTGTGTATTATAACAAATAAGAGATAGCAATGTGAAGAATGGGAATTCCAGAACACTTCTTTATGCTCTTGTGAAACCTATATATGGACTAGGAGATATGCTAAGGTTTAAAATCTAGCAAGGTACACATAAGGGTTTGTTCCCTTTCACCATATTTACTATGTATGAGGAGAAAATAATCAGAGAAGCTATAGAACTAGCTTCAAAGAAACTATGGGAGAAGAACATAGCATCAGGATTGGAAGGAAACATATCATCAATCTGTGATATACAGATGACAGTCTTGCTTGTTGAAAGCAGAGAGGACTTGAAGAGCTTACTATTGATGATCAAAGACTAAAGTTCACAGTATGGATTAAACCTTAACATAAATAAAAGCCAACAACAAAAAGTCTCACAACTGGAACAACAAACAACATTAAAGTATATATCATTTTATAGTTAAGACTATTAAGAGTTTCTGTAACAAGAAAGTTGCTAAATTCTTTACACACATATTTCTTTTTTTTTAATTATGGTAAATATCTAACAAGGTATTTGCCATTTCAACATTTTTACATGTACAAGTGGCAGTATTATCTTACATTATTTAACCATCAACATTATCCTCCATTATTCAAATTTTCCATCATTCTTAACAGAAGTTCAATGTTACTTATGCAATGAGTCCCATAACCACAAACAAACTTTGATATCTATACTCTTGCCTATCCTAGATACTTCATATAATTGAGATCACACAGCATTTTTTATTTTATAACTAATTTATTTCACTTAGTACAATCTTTCAAAGGTTCATCCATGTTGTTACATGTATCATTTGTCTTTATGGCTGAGCAAATTTCATTGTATATACCATATTTTGTTTACCTATTTATCTGTTGATAGACATTTAGGCAGCTTTGACCTTTTGGCTTTTGTGAATAGTGTTACAATGAATACCAGTCCTTTAGTCCTCACAACCTTATGATGCTGGTCAATAGCATTAACTCTGCTTTATAAATAAATACATCGAAATTTAAAATGAGTAAATAACAAGTAACATGGTTAGCTACATGGGAACAAATTTCCATCTATCTTTCTGCAGTCTAATTTTTTATTCACTGCTCCATACAAGCAATCCAGTGATCTATTATGGGCAAAGCATGGCTCTAGGTACTGAGAAAAAAAGATGAGTTGGACATAGTCCTAGACTTCAAGTATCTTTCATTTAGTAGGTGAGATAAGGTACACTGCAAGGGTTTCTGACGCCATTGTTTTTCTCTAAACTGGCATATTTGGCTGTACACAATAAAAGACTTTTCTATCTGGGACTGCATAAATAGAGGTTTCTGTCTAACCCTTGAGAGACTAGGGAAAAACTACCTCATGCCCCAATAAAATGATTTATAAAGAAAAAAGGAGGGGGAAAGAGGAGCTTATACCAAGGGCTCAAGCAGAAAATATTTGGAAATGAAGATGGCAATATGTGTACAAATATGCTTGATACAAATGATGTAATAAATGGTATAAGAGCTGTAACAGGCACCAATAAAATTATTGGAAAAAAAAACAGTGAGTGGTAAGAGTGGTGATTCTGGGAGTGTGGAAGGAAGGTGGGGTAAAAAGGGGGAACTGATTATAAGGATCTACATAAAACCTCCTCCGTGGTGAAAGGACAACAGAAATGTGGGTGAAGGGAGACATTGGACAGTGTAAGATATAACAAAGTATTAATAATTTATAAATTATCGAGGGTTCATGAGGGAGGGGGAGCAGGTAGGGTGGGAAAAATGAGCTGATACGAAAGGCTCAAGTAGAAAACAAATGTTTTCAGAATGATGGCAACAAATGTGCAAATGTGTTTGACATGCAATGGATGGATGTATGGATTGTGATAAGAGTTGTATGAGCTCCCAATAAAAATGATTAAAAAAAAACAACCCAACTCCCTCATGAGAAGATAGTTCCTTAGAGAGGGTCAACACTAGCTAATCACTCCTTAATGCCAACTTCGCTTTTGCTTGACCTTTCATGGAAGCCGAAGGTCTTCCTTCATAACCATGCTGTAGGAATGCACGGTGGCAACGTGGATTAAGCATTAGACTGCTAACCATGGGTAGGCAGTTCGAATCCACCAGCAGCTCTGCAGGAGAAAGATGAAGCTAAGTGCTTCTGTGAAGATTGGAACTCTCAGAAATTCTAAGGTGCAGACAGATCCTGTTCTATCCTATTCAAGTGCTATGAGCTAGAAACAACCCGACAGCAAGGTGCAAGCTTGATCTGTGATCCGGGTAGCCTGAAAAATGGTTCAAATGTCTGAAACTCTTGATTCAAGAAATATGGGAATTTCAAAGACTTCTGACAATGCATTCAAAAAGTGAAAACAAGGTATTAGGAAACTGTCAATACAGAATTAAAGCCCTACTCTGTTTCCATAAGCTTTTTCTTATTTTATTTTTTTTAATGATTCTCACAGAGCTATTGCTGATTAAGTGATGGGAGAAAGTTTATTTTCCTTTATATTGTTCTTCTTTAGACTGTTCTATTTCTTTTGACAATTTATGGTATAGCTGATTCCTCACATGTTCAAGCAGACAAGACTTATCTACCTAGTCCATTCAGGAAGACAGGTGTATTGGTCTGGGTAGACTAGAGAAACAAATTCACAGACACACTCATATGTGTATAAGAAAGAGTTTCATATACAAGAACAGTTGAATATTGAGAAACCATTCCAGCCCAGTCCAGATGAGGTCCATAAGTCTGATGCCAATCTGTAGATCAAGTCCATAAGTCTGATACCAATCTACAAAGTCCTCTTCAGGCTCATGAAACACACGCAATAACAATGAATGCAGAAAAAAATCACAGGCCAGTGGTGGTGGGGTGGAGTCTTGTGGGTCCAGTGGTGTTGTAAGCATCTCAGCACTGGGAGGGCTCTCCACATGGCTTCTCTGACTCGAGGTCTGGCTTCATCAGTCTCTATCCAGGAGTTTTCTCCACAGGGATGCCTTACAGGGAGTGAGCCAAGAGATAAAGTGTCTCCCGCCTCCAAGGAGGAGATAGAGGAGTTCCCAGAATCCTCAGGAGAAAGCCAGACCCACACAGACGTCTCATTAATTATATCCTAATTGACAAGCTACACTCCATCCCTAGATTCTTGATCCTCAAATTGACACCAGTTTTTGTAACTACCACAAGAGGAACCTGACAGACTTTAAAGAAGAAAATTTTCTATGTGTCTTAATTTTTGCTATACGATGAAAAATTTTAAAATGTACTCTTATATAGCTGAAGACAAAATGAGTGCACAAGAAAATGTAGTGAAGAAAGCTGATGATACCTGACTATCAAAAACTATAGCATTTGAGGTCTTAAAGCCTTGAAAATAAACAAATGGCCATCTAGCTGAGAAGCAACAAGTCCACATGGAAGAGGCACACCAGCCTGAGCGATCATAAGGTGTCCATAAGACCAGATAACAGGCATACTGTTGAGAAGGAGCGGGGCCGGGAAAGAGACCCAAAACCCATCTGTAGAAAATGGGGTATCACTTCACAGAGGGTTCACAGGGAAGGGTGCAGCAAAGCACTGATGAAACACACACTATTCTTCTGGTTCTTTGAGGGCTTCCTCACCCCCCACTACCATGAACCCACTCCTACTTTTCACTTTGGGCGAGACTGGTGCATGTACAGATGGTAGCCGTCAACACACAAAATCCAGGTCAGATAAACCCCTCCGAACAAAAGTGGGACAATCAATACAGGAAGGTAGGAGACTGATGGGGAGGAAGGGGGAACTGATTGCAGTAATCGACACAGAGGCACACACCTCCTAGAGGGAGGAAAACAGAAACCTTCAGGAAAAGGAGACAGCAGTCAGTGCAAGATATGAAAATAATAATATTAATTTATAATTTGTCAAAGGGTCACGAGTGTGGAAGATGGGTAGGAAGGGGGAACCAATTACAAGGATCCACATATAACCCCCTTCCTGGGGGACAAACAACAGGAAAGTGGGTGAAGGGAGATGTCAGACAGTATAAGACATGACAAAATATCAATAATTTATAAATTATCAAGGGTTCATGAGGGAGGGGGGCTGGGTTGGAGGGGTAAAATGAGGAGCTGATACCAAGGGCTCAAGTATAGAGCAAATGCTTTGAGAATGAAGATGGCAACATAAGTACAAATTTGCTTGATACAATGGATGGATGTAGTGCTTGTGATGAGTTGGATAAGCCCCCATTAAAATGATTTTTAAAAAATTATTTTTATATGCAAACTTCCTCTAGTTCCCATGCTGCCTCCCACCCACTATCATGACCCCAATTCTACCACATAAATCTAGCTAGACCAGGAGATGTACAGTGAAGTTGGAAACATGGGAAACTTAGGATAGATAATCCATCAAGACTAGTGATGGGAGTGGTAATACCAGGAGGGTGGAGGGATGGAGGAATGGAGAGGGAGAGCCAACTTCAGGGATCTACATGTAGTCTCCTCTCTGGGGCATGGCCAACAGGGAAGTGAATGTTGGGACACATTGTACAGTGTACAGGATGAAAAAATAATTTGTAAATTACTAAGGGTTCAAGGGGAGGGGGGGAGGAAGGGAAATATAGGGAGCAGATAATGGGGGCCTGGAGGGAGAGAGAATGTTTTGAGAGTGATGATGGCAATGGTTGTGTAAAAGTGGCCTGACTACAACTGATGTTGTTAGGGATTGTGATGGGAGTTGTAGGGGCCCCCCAATAAAATGATTAATTTTTTTAAAAAGGGGGGAAGGGAAAGGGGAGAATTTTTTTTTAAAGGAGCTTGTATCAAGTGCTCAAGTGGAAAATATTGGGAAATGTATGTGGAAATATGTGTGCAAATGTGCTTGATACAAATGATGTACTGAGTGTTGTATAGCTGTAAGAGCCCCCAATAAAATTTTTTTAAAAAATTATTTTTATAATCAATCTTATATTTTTCGCCTACTAATTCCCCAAACTGTAATTAGGACTTCTGTTTTGTTTTGTTTAGTGGGCATCACTGCCCTCTGGTGGTCATGAGAGCTACCCAGAACTGCTCCTGAGAGCCGCTGCTGGACTTGAACCGCCAAGCCTGTGGGCTGCAGTCCCACACTCAACAACTTACACCACTGGAGCTCAACCCAGGACTTTTTTTTTTTTTTTTTTTAAGAAACAGACCTTTTCTGTTTTTCAATTCTGAATTTATTCCCCCAAACATAAAGTTTGGTGAGGTCTTGTAAAATTGCTTGTGACAATTTTAGTCTAGGGAAGAAGAATCAGAGCTAGTTAAATGTTGTCTAGGCAAAAAATGAAGACATTCCAGTGAAGAAGTAACATGTAAAAAGACACACTCAAAACATCACTTGATACTAAGCATTTGGAAATATAAAAGCTCAGTTGAAAAAGTGGAATAGGGTGAGAAGGCAGGGTTTGAGGGAAGGAAGCAGATTGTGCAGGGCTTTTGAGATAAAAAAAAATAGTGGGGTTTAATGTCAGTGGGCAAAGTGGGACCCACTTTGGCTTTTGCAAAGAAAAGCAAGAGAAGATTGTGGGCTTTGGGATGCAAGGTCCAGTTCTTCTGTTGGGAGTCTTCGTTTTTTTGTAGACTGGAAATGTGGTGAGTGGGATACTTCCCCGAATTGGAAGATGAGATAAAGGAGTGACAAAAAGAAAATTATTTCTGTGAACTGAAGAGAAGGAACTGGGGTGGGAATGGTAAGAAAAACAAGTGAGTGAGATGGCACAAACGTGCAGTTAGACAGGACGAGGACAGTGGCAGAGGAAAGTGAAAGCAAACAAATCTGAGAGACCTTCTTAAGAAGGTTGGTTGTTCACAGAGGAGGCACAAACTGACCAGTGGGATTTACTGAGGATGAAACACCTGTGTACGTGGGAAGAATTTGTCAAGAGAGTAAGAAGAGCGACCACAGAATGGGAAGACATCTTTAGCAACGACACAACAAGCACCTTATGACTAAAATCCACAATATTTTGCTAACTTACAACAAGAAAAAACAATTGTCTACTGAGAAGGTGGGCAAAGGACCTGAACATAAGTTTCAGAGGGGCCGAAATCCAAATGGCCAATAAACAGATGAGAAAATGTTCCTGATCATTAGCCATAAGAAAAATGCAAATTAAAATGAGCTACCACCTAACACCCTCCAAGGTAGCCCAATTCAAAACATCTGAAAGCAACAAGTGTTGGAGAGGCTGTGGGGAGACAGGAATTCTCATCCACGCTGGTGGACCTGCAGGTATGTAGAGCCACTATGGAAATCGATTTGACAATATCTAAAACACATGGAAATCGAGTTACCATACGATCCAGCAATCCCCTACTGGGCATATACCCAGAAGAGACAAGAAAGAAACCACGGCCAGACATCTGTGCTCTAATGTTTATTGTGGCACAGTGCACAATTATAAGGAGTTGGAAAAAACCCAAATTTCCATTAACAGATGAATGGATTGAAAAACGGTGGTACATGCATACAACGGAGTATTACACATCCCTAAAAAGCAGTAGTGAAAGTATGAAGCATATCGCTGCATGGAAATAACTGGAGGAAATTATGCTAAGAGAAATAAGCCAAGCACAAAAGGACAAGTACAACATGAGTCCACTGAGGCAAACTCAAAAAATCCAAAAGGGGCATAGGGAAGAAGCTAGTGAATACCTACATGCTTGGGGTGAGGTCCAGGTAATACGGCAGCAGTCAGACTAAACCCAGGTATACACATGGTACCCAACTAAAAAGGAGAGGTGAGAAAAAGAAATGAGTAGCTGGGGGAACAGGGCACTAACCCACCCAAGGGGAAGGTGTTGTTTCTATCTCCACAGGGAAAGAGGGACCAGACTTCAACCTGGTGCTCCAAGACAAGAAGGCAACACACTGGCATGAAGCAGGGAACCAAAAGAGAGGCCTGAAGGGTCAGCCCCACTCCCAATTAAGTGGACAGCCCCCTCCTCCCAGAAGAATTCATTTCAGAGGACAGTACTGAAGCTACAGCTCAAGGAAAGAGACGTGTCTAATCAGAGCACACAGGAGCCAACTAGAGGGGAGGAAAAAGGAGTGAAGCACATCCTGGCCCACCGACCCGGAGAACAACATTTCTGCTCAGAACAGCCAATGTACAGAGAGGACCACGGTGCTGGCCCCCTCACTGACCCATAGCACCATGGGAGACAACACTGACTGAGGATACAAGGTGGGAATTGTGTCACCCTGACCCCACCACACCAAGGCGAGGCCCTGGAGATGTGCAACAGAGCAGCAAGTGGGGCAGAGCAATGAAGTCGCCTGGGAAGACTAAAAATAGACTGTGGGGTCAGAGCGTGGCAGCCCCTCAGACTGGAATAGAAAACACTCACAAAGGACAACAAATAGACCTTGAATGATCTACAGTCCTTTCTCTTTTTTGTCATTGTTTGTTGTTATTGTAGCTATTGTTTTATTTTCTATTATTGCTTTGTTTTGCTCAGTCTTGTGTTTACGCATATTGTACTTTCTGCTTGTCTATCTGGATGAGAAAACTGGGATAAATAAGCCAGAGAAGAGTATGACAGGACGACAGTTCCAGGGGGACATGGGGAAGGGGGAGGCGGGGAAAGGAAGTGGGTGTTAACAAACCCAAGAACAAGGGAACAATAAGTAACCAAAAATCAATGGCAAGGTGGGTATTGGAGGTCTGGTAGGGCTTGATCAAGTGCAATGTAGCCAAGAGGAATAACTGAAACCCAAATGAAGGCTTAACATGATAGTGGGACAAGAGGAAAGTAAAAAAAAGAGAGAGAGGAAAGAACTAGGAGGCAAAGGGCATTTATAGAGATCTAAATACAGGCATGCACATATGTAAATATATTTATATATGGTGATGGGGAAATAGATCTGTGGACATATGTTTATATGTCAAGTATTAAGGAAGCAAGTATACATTGGGCCTCTATTCAAGTAATCCCTCAACACAAGAACACTTTTGCTGAAGACAAAGCGAATGCATAAGCAAATGTGTAGAAGAAAGCTAATGGTGCCCGATTATCAAATGATATAGTCTCTGGGGTCTTAAAGACTTGAAGATAAACAAGTGGCCATCTAGCTGAGAAACAAAAAAAGCCCACAAAGAAGAAGCACACCAGCCTGTGTGACTGTGAGGTGTTGATGGGATTGGGTATCAGGCATCAAAGACCCAAACTGAAAAAAAAAAAAAACATAATGTGAATGAGAGGGACATGGAGAGTGGAGGCCCAAAGACAATCTGGAAGCAATTGGACATCGTCTTACAGAAGGGTCATGGGGAGAAGAAGGGCCAGTCAGGGTACAGTACAGCACCAATGAAACATACCTTACAAATCTGGCTAGACCAAAGTATGTACACGGGCACAGATAAAAGCTGGGAACAAAGGGAATACAGAAGAGATAATCTCCTTGGGACCAATATTGAGAGTAGCCATACTAGGAGGCTAAAGGGTAAGGTAGAGGGAGAAAGGGGAACCGATCACAATAACCCATCTATAACCCCCTCCCAGGGGTATGGACAACACACAAGGGAGTAAAGGGAGACATCAGATCACGAAGAACATCAAAAAATTATAATAAATTATGAATTATCAAGGGTTCATGAGGAAAGGAGGAGAGAGGGGGAGGGAGAGGGAAGGAGGGGGAAAATTGTGGAGCTGATACCAAGGGCTCAAGTAGAAAGAAAATACTTTGAAAATGATGATGGCACCATATGTACAAATGTGCTTGACACAATGGATGGATGCATGGATAGTGATGAGTTGTATGTGCCCCCAATAAGATGATTTTTTAAAAAGAAGAAAAAAGCCGTTTGTTATGTTTTGTCTTTCTTAACCAAAAATCTCATGAAGAATCAAGCGAAGACAAAAAAGAAATGTTCAAGGTAATCTCAAGGCTTCTAGCTTAGGCACTAAAAGAGTGGCAATGGAAAAACAAAGCATGAAGGTGAACAAAAATGATGACTGGGTTTGTTCCTTATGATTAAGCTTGACTTTGAAGTGACCGTAGGGCATCCAATAGAATGTGCTGGCAAATGGTTAGAAACATGCAGTTTAACTGGGAGTCAGAGGCTGGAACTTTCCATGTAATAGATGAAACCAGTGAGTCAGGGACATTTCTAAGGAATAGAGGCAAATATGAAAACCCAACCAAGTTCATTGTCAGGAAAGCCTCAGCTGAAGAGTCATATCACCCCCACACACACACACTCTGAAAGACACACATAGGCATCTATTCATCACAATCATCTTTCTATAACATAAACGTGTTTTGACCCTTTATACTAATTGAAAAACTTTCCCATGCCTTGGAAGTCCAACCATGTAACAGATCTTTACCAAAATTAGCACCTTTTAATATTAGCCTTCACCTCTCCCAACCAGCTTTTTTCTCTCCCCAATTCTTTGTCTCCATCATTCTTCTTCCCTCTCCTGCCAATCACAACTCTTGAAATGTCCAAGTGCACAGCAGAGCTTAGAAAACAGTGCTGCTACCAACATGAGTGAATCTCAAAAACGTTCATGTGAGCAAAAGCCAGACAGACTCCAAGAAGGCATGCTATGCGACTTCAATGATCTGAAATGCTACCAAAGACAAGTCTACTCTATGGTGATTGAATGATCTGTGATCGCTGAAAGATGGGGCTATTAGTGTAAGGATGGGACTGGCGATTCCAGAGCAACAGTTTCAATCTGTGGGTCAAGACCCCTATGTGGGTCGAACAACCCTTTCATAGGGGTTGCCTAAAACCATCAGGAAACATTATTTCCAATGGTCTTAGGAAACAAGACACGGTTCCTCTATCCTTCTCCAGGCGGGTACACCCACATGCAGATACACCATATATGAGTAGGCATGAAGACTGTTACCCATGCTACATGGTGCTTCAAGACAAAATTTCCCTTACTTGTCATTAGAAATAAATGTTTCACACTATGTAATTACACGTTGTTTTTGTGATTAACCACAGTGCTTTCATTATGTTCAATTTGTAACAATGAAAATACATCCCGCATATCAGATATGTACATGACGATTCATCACAGTAGCAAAATGACAGTGATGAAGTAGCAATGAAAATAATTTTATGGCTGGGGGCCACCACCACATGATTCACTCATGTTGGTAGCAGCACATGTTTTCCACATGAGGGTGGTGCATTAGGAAGGTTGAGAACCGTTGCTCTGGAGATTAAGAAAGACATGAAGCAATTGTGTCGGGGTGATACCGCACTGATTCGACAGATGGTGCTGTGCTGCTAACAGAAGGGGCAGAGGCTCCACCCAGTGGGACAGTCCTACTCTCAGGAGGGCTCTCTAGGCATAGGAATCTAAGGATGGTACCTACCTACGTGGTTGTATACAGTTGTCCACACTCACTGAACATCTATTTATAATCTGTGGTTTATTTTAGATAAACTATGCTTCAATTAAGTGTACTAGAAGAACATAAAATTATTCTCATTTCATCTGGGGAACCCCTCCCATGTCTTGAATTTGGTTAAGCATATAATTAGTCACAATGATATTAAGCAATTACATATATAACTACTTGCTTAATATCTGCACCCACTCCTCCCCATCATGAGCTCTCTAAGAGCAAGTATTGTGTGTCTTGTTCAGTGACTGCTGCATCTGATGCCTTCCACGGTGCCTCGTTGCAGCAGGCGCTCAACAAATCCTTGCTGAATGAATCCCTGGTCTATTTCCACCAATAGTTAAATTCCTTTTAACTACAAAGCATGATATTCTGCAGTGCGAGAAATGTTAGCGTAAGTTAGACATGAAGAGCTAAGAATCCAACCGGATAAGTTCACACACAATAACTATCCAAGTATCACCTGTAATTTTGGCTTGAGGAGAAATTAGGACAATTAGAATTTCTAAAAAGAACAAGCATTTTCTTTTAAGGATTGCTCTGGCTGATGTGCGGCATCCAATCAATTCTGATCCATAGTCACCTTATAGACAAGAGTAGGATTGCCCCATCGCACTTCAGAGGGCTGGAATATTTAGGGAAGTGGACTGCCAGCTCTTCCTCTCCAGGAGCTGCTGGTAGATTCCATTGGTCAGACTTTCACTTGGCGGCTATGGATTGTGCAACTAGAGAACTTTAGTGCTCTAGTGGTGTCCAAATCCAATTTTCCCTCGAAAGGATTAGAATTGGGAAAAGGATTAGAACAACCAAAAAAACACCACCACCATAACTCAGTGCCATTGAGCCAACTCTGCCTCACGGTGAGTCTACAAGAGAGGATAGCACTATCCCTGAGGGTTTCTGAGACTCCAACTCTGTACAAGAGTCAAAAGTCCTTTCTCCTAAGGAATGGCTAATGATTTAGAACTGCTAAATTCCCGGCTGGCAGCTCAAAGCAGGTCTACTAAGCCACCAGAGTTCCTGAAATCTAGAAACTTGCAGTTAATTTTTAACTATTTGTTTGATTTGGGTGAGAAATCTCTCAAAGGGGTACTCAAACAGGTGTTGTCTTTGGTGCTCACAGACTTAAAGCGACTGAATATCTCAACTCCAAGTCACCTCTGCATGTGACTTTCATGTACTTTACCCATTATCTCCCACAATACTTGGGTAAGAGATGCATCATTCGGCCCTTTAAAAGTAAGAATATGAAACCGCTTCTAAGGAGGAAAAAAAATCACTGCCCAATCATGATTCAAAGCTGCAAAATTTAAAACCAAGTACTGAAGGCCTTGCTTAGAGGACTACTTGCTGTGAGTATGCCTTTAAAATACAATGAGCAAGTAACTATTGACCTTTATAACACAATGGTGAGTAGTGAGTGGGCAGAGAGAAAGCGTGAGACAGCTTACCAGGCACAACTGAGTGCATTTAGAGTTGGAGAACTGTGTATAAATGTCTCTTCATCTATTTTGCTATTTGGGGGGAATGTGAATGATCAATTCCAACAGTTAATATTTTCATGGTACTGCATTGCTAGTAAGTTATTACTTGTATATGCCCTTTTCAGAGAAAAAGCATAAGTATTCTGTTGTGAACACCTTCAGGGTTTAAATATATATGTTAGTGGGGTGACTTGAATATCAAAATAGGCTAAAGACATTTTTCTGGGGATCCAGGTAGTATCAGAACGATCCAGTCTAGGTACCAAGATGTGATGTCATGTTATAGTTACCTAGCATGGAAACAATCCCAATATGCAATAGAAGACAGATGAAGGAAAATAGGAAGTGGCAAAGGAAAGCGGTTTGAAGAATTTGCTATAACAAGCAAAATTTTCTACCAGAAATATCTCGATTTTAAACACTAGTCATCAGTTATAAATTTTATATGGGTCTCTCAACAACCTTTATATGAAATCATCTTTTCTTCATAATTGTCCAATATGAGCACTTTCCCTTTGAAATGTTGTGAACATTTAATAGCAAACAGCCTCAGAAGTTACCAGTGCAATAATTTATTTAAATAGCATCAGTCTTCTTTCATAATCCAGCTGGATCAAATCTAACATCTTTGGTTCACACATATTTAATGATCAGTTCTGATAACCTAATGAAGCAGGGCAATAGAATATAACAAAGCATGACTGTCTTAATTACGTAGTGGTGCTATAATATAAATATCCTAGGCAGTTGACTTTAACAAGCTGAAATTCATTTTCTCACAATCTAGAAGACTAGCAGTCCAAATTCAGGATGCCTGCTGTTGGGCGGGTTCCTTTGCTCTTAGCGCTAAAGGAAGGGCTTTTGTCTTTTCTGAGCTTCTGCTCCTGGTCAGTCTTCATTTATGTGGCATCACTCTTCCCTCTTCTCTCTCTGCTCCCCTCTTTTATATCTCAAAAGAAATTGGTCAAAACACATCCTACATTAACACTGTCTCATTGCCATAACAAAGACACCTTACGAAATTGGCTTATAACTACAGACTAAGAGATTAGGATTTATGCACATTTTTTGGAGATCAAAATTTACCCTTTGGTAAATATAGCAAATTACCCTTTGGCTCCCCCAGAATTCATGTCTTTGCCACATGGGAAACAGATTCACCCCATTCTATCAACCTAAAAGTCATATATCAACTCCAACTCCAAATTCTCATCTGCTGAATTGCCTAAATAAAATATGGTAAGACTATAGATATATTCCATTCCACAGTAAAATGCCTCTCCATCTGTGAACCCACAAAATCTATATTATAAATAACCTATTTCTAAAGCACAATGGTGGAAGACATAAAGCGACATTTCGATTACAAATGAGAGAGATTGGAGAATAAAGGTTAATAGGTATCAAACAAGTACAACATCCAGAAGAACAATTTACATTAGCTCTTCAGGTTTGGAAATAATGATCTCTTCTTGGGAACAATCTGCATAATGACCCTCCAGATGCTTTCCCTTCTCTTTTCCACATTTAATTTCTTTACTTGATTTCTCTTTTCTATTTCTTGTATTTTCCCAGTCTTTCTTTTTCCTTTACCATTCTCTTTCTCTACCTACCCATAGTTTTGTCTATTGTATTTTTCTTTCTTTTATTTTTATCTTTTCTCTAGAAATTTTAGTTTTTTAATTCTTTTTTTCTAGCTGTTAATTGCCTGCTTTCCTCCAATTTTCTGGGCTTTTCTGCTTGATTGTTCTTCAGTTCTCTACTTTGCTGTCTTTTTTTCATCTATTTGGTACCTTGGGTCTCATTTGGCTTCTGTCCATTACCCAGTTCCAAAATTGTGCTCACATGGAAAGTATCTATTATATACCTGTGGCAGTCATTGCTTATGTTAATTTTATGATTGAAATGTAGGGGTGGAGTCTAACCTGTTAATCTGGAGGTAGCCATTGAGTAGCCAAGGAGGCCTCTATGTGGGCATGGCTTTCACCTGAGACTTCTCGGAAATCTCGCGATATTTCCCTCGTGAAGATGAGAAGCTATCTTCCCCAGTTGTTGGGAGTTAGTCTGAGAGACAATGAATCAGGAACCAGACAAGATAGCAGCATCTGAGACGCTGGAGGAGCCGGAGGAGAAGCCACACGGCTTTGCCCTGATGAAACCAGACCGCTGAAGCTGGAGTGGCCACATGGAGACCTCTGCCAGCGATGAGTTGCTCCTGCCACCACTGGATGTTGTTGATGGACCCTGAGCCCTGGAAGTGAGGAGCCATGTGGAGACCCCTGTCAGCGCCGGGACTCTGCACCCACTGACCTGTGACTTCGTGAGTCGGAAGGAGACCTTGTAGACTGATTTCGGGCATATGGGTTAATATCGGACTTATGAGACTAGAAGTCTGAATTCAAGGTGGCAGCTGTAGGGGAAGGCTTTCTTATCTCTTGGCTCTTGAGGAAAGTCCTTGGCTCTTCTGAGTGTCTGCTCTGGGCACTCTTCATGTGCCTGGCATCTCTCTTTCCTCACTCACTTGCTTTTACATCTCTTTTATATCTCAAAATAGACTGATCTAGTATTCACCCTACATTAATCCTACCTCCTTTACATGACAAAATATCCCATTCACAAATGGGATTATAACCACAGGCATAGGGGTCAGGATTTACCACACCTACTTGGGGTGGGGAGAGAGGCATGACTTACCTTAATACTGTATTTCATTCCTCGCCCTGTGGCTCACTGATAATGTGATCCTAGCCAACCTCGTGTGTGGCTTCATTTAGGCTTCTGTGTGTCTATTAAGAAAACAAGGCTATCGGTCTTACCATGTTACAAGTTGCTTTGTTGGGACACGCCCTAATATACATGCAGGGTCTTATGACGACCATCGGCTAGGGAGACACTGACTTTTTATCATCCTAGTCATATGCCAGGTCGACTCCAAAGAGGGTAAATTCCTTGAAAATTCCTCTTTTACATCTCATCTGAAACGTACTTGTCCAGGCTGATGTCCAAACCGGCCATATTCTGACATTTGTGTGGTCAACCACAACCGCAGCAAGCAGGATGGCATTTATCTTTGATAATAATACAGAGTGCTCTGTCATGAAGTAGAGGCACTGAAATGAGTAATAATCCCACCAGCCTCTAAGGTACAGCCAGCGGGGTCCAGGTCAACAGGCAAGCAGTCGATAATTTGCCCAACAACACTGAATTTCATCTGCCCACAGCCTCTATCTACTGATTATACAATCAATACCCCTCAGATGAGAAGAGCTAACCACTGACCGGGGCAGATCAATGCTGGCAAATAAGCGCTTCATGACAAAAAAGTTTGATAATTACCATTCTGAAGCCGTGTAAATGTTGTTTCTATTGTAACAACATTCATGATGATACTGCTATGATTGCACTGTTATTACAGGTTTAATGTTAGGCAATCAAGCTACAGTGGTCTAGATATCAACAAACAGCATCAAAAGAAAACATCAAATTGTCCCTATTCTTTTGACACGGTAGCTGCGAAATGTTTCTATGTTAGTGGCCCTAAATGAACAATAATAAGTGACAATTGAGTGAAAAACACTATTTTCACATCTTACAAAAGTCATGCAATATGTGTAGATTGATATAAGTATGATTATTTCTAGGACCACTTGAACTGGGGGATTAAAATACATCCAGTCTTGTGACTGAGATTTTTTTTTGGCTTGTTTTTTTCACAGACAGCATTTAAAGAGGATTTATGTAAATTTTCTCCCTACTCATAATTTCTCAAGCATTAGTGCAGTCATAAGTATAGGGCACCTTGGCTTGATTTAATTCTTATCATTTCTAATACAAGCACACTTTATTTTATTTTATTTTATTTTTGAACCCTGATTGCTAGTTCATTCTCAATCATTAGCATTTAGGAGAACTAGTCATTACTGGCTTCCAGTAGCTGCTTGGGTTCCTTTAAGCACTTAGAGTCTTAAAACAGAGAAATGGAAAACAGACATTTCAAAGGTAGAACCAATCACGACTCACAGGGGGAAGGGTGCAGGCAGGCCTGGGTGCGTGGGCACTGAAGCACACCGATTCTTAACTTTCTCATTTGCTTTTTAAAGACCACAAGGACTCGGGGCTGAGAAAAGTAGGACACTGCATTTCTGTACCGGGTTTGCTCAGATAGAAAAGTGGGAGCCGGTTCCAAATGAAAGGCTTTTCAAGAGAATGGCCGTCACTTTGGGGCCATAATAATCATTTCTGCGGGGGTATGCCTGACTTTGGATTTGTGTGACACACATTTTTAATTGTCACGTCCATAAATACATCCCCCAGCTGCACCCAGACAGCAATAAAGTTACCTGTCTAAAACTTGGTCTCCACATCCCTGAGTGGCCAAATCTCTCACTGTCTGCGGTAAATCGGCTGCCTTTCCCTGCCGATAAGAGATACACAGGGAGAGGGGAGCAATACTAAAGAGTTTGTCAATAGCTCCGAAGAGAAAGGGCAAACCAAAAACCTTTTGTGGGCAGCAGTGCGAGCAAGATTTCCAGCAGGCTCAGAGGCTGCTGTTAAATGTCTTTTTCAGCAGCATTTCGCTCTCTTTCCATGCAGCTTCTACCTCGCAATAGAGCCGAAGAATGTGATGTATATTAAAATGCTTTGCCTCTCAGATGGGGTTCATTTTTATTCAGGGACAATTTTGCTGACTGACAGGTAAGCGTTTGGTGCTGAAATTGGACCCGTACAAGAGCTTTGCATTTCATTTGCTCCATTACACCAGTGCATGAATTACTGGGCTTCCACGTTGGCATCTTTCCATTACTTTCAAATATCTGACATGAGCAAAATGACTCATCTGACATTTCTGGTAACAAATTTGTCCCAAAAAGAATAGAACATTATTATACTCTTTTATGTACGTGAGTACCACAACCTTCCACCCTAATCTGACCAGAAATTGTAAGTGTATAAATAGTAGCTGATAGCGGTTTAAGAAAACATGCAGCCCGTGACAGCTGTAAAATATCACGGTGAGAAATGTGTCTGCTTCTCCCTCTGAAGATTCCCACCATCACGCCAACCCACTTCCTGAAATGTGAGCAAACTTCGGGGGAAGGTGTAGCTTTGCATTTTGCTTCCAACTCCATCACAGAGTAGGTAAACTTTTGGGCAGTGTGTGTTCCAAAGCACCAGCCATCAACTCTTTTAATGCGTTGCAGTGATACAAACATCCCTTCTTCTGATAGAAACATCCTCCTTAAAACAGTGCCACAACGATTTGAACCAAGACTGAAGAGGCCTCCATCTCATGGTTATCCACCGTCATTATGCTACTGTGCTTGCTGATGAGTTCAGGGTTATTCGAGCCTTAAAGCCTTTAAGCTCTCTCTTGCCCCTTGCATGTGTTCTTTCTGAGTAATAACTATACAGACTATGGTTCGGAATGCTCTTGAGAGAAGACCATACCTCATTTGCCGAGGGAGGCTGTGGGGGTGGTGTGGTTACACATGGGACTGCAATCCGCATGGTTGGCAGGGGGAAACCACCAGCAGCTCCACAGGATAAAATTTGGGTTTTCTACTCCCACAAACAGTTGTAGTCTTGGAAACTCACAGGGGGTCACTGTGCGTCGGCACTGACTTGATGGCAGGGAGTTTGGCTTTGGAATTTGCCTACAGACCTCACTATAGGCCACTGGGCTGATTCTGCCTCCCAGGAACCCTGTGGTACAGAACTGTTCCCTGGGGTTTTCCGAGACTAACTCTTTAAAGGAGCAGAAAGCCTCACCTTCCTCTTGCAGAAGGGCTGGAGCTTTCAAACTGCTGACCTTGTGGCTAGCAGCCAGCCCAACATGTAACCCGCCATGCCCCTGGGCTCCTCAGAAAAGTGCAATGGTGTCGCAGTTCTTAAGGGCAGTGCTGTGCTCGGTGGACTTGCTCCAGGCAGAATTTCAGGAGAGATGAATTCTTCAGCTGTATGACTCAGCCCAGAGTCTTCTCCACCGCTTTACTTAAAAATACCCTGTGACACATTCCAACCTGCTATCTGAAGCTGATGATCGCAAATATACCCTCAAAGAAGGGTTGTTCTGGGTGACAGTATAACATTTCATAAAGTAGCAGTATAATTATGTGACAGCAAAATTTAAAATATCAGGTTCACTGTTAAAGTGAATTCATCAAATTGATACGGTATTATTTCCATATGAAATTATTAGCCTCACATTACATAATGGTATTTTCTTTAATAATCAATACTTTGTATTACAAATGTCAAATACAGTGTATTATGGTGTATTCTTCTCAACATGCTAATTTAAATTTAAGCATTATTCATATGACTGAGTTTATATGAAGCTATAATAAAACCGAAGCTTTAAAAAACTTATATCACATTTATCATTATAAATCATCTGTATTTAAAAAGCAGAGAAAAATGTCACAGACTTGTATAATATATACCTTTGAAGAAATGGAAGTAAGAAGTGATCCGAGAGTGCCAATCTTTTATAAAC
Organism: Nesogale talazaci; assembly: GCA_004026705.1. Taxonomy (NCBI): domain Eukaryota; kingdom Metazoa; phylum Chordata; class Mammalia; order Afrosoricida; family Tenrecidae; genus Nesogale; species Nesogale talazaci. Next base: position 237,174 of record PVJH01000208.1, read on the forward strand.
AAACTCTTTGGAAAAAGATCCAGTATCTACAGACAGTATTTGGCATCGTTTCCAATGCAAACTTTGCAATAGGTATGCATTGTTTATGATTAGTGTGGAAACTGTGGGAGTACTTGTTTGGCAAGCGGATTTAACTGTTCACCTAAAAGAATAAATGAATACAGAAAATACAGAAAGAAATTTAAATAGAAAAGTAACAAGAGAGGGATTTTTCCCAAAGAAACCAAAATATACTCTACAAATCTAGTAAATAAAGCAGAAATGGCAAATAAGCCAGTAACACAGGCTACCACATCTATAAACAGACACATTTACATATGAGGTATAGTGTATGATTATAGGTCAAAAGTCAAAACCGAGCATAAGATGAACTATCCAATATGTTCTGCTTGGATAAATGGATAATCATATTTTAAAAATCTACTTGGAAACTTATCCCAGGCCATACACAAAACTAAATTTCATATGGGATTATGGAACCAACTATTGTGAAAGTGTTAAAAAATATTGAAGAATGTTTAGGAGACTATTTTTAATGATATATGGTAGAGAGACCCTTCTCAGACAAGACACATGAGTCAGAAACCTTAACAGAAAACAGCACATATAAGGTTAACAGCTATGTGGGGCGGGGGGAGGTATTTAAAGCATATATGACAAGCCTGAGACATTCATGACCCTCGATGTTTTATTTCTCACTGCACCCCTATTCGTCAGGATGGATTATTCTGGAAATTTGGTAAACATTCTTTATACTTTCTCTGGGGGGGGGACATCACTGCCCTCTGGTGGGAGTAGGAGGCCCAGCCTTGCTTCTAGAGAGCTGCTGCTGGATTTGAACCACCAACCCACTGGGCCGCAGTCCCACATACAACCACTACACCACCGGGGCACAGCCTCTTTATACTTTCTTAATGCCTCACCTTCACACAAGCTTTCCCTTCATCTACACATGTCAAAGTCTTACTGATCCCTGAAGGGTTATCTCAAGTGTACCTTCTCTAGCAAGTCTTACCTTAACACCCTCTTCCCTGCTACCTCCAGCAGAGAATAATCTTTACCTTTGAATCCCTGTGGTAGTTTGGCTCATCATAGGTGCACTTGGCCGAATGATGACTTGTGCATTCCTAAATTACCTGTTAGACCTTGGCTCACTGGCGATCTAGAGTAGGCCTTATTTATTTTTCGTGGTCTCCAAAGCTCCAAGTTCCTATAATTCCAGTGTTTTACTAAGTTGGAGAGACATCCTTAATAGTATATCATATGGGTGAGCATGTTTCATTCGCAGAGTTTTCATGTTATTTTAGGAGGTCTGGTGGGGCTGAGGTTAAGTTGCTAGCTGAAGGGTCAAAAATTAAAACCCACTAGGCACTCTGTGAACAGAAACTTGGTGATATGCTCCAGTTGGTTTTCCAGCCAAGGAAAACATGTGAGGCAATTCTACCCTGTCACATGAAGGTCTCTGTGGGTTAGAATGGACGTGATGCCATACAATAAAAACAGCGCACTTTATGGTAATTTTCTGCTTATGGGTGTGATAATCTTCCACTTCTGCCATGACTTACATTTTCTTCATACATAAGCTTTTTAGTATAAAAAATAATGAATAAATAAGAAAACCATTTGAAAACAATAGAACTCTTTAGATTTGGCGATAATTCATGAAGGTAGTTCATGAATGAGTAAGATGTCAGAAACAATGTACTGATAAATTAGAGTGTATGTTAATATCATCCCTTCTGATATGAACTTTGTAGGAATTATCTTTATTTCTTTTTGATGCTTTATTTATACCAAAGATCTCTTCAAAGAATACCTTAGAATAATGCTATAAATATAGCGTTGGTTATAAATAGTTGTGCAAGTAAATGAAACCATTACAATGCACATGTGTCCATAAAGTAAATCTGTTGTTAAATCTCGGGGGTGGGGGGGGGGTAATGCACACAATTGCTATACATAGACATAACATTCATTTTTGGGGTGTGTGGACATCACTGCCTCTGGTGGTCACGGGCGCTACCCAGCACTGCTCCTGAGAGCCGCCGCTGGATTTGAACGGCCAAGCCTGCAAGCCGCAGTCCGGCACTCAACCACTCACGCCACCGGGACTCAGCCCTACATTCATTTTTTTTTTAACGTACTATGCCTAACTAATAATTTCAAAAGCAGACTAGATTTAAACTCACAAATTATTTTACATTTCATTTACACAAATTTCATTAAAACAATAATAAAATCTGCCTTTGAATATTATTCCAAGGAGAGAAATTGCTTCTTCTCTCATAATTTGAGGAGGCAGAGCAAAATGGGAGAAGTGAGTGGAGGCTCTATTGACTCCTCCATCAATGAATCCAGTGAACGATGAACAAATGGGAACCCAGGCTGACATCTCCGATCTTCACTAGCAGCTGAGGTGCTGGAGAGTCAGGGGAGTCCAGACATAAGAGAGGAGGGTGGGGATGGCACAGACCCTGGGGGAGCCAATCTGCCTACTTTGGGGCTGCCTGCTTATCGCAGACACATTGGGACAGGCAGTAGGAAATACTGCAAACAGGGAGCACAGAAAAGAAGCTCACCTGAGGATGTTGGAGTTCAGTTTTTAAAATGCAGCGCAAACTAGCCAAGGAAGTTTATGGACTTTACAATTGGGAGGGAATGAAGAGAAGTTATGGCATAAGAGTCTTGTTGACCGTCAGTGAGGCCTGAGATGGACTGGGCATTAGGACTGGGAAGACAATCAGAGGCAGCAATAAGGGGAAAACTTGAGACGGACCAGGCAACACAAAGGGGAAGGATCCACAGCAGAGCATTCTGGGTGAACCTGTGCAGAGGAAAAGATAGAGGGCCCACCACCTCCACCACAGGCAAGTGAGAGAGCCCCACCACTTATGTCAGCATCTGCAACCAGGCAAATCCCCTCGCCTGTACCCTTACTAGCATCAAGTTGATTTCAATTCACAGCAACCCTACAGGACTGAGTAGAACTGCTGTCCTGGGTTTCCGAGACTTGAAATCTTTACAGGAATAGACAGTCTCAGCTTTCTCTACCAGCGGGCGCTAGTGGGTTCGAAGAGATAACCTTCTGGTTAACAGTCCAAAACATAACCGACTACACCACAAGAGCTCCATTCTCCTGCACATGATTGAATTACTGAGTGTCAACATCCCGAATTGAAAAATACCCTAAGGATAAGAGTGGTCACGACTGCTTCTCAGGAAAGGATACCAAACCAGCTGCCACTGCGTCAGTTCTGACACACGGTGACCCTGTGGAAGTGAATGGAGCTGAGGTGGACTGGGAACCTTTCAGAAGTGGTTCTCTGCATTTCCCCCCCATGGAGTAGCTGGTGGCTGTGGTTCACAGTCTTTCACTTGTCAGCTGGGTAGCTGGCTGCTCTGCCTAGAGTACCCAATCAGGAAAATGTCCCAGAAAAACCAAAATATAAATTTTCAAGCTACATTGGTGATAAATTGGGCCAAAAACAACAATAAAATAATAATAATAAAACATAAAATCACATGAAAAGGATGAGTCAAAAGTAAATTTGAAGAAAAGGACATTTCTCACAGGTTGCCTGACCAATTCAGAGAATTTATCATTTCCAAGCTGTGATACTAAATATTTTTTTTTAAGCAAGAAATTCACAGGGGGGGAAAAAGTGGAGATTGGGAAATAAATGAGGAATAAAATGAGAGATTCAACATAAAAACTGGAAACATTGATGAGACCGAGACCACACACACTACTAAAACTAAAAGAATAAAACAACTGAATTATAAAAAGCAAGTGAAATAATTTTTTAAAATTGTGTTGAACATACAGGTGAGAGACTGAGTGGACTAAAAAATAAAACAACTGAACATGTAAAGTGTAAGAGAAATCAGAGAAAAGAAGAAAAGCAAGCAAACGCACCCAAAATGTCGAGACTCAATTAAGAAATCAGCATTAGAATTAAAATTTCAGAGCACCATGACGGCAAGAAAGGCATAGAAATGACTTTCCAAAAGTTTACCAAGAGAATGTCTCAGACCTAAACAGAGAGTTAAGCCTGATGATATAAGAAGTTATGTGACCACCAATTAGAAGAGACATACACACATAAAATGAGCTATGTGCCATATCCTAATGAAATTCTTAAAAATCAAAGACAAGGAAAGAATTCTGAAAACAGTAAGAGTAGAACACAGTAAAGCAAACCAAGCAACTTTTATAAGAATCAGTGTGAATATTCTCCCCCCCCCAAAAAAAAAACACTCTAGGGAATAGAGGAAAATAATACTACGTATAATAAAAACTAAAAGGGGGCTGAGCCCCGGTGGCATAGTAGTTGAGCGCAGGGCTGCGGCCCACTGGCTTGGCGGTTCAAATCCAGCAGCAGCTCTCTGGGAGCAAGGCTGGGTAGCTCCCACGACCACCAGAGGGTGGTGATGCACCCCAAAAATAATAATTAAAAAAAAAAACCTAAAAGGAAACAATTGCCAGCAAAAAATATTTTGTAAAAATAATTTTATACCCAGCAAAATTGTCATTCTAATCAAGAAAGTGCTCCAAATATGCCTGGGTGGCATAGTTGTTACACACTGGGCTGCTAAATGCAAAGTAAGCAGTTCAAAACCACCAGTTACTCCTCAAGAAAAAGACGAGTTTTCTACTCAAGTAGAATTTATAGTCTCAGAAACTCACAGGGGCAATTCTGCCCTGTCCTGGAGGGTCGCAATGAGTTGGCCTTGACTCAATGGCAGTGAGACTAGCTAGGCATCAAAATACAAAAATATGAAAAGATAAGCAGATAATGTCACAAAAAGAAAGGGCCTTGAACACACCCCTTTTGATTAAAAACAGACCATCATAAAGAAGATGACTATGAACACTGAGAACTTAAATAAGACAAGAGCCAAATGCATCTAAAGGATGTATAAAAAGCAACCCCACTCAGCATGACAGCAATGGATTTTCTGTTTCTACAGGGAAAAATGATCATTTTCTATAGAAGACCACATGCTGGGTCATAAAACAAATATCAATTTTCTTTCTTAAAATACTGAAATTATACATAGCATCTCACCCAACCATAATGGTATGAAGCCAGAAAACAACAGTAAAATTAAAAAAAAAAGAAACCAAATAATATATGGCTAAAAAACAAATGGTATAGCAAAGAAATGAAATTGAAAAATTCCTAGAATCAAAAGAAATGGAAAATATAGCATATCTAAACTTTTGGACACAGCAAAAACAATGGGAAGTTTATAGCAATAAATGTCTACACTGAAGAAGAAGAAGAAGAAAGGTCCAAAAGCATTAATTAAAGCCAATAGCAAACAAATAGCAAAGGTAAAGAAGAAGCAAAAAAAGAAAGAAATACTGAAGATAAGGGCACAGATTAGTAAAATAGAAAATAGAAAGAATCAACAAAACAGACATTTGTTCCTTGAAAGAATCAGGAAAATAGACAAAAATAGAGAAACCATTGGCTAGATGGATTAAGGAGGTGGGAGTGGGAGGAAGGTAACTAAGCCACTGCCAGGTGTAATGCACTTTCAGGTCAGGTGCTCTGACTCCAGACTACACTTAGGCTGGCAGACACTCCACTCAGGACTGGACATGCCACCCACCTCTGAGCACCTGCAGGTAGACGGTACAGATGCCTATGGGTGTCCTGAACTCCTCACAGGACCTCAGCACCATGTTCTCCTTACTTAGATATCTAAATGCTTTCCCTTTTCTTCCCCTTCTCCTTTCCATGCTTTATTTCTCTACTTAGTTCCTCTTTTCTCTTATTTCTTATATTTTTCCCTTCTTTATTTTTTCTTTACCATTCTCTCCCCCACCAACCCATAGTTTTGTTTATTGTATTTTTATTTCTTTTATTTAAAATTTTTAGTTATTAAGTTCTTGTTTTCTAGCTGCTAATTGTCTGCTTTCCTCTAATCTTTTGGGATTTTTCTGTTTGTTTTTTAGTTCTCTACTTTGCTGTCTTTATTTTCACCTTTTTTTCTTTTTCCTACCCTTACTGAAGAAGAATCAGCCACACTCATAGCTCTTTGTTGTCCCACCTATTGGGTGAAGGCCCCTCGCTGCTCCTGTACTACCTAGTCATCAGAATGCCACAACAGGAAGAAACCAAAAAGAGCTACAGAAAAATTGTTAGATGAAAATTTCCTTAATATTACAAAAGATAAAATATTCATTTTAAAAGCTGAACATTTTCCAAACAGGATATCCAAAAGAAAATCACCAAGGCATAGCATGATCATACTTAAAAAAAAAAACACAAGGGAAGAATGCAAAAATCTTTTTGGTTTTGGGGGACCCAAAACCCATCAATAGGTAAAGTGATATCCCCTTATAGAGGGGTCACAGGGAGGAGACCAGCCAGTCAAGGTACAGTATAGCAAAAATGAAATATGCAACTTTCCTCTAGTTCTTAAATGTTTCCTCCCATCCACGATTATGAGTCCAATTCTACCTTACAAATCCAACTAGACCAGGGGACATACACTCGAGTCAGAAACCTGGGGAATTTAGGACAGATGATCCCTTTAGATCCAGTGGTGAGAGTGGTGATATAAGGAGGGAAAGGGAAGTAGAAAGGGGGAACTGATGATAAGGATCTACATATAACCTCCTCCCTGGGGTGCGGACAACAGGGAAGGGGGTGAAGAGACACATCGGACTGTGTATGATATGACAAAATAATGATAATTTGTAAATTATTAAGGTTCATGGGGAAGATGGGTGGGGAAGGAGGGAAAATATGGGGAGCTGATACCAGGGGCCTAAGTGGAAGGAGGCTGTTTCAAAAATAATGATGGCAACAAATGTGCAAATGTGGACTGCATACAATTGATATGTGTAGTGATCACGGTAAGAGTTGGTGGATCCTCCAGTAAAATGATTTTTTTTAATGTAAAAAATAATCTTTCTGGGGAAATGTCACCTATATATATATAGGAGAATCAATAATACTGAGCTCTGATTTCTCGGGACAAACTATACAGACGAGAAGGCAATGGGATGATATAGATAAAGCTCTGAAAGCACCAGGGCAGTGATGTGAAGCAAAAGATAATAATCAAGAATCATATATTGAAAAATTAAAAAATTTTAAAGAATCATATACCCCAAAACACTGTCCTTCCAATACAACAGTAAACTAGGATATTTCTAGGTAAACAAAAATCAAAGGTATTTGTAAAACTCGGGCAAATTTTATAAGCTGTACAAAAGGGATTTTTCCAATAAAGGACTGAAAAAGGCAGACAGAAGCCTGAGATGAACACAGATCACACTGATACCCCAGAGTGAGCCAAGGCATCAAAGTATCTAAAGCAAAACAAGCCTTCCAGACTGAAAGTAGGGGACCACAGATATCAATTTGTAATGATTACAAAGCAAGCAGAGGAGACAGAGGCATTATGGAGCTTCCAAATAAAGAACTTAAATCGATTTTAAGAACTTGGGCAAAATGCAAAGTAATACATGCTAAGAAGGTGGTTGTTAAAAATGATGGCCACAGAAAGGAGTGCAGGTATTAATGGCTACAGAGGTAAATACTGTTCTTTACACACAACTGCAAAAATAATGGTCTGAGTAAATGTAGTGCTACTGTGGATACAGGAACCCTGGTGGTAGAGTGGTTACACATTGAGCTGTGATCTCTGAGGTCAGCAGTTCAAAACCACCAACCCCAGGCCCTGGAAAAAACAGGGTTTTCTACTGCTGTCAGGAATTATACAGTTTTGGAAACAGAGAGAGCTAATTCTATCCTGTTGTATAGGGTCACTATGAGTCAACATAGACCCAGTGGTGAGTTTGGGATTTTTGTGTGTGTGAGTAGATATATGGATAGCTATAAAGGCAGAATGATGTAGGACAGAGAGTGGAAGTATTATATATATATAATATACATGTGTGTATATACACATAAATGTTTGTTAGAGGATATATATACATATTTACTTTTGCTGTAAGTATATGCATAGATATTTTGTAGCATATAAGGGAAAAGTTATGAAAATGGCACCAAACAGCTTGGGGTAATGAACCACTGGGCCTGGGGAATGAAGAGCACAGTCTTGAGGAGAATCAAGCTCAACTGGCCTAACACCGTCCACAGAGACACATGTTCTATATCCTACTTTGTTGAGTAGCAACTTGGGTCTTAAGAGCTTATGAAATGCATCTGCTGATTTCTTCCCATTCATTGGAAAGTAGAGTGAAAAACTTGGAGACACATGGAAACAACTAGTTCAACAGACTAGTGAATCTTGTGAACACCAGTCGCCTTGACCCTGAGACTAGAAGAATTAGGGATAGTTATCACTACTAACTGCTCTCAAAATGACCCTGTTAGATGGTCTCAGATAGAATGAGAAGAAAATGTGGAACAAAACACAAAATTATGACAGAGACCAGGGTTGGTCTCTACCATAGGTTGGTAGGCCGTCGTTGCCTTTCAAGTCTGGAACTGAACTCACCTCCATGCCTCCGTTTTCAGCCCATCAGCCAAGTTTATAACTTGGAACGATAACACTAGTGAGGTACAAACACCATAGAATAAGCAACCACTTCAGATAAAACAGGTAGCATTTATCTAGGAACAAAGTTCAGAAGACTGGGGAAAAAGGAGTGGAAACAAGAATCCAAGGAGGAAATGGGATGGACGATGTTACATGGAGAGGGTTGTAATGCATGATATGGGAAAAAAATGTATGTGGGTCATTGACTGTAAAACTAATAACTGCTCTATTAGTCATTAGTCGATTCATAATAAAAAGGAACAAACATCTGCCAACAAAATGAATGGCAGCACTAGAATGGTACCCTGGGGAATTTTATCAAATATTCACCGAAGATTTTATATCAATCCTTCTCAATCTCTACAGAAGCACAAAGAAGGTACACTGTCAAAGTCTTTCTGTGAAGCCAGTATAACTCTGGTAGCTAAGCCAGGCAAAGGCATTACAAAAAAGAAAATTATACCTGATGCCTCTTATGACAATGGATGCAAAGATTTTCAACAAAATTCTAAACATATTTCAGCAGCACAGCTACAAACAAAACAAGTATACCCCATAATGAAGTGGGCCTAATATTACTATTACAAGGTCTGCACAGCATTAGATAATGAATCAATGTAATCTACTACATAAATAAAATATAGGGAAAGAACCATATGATCTTATCAACTGATGCAGAAAAACCATTTGATATAACTCAACAAGCTTTCCTGATAAAAACGCAGCAAAATATGAATATGAGGGAAATTTCAGATGCACCCATTCTTCCCTGGTCATCTTCATTTATTTTCCAGCTTTTGCATACATACGAAGTGACTAAAAATACCATGGCTTGGGTCAAGTACACCTTAGTCTTCAAAGTGACACTTTGCTCTTTATACTTTCAAGAGGTCATGTGAAGTTTGACTGCTGCTTTCATAAATGGTGATTGTGAATCCAAGTAAAATGAAATCCTTGAGAATTTCACTCTTTTGTTTGTCAAGATGTTATAGCATTACTTAGGCAGTAAGAACTGTCCCTTTTGGTTTCCAAGACATGAGAGCAGACAACCTCCTCTCTTTCTCAAGGAGTGTGTGTTGAGTCTGAAATCACCACGTTGGCGGGTATTAGCCCAGCGTTTAATCCAATACACCGTCGTGGTAAGTATCCTATACCCAGAATGCTCCAAAAACCCCACACAGAAGCTTCTGGGACTAACAGGAGAATCCAGCAGCAATGTAGTGTAAAAGAACAACACACAAAGATCACGTGGGTTCTTACATTAAAGAAGGCTAATCTGAAACAGAAACCAAGAAAACAATACATCCATAATAGCTCCCCAAATTAACACTGATTGCATTAGATAAAAGCCTATTGAATCAAATAAAGTACCAAGTTAGTAAAGTACTTCATGGACTAAACTAATCAAAGAGCTAAAAAAACATATACAACGAGAAATATAAAACACTACTACAAAGGTAGAAATATAAAACACTACTACAAAGGTGAGTCAAAAGTATTGCTACTTCATCACAGCACACTTCATGAAACACAAACATCAAAATGTGAAGGTATTATTTCTTGGCATATCCTACAACTAGGTCTATGCATTTCGGAAAATGGTCTTTCCATCTCTCTAACCCTTCCTAAAGAAGTCCTTGCTCTTTGAGTTTTGACATCCTCAAGAGAGTCATATTTTGTTCCTGTTAAATGTTCTTTGAATTTTGGAAATTTGAAATGGTAATGTACAGACTATACAATGGAAGGGTTCAGGTTATTTCCTTTTAACAATATTCTCTTATAACAGCTTTTGCTACTCCTCAACCAATAACTGGGCACATTGTTGTGACTAAAAAAATTTTTTTTCAGTGCAGCTTTCTAGGCCCTTTTCTAACCAATGCAGTTTTCAATTTTCCTTAAACTTTTAATAAACCCTCATGACATCTTGTGTCTTTTAAAAAATGCTATCAAGAGCATCTATTTGGAATTTTTAAAAAGTCACCATCACTTTCTAAGCTGACTTCTGTCTTGAACTTAATAGACCCAGCAGATCCCCTCAGAAGCCACTGTTTGTATTGGACCTCTTTGAAGGCACCCTGATGAGACTAAGGCAAGTGCATTTCTGCAGATACATGTCTACAGCTTTGTTGTTGTTAAATCCTCTCAAGGTGGTTCTAACTCACAGCGACCCTCTGTGCAGCAGAATGAACCACACCTGTTCCTGCAGCATACTCACAATTGTTCCTATGTGTAAGCCCATTGATGTGGCCGCTATGTCAATCCACCTCATTGAGGGCCTTCTTTCTCATTGTCTCTCCACTCAACTAACCATGACATCCTTCCTTCCCTGGGGATTTATTTCTCCCAAAATCTTTATTTGGAATACATTCCAGGGCTTCTGAAGTGGCCTGGAATTTCTGGCAGCTCCCTGTGATGTTCTTACACCCGTTCTTACATGATCTTTAGCAACTTTCTACTTTTCATGTGATCACAATGAAATTGTTCAGTAGTTTTCATACTCTGTTGGGTAATTTTTTTCAGAATGAGAACAAATATAGATCTTTTCCAGACAGTTGGACAAATAGCTGTCTTTCAAATATCTTGGCACAGATATACGAGGACTTTCAGTGCTGTGTCTGTTTATTGAAAAAGTCCAGTCAGCACTGCATCTATTTTGAAAGTCTTGATTTCAATAGATGTCTTTGGTGCCATTTGTATATTTTCCTTCAAAACCAAGCTACTTAATGAAATGAGTGAACATCAACCAATTCTTTTAGATATCGCAACACTGTGGGTTTTTCTATTTGGTGCATTCTCCATAATTCAATATTTCCCATAGAATACTGCTATATTTAAACTTGAGGCTTGAATTGTTTTCTTCAATTCTTGCAGCTCAAGAAAAGCACAATGTGTTCTTTCCCTTTGGTTTCCTAACTCCAGACCTTTGGACATTTCATTCTAATATTCTACTTGGTCTTCGCAAGTTGATCTTTGAAATTTTCTGTTCTGCTTTTTTACTTCATAATCTCCTCGAGTTGCTTTAACTTCTTTAAGTTCATGAGCAACTTCCGGCATCCCTTCTGACATTCATTAGGTCTTTCCTTTCTTTCCTTTCTTTTTGAGCTTTTTCTTTATTCATGCATGATGTTCTTGGTGAACACACTTTTCTGGTCTTTGATTATTTAATAATGTGTCACATCTATTCTTGAGATAATCTCTAAATTCAATTACATTAAATTAAGGTCCTATTTTGACACTTGTAGAATTGTTTTAATTTTCTTCACCTTCAGTTCAATTTTGCATTTAAGTAACTGATGGTCTGTTCTAGAGTAGGCCCTTTCCTCATTACAGTTGATAATATTGACTTATCCTTCATTTTTCCCACAGATGTGGTCAATTTAATTCCAGTGTATTCCATATGGCAAAGTCCACATGAATAGTCATCATTTGTATTGTTGAAAAAAGGTGGTAGGTGCAATGCCAAAATCACTGCTCATAGAAAATTCTATCATGCAATCTCAGTGGCATTTCTTTCACCAAGCCCGTGGTTTACAACTAAGAATCTTTCTTCATTTCCAACTTTGGCATTCTGTTCACTATCAATTACTAATATATTACCAATGTATTTGGATTGCATGTTTGATCAATTTCAGACTACAGAAATTGATGCTTCTTCATCACTAGCTTTAGTCTGTGCATAAATTTTAATAATAATTGTATTAATTGGACTTCCTTGTAGGGATATAGATTTTATCCTATCACTGTATTCAAGATAGGGCCTAAAATGTTCTTTTTGAGGATGAATGTGATGTCCTTCCTCCTGAACCATCCTCAGTACCATAAGGTACCATCCTCAGTAGCATAAACCATATGATTGCCCAGTTCAAAATGGTCAATACTAGTCCATTTCAGCTCACTAATGCCTACGATAGATTGTGTTTTATGTCTGATGACTTTCAATTGTCCAAGATTCATAATTCAAACATTTCATGTGCTGATTATTAGCAGATGTTTGAAGCTGTTTCTTCTCATTTTGAGTCATGTCCCATTAGCAAATTAAGTTTGTGAAACGTTTGCTACATCTATAACATGAAGGTGGAGTCTACTTTAAAGAAGTATCTCTTTCTGAGTCCTATTCTGAGTTCCTTCCTACCTGAAGGGCTCATATTCTGGCACTAACGCCTCTTCCTTCTTCCTCGTGTTTTATTCTGGAAGCTCCACTGAGTACCCTTGGCTAACCCTGTTGGTACATGAAATACCTATGCACAGATTCCAGTATCATTGCAACATCAAGTCACCCCAATATGATGTACGGTAGCTATCAGCTTTAATTCTTTTTTTCAATTATTTTATTGGGGGCTCTTACAGCTCTTATAACATTCAATGCCCCACTGGGACGAAGTTTGATTCCAGCAGTGGGGCTGGGTCTCCTACTTCCACCACCGGAGAGCAGTGATGCCCAAAAAACAAAACAAACAAACATTCAATGCATCATTTGTATCAAGCATATTTGTACACATATTGGCATATTCATTTCGAAATATTTTCTACTTGAGCCCTAGGTATAAGCTCCTCCTTCCCCCTCCCCCTCTTTTTTAATGAATCATTTTATTGGGGGTTCATACAACTCCCATCACAATCCATACATACATCGATTGTGTGCAGGCCACACTTGCACACTTACTGCCATCATCACTTTCAAAACATCCTCCCTCCATCTAGGCCCCCAGTATCAACTCCCTATCTTTCCCTTCCTTCTCCCCACCCCCCCCCCATGAACCCTTAGTAATTTACAAATTGTTATTATTTTTTATACTGTACACTGTCCAATGTGTCCCTTCACTCACTTCCCTGTTGTCCATGCCCCAGAGAGGAGACTACATGTAGATCTCTGAAATTGGTTCCCCCTTTCTATTCCACCATCCCTCCACCCTGCTGCTATCACCACTCCTTACTACTAGTCCTGAGGGATCATCTGTCCTAAATTTCCCATGTTTCCAACTTCACTGTACATCCCCTGGTCTAGCTGGATTTGGTTGGTAGAATTGGAATCATGACAGTGGGTGGGAGGAAGCATTTGAGAACTAGAGGAAAGTTGCATATTTCATTGTTGCTACCCTGTAACTTAACTGGCTCATCTCCTTTCTGCAACCCCTCTGTAAGAGGATGTTGCTTCACCTGTTGATGGACTTTGGGTCCCCAACCTGTATACACCCTCATTAATAATGATTTAATTTTAGTTCTTTGATGCCTGACACCAGATTCCCTTCAACACCTCGTGGTCACACAGGCTGGTATGCTTCTTCCATGTGGGCTTTGTTGCTTCTGAGCTGAATAGCCACTTGTTTACTCAAGCCTTTAAAACCCCAGATGCTATATCTTTTGATAGCCAGGCACCACCCACTTTCGTCACCGCATTAGCTTGTGCACACATTCGTCATCAGCAATCATATCGGAAAAATGAGCACGCAATGTTATGCTTTTTAGTTCTTGAAGCCTGATATCTAATTCCTTTGACACCTCGTGATCCCACAAGCTGGTGTGTTTCTTCCATGTGGGTTTTGTTGCTTCTAAACTACATGGCTGCTTGTTTACTTTCAAGCCTTTAAGACCCCAGATGCTACATTTTTTTATATCTGGGCACCATCAGCCTTCTTCATCACCATTGCTTATGCACACTTTTGTCTTCAGTGATCGTGTCGGGAAGGTGAGTATCTTGGAATGCCAATTTAATAGAACAAAATGTTCTTGCACTGAAGAAGTACTTTAGTGGAGGTCTAATGCCCATCTGCTGTCCTACTACTAACCCTATAAGTATGCACATTGATGTATTTCCCCATCATCAGTTATAAATATATGCACCTATGTACATACCTGTATTTGAATCTCTATAAATATCCATTATCCCCAGTTCCTTCCTCTATTTCCACTTACTTTCCTCTTGTCCCACTATCATGCTCAGCCTCCATTTGGGTTTCAGTATTTTCTCTCTGTTACATTAGTCTTGATCAATCCCTGTCAGACTTCTCTCACCCACTTTGTCACTGATTTTGAATCAACTGTTATTCCCTTTTCCCTGGGCTGGTCAACATCACCTCCTTCCCCACCCCCCACCTCTCTACCATGCCCCCTACCCCAGAACCATCAGTCCTGTCGTTTTCACCTCCAGACTGTCCAGCCTATCTTGTCTAGGTAGACCTGCAGAGGTAACAATATGTACAAAAAGAGGCCTCCTAAAATGAAACAACCTAACAAATTAAAACAATTATAACAACAAAAAAACTCAATGTTTTATATATATATATATGTAATAACAATATAAAAACCTGTAAATAGAACAAGGTCTGTTGTTGACCTCCGGGAGTGTCCCCTGGTTGAGTTGGATGGGGTGCCACACCCTGACCCCAACGCCTATCCTTGGCACTCCATCTGGAACTCCATCCTCTGTTGCACACTCGTTTTGCCATGGTGTGGTTGTGTCAGACAGGGTATAATCCTGACCCTGTTTCTCCATCCTGACTCTGATAGGTCTTGAGTCAGCAAGGGTAGCCGTTATTTCACTGTGGGGATGGTGATGTGTAGAAAGGGAATGGGGTACTAAACCATTCAAGGGGAGTGTATTGTTTATATCTCCAGAGGGAAAGAGGAACCAAGCTTAAACCTGGTGTTCCAGGATGTGAATTCAGCATGACAGCAAGGAGTGGGGAACCAGTGGAGGGGTCTGAGCACACAACCCCAATCCTAATTATAAGGGCAGCGACCTCTCCACAAGAGGAGTTTGCCTTGGAGGTCAGCACTGAAGCTGAAGCTCGGGGAGTGAGATATGCCCAACCAGAACACAAGAGAGCCAATAAAATGTAAGTAAGAGAGAATGGAGTGCATCCTGGCCCACTGAGCCTTCAGGAAGATGTTCCCACACACAACACCTGAAGCACAAAGAGGCTCATATGGCCAGCCCCACAATGAAATAATGGCTTTAGTTCTTTCTATATCCATTTCTCCTGTTTTGATATCAATAACAATACACACTTATTTAGCTCTGACTACACAGAAAGAACTTTCTTCTCCCTTGTAAATCAATAAGTATCTATGTAATGATGAACCTAGGATAATAGTATTTTGTTAAGTTCCTAGAATGCATTTATTTGAAAAGAGATGATCAATCTCTTCCTCTCACAGGTTGAGCACTGCCCCAGGGATTTTCATCATAGTTCAGTCTTACATTCATTGCACAGCAGATTTATTCATCTACCAGTCTCCCATAACAAGTCTCATCATGACTGCTTTGTATTTCTCCATTTGGCACAATGGAATTTTACTCATTTAACAGGATCATTTATTAATCGGGCATTTACTCAACAGCATTTAAAGGACTCAGTAGATCTGATATAAAGTGCATGAGATGTGTCATTAGGATTATTTTTTATTTCAGGTATTTATTTAAATGGGATTTGCTGCCCTTAGGGGAAATGTTACTTACAAAATGGATATTTTCTCTTCAAAATATTTATGCTGGATTTATAAAATACCTAACATGGGGATAAAAGAAAAAAAATTAACTAGGTGGCATTCTATGAATTTGATACTTAGGGAAAAATACTTCTACATTAATATTCGACAAAGGAATAATCCTAGTTAATAAATAAAATCCTCCTTTATCCAAATGGCAACTGGAAAAATAAAAGAAACCACAACTATAAAAAATCCTACATACACGGCTGAGCCCTGGTGGCGCAGTGGTTGTGTGCGGGACTGCGGCCCACAGGGTTGACGGTTCAAATCCAGCAGCAGCTCTCCAGGAGCAAGGCTGGGCTTCCTACTCCCACCAGGGCAGTGATGCCACACACACACACACACACACACACACACACAAATCCTACATACAAATGAAACCAGCCAATTTCTATGAAAGCCCCATCATCAGACTGACATGTTTGGGAGTTTTTTCCTTATACCAGAGAAAACATGTTGTTGCTTCAGAGAACATACTATTGGAAGATTAAATGAGCAATGAAATGACTACTCTTGAAGGTAATAATAGAGAGGAAACTCAGGGAAAAGAATTGGCACCAACTGGGACCCAAGTTGCAATCTCCCCTCAGTAAGGGCATGCCTGGAAGGTTCTAACACACATGTATATTGCCGGTCACTACCAGCACAAAGAGAGAGAAGCAGATAGTGAGAGCATGTGAGAGAATAACAGCGGGGGGAAAAAGGAATTTTAGATTTGGAAGTCAATTTACAGGACGACTGGGGGAGAGCAATGATAATAGCAGTATATAGATGAGGAATGTAAGATCATCAAACCAAACTCCCTTCTAAAATAGGAGAGAAATATGACTCATTTGAAATAAATATCGTCTACTGGATTACACATGCAAATAAGTGAAATAACACCAAGAAAATAACCATTCCTATAATAAGCTGTAAGAAGCCTATGATATTTGCATCTTGATTTATAGACCTTTACCATGTAAGCAGAAATATTGCAAGTAACTGAACTTGGAACTTTTGAAAATGAAAAACATTTATTTTGAAGCTGTGAGATGATATTATCACTAGTTATTAATAGTTTTCCTATTGAGTTGTCTCTAGGTACAATTGTTCCATGAATAGAAATCACAGAAGAGCGTGATTTTTATTCATGAGGCAGAGTCTCTCAGAGTACACACTTAGTTTGGGGCTCTACTTGCCTGGCATTAACCCAAACAATTCAGACGCTAGGGTAAAATGGTCAGAGCAGTCAGTGGAAATTGAGACTTCCTTGTAGGCTGGCATTTCAACTACCATTATTGCAGCAAAGTCAAGAATCTGCTCTTCTAGCATGTGAATATTAGTGTGTGTGTGTGTGTGTGTGTGTCTTTCACATCTCTCTGTCACCACCAGCCGCTAGTTCAAGGTCTCTGGTCTAGGCGTGGGAGCCCTGATGATGTAGTGGTGAAGTATTTGGTTATGTATCTGAAGCTTGACAGTTGGAACAAAAGAATGAAGTGGCAGTCTGCATCCAGAAAGCTTAAAGCTTGGGAAACCCAATAGGGCAAAGTAGGATTATCCATTGACTCAACTGGCAACGGGTGTGATTTGGATTTTCCTGGTCAAGACTTTGGCAAAAAATAGCCTCCCGGTGGCCTCTCAGCATCCTCACTGGCATTTCGGCTCAATCCACCATGTACTATATAGTCAGAGGATTATTTAAAGGTACTGGGGTGCACTTTTCCCACACTCATACTCTTCGATGCCTTCTGTTGCTTTTGGGAGGAAAGGACAAAAATCCTGACCCTGACCCATATAACTCTGTTCAATCTGGCTCCTTGCCCTCCTATCTCACTTGTCCGCTGTAACCAGAGATGCTTTTTCAGACTTCCAGTTTGTTTAGCACACCAGAGACTTTGCCTCTGTCCCCTGGTGTCTACAACACTGTCCCTCCCCTTTTACCGCTTTCACCACTGCAGTCTTTAGATTTCAACTTAACTTCCACTTCCTCAGGGATGGCTCCTTGATCACCTCATGTCAACTTCAGCGAAGTTCACTCGCCTGTATCTAAACTCTAACAGTAAGCTTCATCACATAAGGAAATTAAGCAGTTCACTTGACTGCCTATAGATTCCATGAGGGCAGGGAATGGATGTTGTCTTGTCTACCAGTTTCCTTAGTGCTAAGCAAGCAGTTAATAAAAACATATTGAATAAAGAACTATACATCAACAAAAGCAGTCATTGTCAACTTTGAAATCAGCCGCTATGCTTATGCTGTTAAAGAAATACTACTGATGTCTGGTTGGACTCCCAAATGTTGAATTCTAACTAGGTGTGCTAGCCGGAATGGGGAGGGGGGAGATTGGGGGGAGTGGGGAAGGGAGGAGTACAGGACAAGAAACATACCTGCAAAGGAAATCTAACACAGGAGCCCTTCTCACTTTAACTGTGTTCATGCTCATTCTTCCCTACTTTTCTCTAACAGCCATCTTTTTCTTCCTGAAAACAAACAGAGCCCAAAACTGAGCTTCCTCCAAATGGGACTCCACTGCCATCAGTGTACTTATTTGTACACGGCTACTCAAAGTCTCCATGTTGTATTCTTTCCCATACTCTAAGGAATCGACATGAGAGAGAATTCTGATGTTCCAAGACTCCCTAAATGACTATAGATTTCCCAGCAGCTGATAGCTGTCTTTCTGTGCAGTGTTCAGGATAGAAATATGAGTATTCCTGCCAGGCAAACATCATGTCCACATGGCGGTCACCCACCAGTTCTGTGGTCCTGTAGAGAGCATTTTATTATGCAGTTGATGGGTGATTGGATTGCATGTGTCATCTAAGTCTCATAGACGGGCTAAATTATTGTTAATTAGGACAATCTGAGAGTTGCTTGGATAACTTAAGGCTAAGCCAGTAGGACTGAAAGAAACGCAAGGCAAAACAAAAGACAAAATATTCTGTTAGTTAGTTACATAGTCCAGGAATCCCACACTGAGAATATGAGATGTCATATTCTTAAAAATGCCACAGAGAAAAATTTGAGGCAGCCGGCAATTCTGATCATCAGAATTGGCTTTTGGACCACAGGTTTCTATAGTAGCTGACCGCATTCAAGCTTCTGAATTTGGCGACACAATGACACTTCAATTCTGCTTTCTGTTCCCTACCCCTCCTCAATAAATACATAATTAAAATCAACAAACCAGCCCTTCCATTGAGTCGATGCTGACTCACAGGGACCTGATAGGACAGGGTCGACCTGGCCCTGGTGAGTTTTCAAGACTCTTCATAGGAGTAGAAAGCTCACCATTCTCCCAAGGATTGGCTAGAGGTTTCACACTGGCAACTTCATAGATTGTAACCCAACTTGCAACCACTACACTTGCTGCCACTAGGTTTTTAATCCTAAAACCTTATCGCCCCGAGAAATACTTACACATTAGTGAGTGACTCCAAAGTTAAGAATTATATGTACTCTTTCTATAAGCAAAAGAGACTGCATTAACGGGAATAAGCTCTGCATTGTTATTTTTAGATTAACGTGGTGTGTGTGTGGTGTGTCTGTGTATGTGTGTGTACATCTATGTTAAAAGCAGATCATTCATATACAATTCCCTAAAGTGAATCCACTCTTACAGTCAAGTTCTCAGACTGCTAGCTGAAAGACTTTAATTAGCTTAAACTCAGTCACAATGTCTTACCTGGCTTTTTGCAATGGCTGAACTTCTTGTTTTTTGGTTTGAAGCAAAAGTTACACTGACAACCTGCTTGGCTGCTAGCATGAAGAAAGCCATTTGATCCTTTCACCATCAACGAGAAGTCCCAATAGTGACTTTGCAGTTCAAAGGTTGTCCAAGTCAGTCAAACAAGAACTCATGTAGGAAGAGCTGCCTGACTGAAAAGAAGTCCCAAATTCTGCACCGAAGGACTACCTGAACTTAGCAATTTGATCTTCTTCACTAAAGAAAATAAAGAAACTGAAGACAAAGATGTGCATAAACAAATGTGGTGAAGAAAGCTGATGGTGCCCAGCTATCAAAAGATGTAGTATCTGGGGTCTTAAAGGCTTGAAAATAAACAAGCAGCCATCTAGCTCAGAAGCAACAAAGCCCACATGGAAGAAGCCCACCAGCTTGCATGACCAAGAGGTGTAAAAGGGATCCGTTATCAGGCTCCAAAGAACTAAAGATCATAACATTATGTGCCAACTTCCTGATATGATTGCTGATGACCAATGTGTGCATAAGCAAAAGTGATGAAGAAAGCTGATGGTGCCCAGCTATCAAAAGATATGGTGTCTGGGGTCTTAAAGACTTGAAAGTAAACAAGCAGCCATCTAGATCAGAAGCAACAAAGCCCATAAAGAAGAAGCACACCAGCCTGTGTGATGATGAGGTGTTGAAGGGGTCAGGTATGAATCATCAAAGAACTAAAAATTATATCATTTATAAATGAGGGTGAGTACAGATTGCGGACCCAAAGCCCATCAATAGGTGAAGTGACACCCCTTTACAGAGGGGTCACAGGGAGAAGATGAGCCAGTCAAAGCACAGTGTAGCAACAATGAAATATGCAACTCTCCTCTAGTTCTTAAATGCTTCTTCCCACCCACTATCATGATCCCAATGCTACCTGACAAATCCAGGTAGACCAGGGGATGTATACTGGAGCCGGAAACATGAGGAATTTGAAACATGAGATGATCCCTTCAGGATCGGTGGTGAAAGTGGTGATATGGGGAGGGTGGAGGGAAGGTAGAGTAGAAAGGGGGAGCCAATTGCAGGGTTTTACATATAACCTCTTCCCTGGGGTATGACAACAGGGAAGTGTGTGAAGGGACACATTGGATAGAGTACAAGATGACAAAATAATGACAATTTGTAACTTATTAAGGGTTCATGAAGGAGAAGGCATGGGAAGGGAGGGGAAATGTGGGGAGTTGATACTGGGGGCCTAAATGGAAGGAGGATGTTTCAAGAATGAAGAAGGCAACAAATGTGCAAATGGGGTCTGCATACAATTGATGAATTGATCATGATGAGTTGTATGAACCCCCAATAAAATTATTTATTAAAAAAAATAAAGAAAAACATAAAGCCAGAGTAGTAAGAACTCTTCCTCCAGGAATCAGACCCATATGTCAAAACTTATCTAGGAATTTAATTTGGCATGCTGCTTCATCATGGTAGGAGAATAACTACAAAATTGTATCAGTGTTCATTTTATCCAAGGGGATCCCAATTTATTATGGTTTATGAGGGAGTTCTACTGGAGTCTTAACAAAAGCTACTGCTTTGTGGATCACACCAGCCTGGGATGGAAAAGGGTGGATCATGTTACGAAGTTTCTGCAAGTTTCTAATGGACATGAAATAGCCAACCGCCAGTCGAGATGATTTGTAATCTTCACTTTCTTTTTAGCTCTATCTCATTTGCCCAACAGATTTGCAGATTCACAAACACGGCTGTTGTATGGCATAACAGCTGTGTGTGTGTGTATGTGTGTGCATTAGTCCGGGTAGACTAGAGGAACAAATTTCAAAGACACGCATATGGATATAAGGAAAGGGTTTATATACAAAAGGAATGGAACACTGAGAAAGCAACCCAGCCCAGTCCAGTTCAAAGTCATAAGTCCGATATTAACCCATATGCCCGAAATCAGTCTATAAAGTCTCCTTCCAACTCACAAAGTCACAGGTCAGTGAGTGCAGAATCCCAGCACTGGCAGGGGTCTCCCCATGGCTCCTCGCTTCCAGGACTCAGGGTCCATCCAGCTTCAGAGATCTGGCTCCATCAGGACAAAGCCATGTGGCCTCTCCTCCAGCTCCTCCAGCTTCTCTGACACTGCCATCTTGTCTTGTCCATAATTCATCGTCTCTGAGACTAACTCCCAACAACTGGGGAGATAGCTTCTCATCTTCACAAGGGAAATATTGCGAGATTTCCCCGACGTATCAGGAGAAAGCCATGCCCACACAGAGGCCTCATTGGCTACTCAATGGCTAGCTCCAGATTGACAGGCTAGACTCCACCCCTACATCTCAATCATGAAATTTACATAAGCACATGACTGCCACAGTGTGCAAATTATTTCGGGGTGAGAAGTGCTGAAACAGTTAAGTGCCAACAACTTTAGTGAATCCAGTCTTCCTATCTAATTGGGGGTTAACATTGATAATTGAGACATTAGGGAGACCTTTTGGAAGCAGTTGTTTTGCTGGACATTATAATCACTGGCAAGTTTTAAGAAATTTCCACCACCCCCTTCACACGCCAGCTCAGTTAAATCAAAGGAGGGTCTAGGCATCAATTTCACTTTAAAATGCTCATTGTGGTAAAATACATGTAACAAAATTTCCTACTCTAACCTTTCAAAGTGTACATTTCCATGGTCTTAATTGCATTCACAATCGTGTGCTATCCTCACCATCAATTTGTAAGGTATTTTCATCACCCTAACAGGAATGCGGTACACATTAAGCAACAACTTTCTCTGGCCCCTCGTCCTCCCATCAGTCCCCGATAACCTCTAATCTATTCTCTATCTCTGTGTACTTGCCCATTCTAGATACAAGGGGCTTCGAAAAGTTTGTGGGAAAATTCCGTTATCTTCTAATTCCATTTTCCACAAATTTTATGGACTGTTGGTATGTAAGCAGAATCAGAGGAAACTGTCTTCCTGTATCCGGTGGAAGACGTCCTGGTGGCAGGCACATTGGGTTAAGTATTGGGCTGCTAAGAAACATGTGGTCCAAACCCACGGTCACTTTATGGCAGGCACGCGAGACTGTTCGCACCTATAAAGATATGCAGTCTCAGAAACCCTCAGAAGCAGGTTGGCGCCCGGCTGCGGTCTTGAGATAAGTTGGAATGGGTTTGATGGCTGTGGGTTTTGTCTTGTTTGGTGTTGGTCAATTGGAATCAGCCTCATGTTTCCAAAGCCTCACATACTTTGGACATGTCATCAGCAAGGACCAGCTCCTGAACAGAGACATCATGCTTGGTAAAGTGGAGCAACAGCAAAAAAAAGAGGAAGACTCCCAGGAAGGACTGACACCGTGGCTGCAACAATAGGCTCGAACAAGTTTACATCCAAAACAAAAGAAAAACCACACACAAAAGGAAGAAGCCCAAATTGACCAATGTTGCCACGGGTGATGAGCTTCTGCTTGGGGGGCACTGAGTTTACGTTAATGGTAGCAGAATAATTTGGAAATAGATATCAATAGTGGTTGTGCAACATAAAGAGAAGAATCAGTGGCACTGAATTATACATAGAGAAGCTGTTGAATTGAAGAGTGCTTTGCTGTGGATAATTTTGCAACAATTATAAACATCACACGAACATCTAGTACAAGGAAGAATAAAATGTTCCCGTGATTAATTATGGTAATGATTATACAACTCTTCTTGATGACTAAACTACTGAATGGTATGATATGCGGAAGGGGAGCCAATAAATTTTTTTAACTGGGCTCAAACATAAGAACAACTGTGAGGACGGGACAGGACCAGGGCCTTTTGCTCTACTGTAGATAGTGTTACCTTGAGTCAGAACCAAACCAACAGCACCTGACAACCTGACAATGCTTCTAAGGTCCATGTATGTTGCAGCATGCATTAGAACCTTTGTCCTGCTATGTTTTATTCATTTTGAATCATTTTATTGGGGACTTGTACAACTCTTTTTTTTTTTTTTTTTTGCATCACTGCCTCTGGTTGGTCGTGGGCGCTACCCAGTGCTGCTCCTGAGAGCCGCCGCTGGATTTGAACCGCCAAATCCGCGGGCCACAGTCCCGCACTCAACCACTTACACCACCGGGGCTCAGCCCTTGTACAACTCTTATCACAATCCATCCATCCATCCATTGTATGTCAAGCACACTTATACATTATTACCCTCATCATTGCAAAACATGTGCTTTCTGCTTGAGTCCTTGGTGTCAGACAACTCTTACCACAATCCATAAATACATCCATAGTATGCAAAGCACATTTGTACATTTGTTGCAGTCATCATTCTTAAAACATTTTCTTTCTATTTAAGCCCTTGGTATTAGCTTATTCCGCCCCCCTTCCTCATAAACCCTTGATAATTTATAAATTATTATTATTTTGTCATAACGTATCCTGTCCGATGTCTCCCTACACCCACTTCTCTATCACCCGTATCCCAGGGGGGAGGTTATATGTAGATCCTTATAATCGGTTCCCCTTTTCTACTCCACCTTCCCTAAACTTTCCTAGTATCGCTACTCTCACCTCTGGTCCTGAAGGGATCATTTGTCCTGGATTCCCCATGTTTCTGGTTCCTATCTGTGCCAGTGTACATCCTCTGGTCTAGCCAGTTTTGTCAGGTAGAATTGGGATCATGATAGTTGGGGTTGGGTGGGTGGGGGAAGCATTTAAGAACTAGAGGAAAGTAACATTTTTTCACTGTTGCTACACTATACCCTGACTAGCCCATCTCTTCCCTGTGACCCCTCTGTAAAGGAATGTCGCTTCATCTATTGATGGGGTCTGGGTCCCCAATCTGTACTCCACCTCATTTATAATGATATAATTTTTTGTTTTTTGATGCCTGATACCTGATCATCACATAGGTTAGTGCGCTTCTTCCATGTGGGCTTTGTTATCTGGGAGCTAGATGGCCCCTTGTTTACTTTCAAGAAGACCCCAGACACCGAATCTTTTGATAGTCGGGCACCATCAGCTCTCTTCACCACTTTTTCTAATGCACACGTTTGTCTTCAGTGATCATGTCGGAAAGGTGAGCATTGTGAAATGCCAATTTAATAGAACAAAGTATTCTTGCACTGAGGAAGTATTTAGAGTGGAGGTCTAATGTCCATCTATTATCTTAATACTAACCCTGTAAGTATATGCATGTAGTTCTATTTCCCCATCATTAGATATCAATATATTGACCTATGTATATGCCTGTATTTAGACCTCTATATTTAGACCCTTTGCCTTCCAGTTCTTTCCTCTATTTCCTTTTACTTTCCTCTTGTCCCACTATCATTCTTAGTCCCTTTAACGGCTGAATAATATTTCATTGTACAGATTTATGTATCACATTTGGTTCATCCAATTATTTGTTGATGAACTCTTAGAATGTTTCCAATTTTTAGTCATTGTGATAGAAGAAGCATTCCCTCTCCAGTTTTCCAAGTTGTTCCAATAAAATTTTAAGAAGAATTTTACTTATTCCTGAGGTATCATTCTTTTTTATTTTCTTTGTTTTATGAAAAAAATCACCTAAAAATCATCTCATATAATCGCTTCATTTTCAAGAAGGGGCGGTTGAGACCCAGAGAAGTCGACTGATATCAACAAGCTGATGGCAAAGCTTAGAAATGCATCTTCTATCTCCAATCCAGCATTCTTTTTCCCATAGGTGACAGGACTTGACTGGTGACTTTTACTATTTTTTTTAAAAAGGTATTTTATGAATAAAAAATGTTTGAAAGAATTGCCATTCAATCATCTCTGCCATATTAAGTGAATATTAACTAAACTTAAATGCCTTGTGGGATTCTCCTAGAGTAGCATTATGCTAGAAAATGTGAGAAAAAGATGAGAAGGATGTTGCCTTTCCAAAGATTTACCCTCCAGTGGTAGAAATTAAGGCAAGAAGACACATGACCTTGATACCACATAGACCCAGATAGGAAAATATGGATCGCCTGGATAGTCTTCCTGAACTATTATTCCATCTTACATAACACCAGTAGCAGGATGTGGGGTAGCTTAGGTCATGAGATACATTTATAGATAGTGGTGAAAATTTGCCTAGAAGGGGCTGAGCCCCGGTGGCGTAGTGGTTGTGCGCAGGACTGCGGCCCACTGGGATGGAGGTTCAATTCCAGCAGTGGGGCTGGGCCTCCTACTCCCACCAGTGGAGAGCAGTGATGCTCCCCCCCCCCAAAAAAAATAAATAAAATAAAAATAAATTTAAAAAAACGAAAATTTGCCTAGAAGTAAGAGTACCACAAGGACCTAGCAAAATTAAAATGTTATGAGCTTGGAAAATAATAGGAATGTGGGTACAAATATACTTTGAACTTCAAATGCATGTAAAATGTCCAAATACTGATGTTATACTTTTCCTTCATAAGCTTTTGCCTTTTTTCCCTCCTGTGAGACAGAATCAAGGGCACCGATATCCATACAAAGGGGGAAATAACACAGTTGTTGCTATTGTTGTCATTTGCTGTTGAGCTGGTTCTGACTGACAGCAACTCTGTGTATAACAGAATTAAAGCCTGTGGAGTGTTGTAGCCAGCCACACAGCTGTGATGCTTGAGTCCATTGTCGGAACCTCGGTGTCCATCCAGCTCCTTGATTGTGCCCTCCCTTTTGTTGACCCTCTAACTTGACCAAGAGGAATGTCCTTTCCTTTTTCTCAAACCAATGCTCTCATGTTATTTATTGTTAAACTCTCCATGCAGAAGCATAAGAACCAAAGAAGAAACCAGATACCTGCCAATACATGTTCAATTCATTGGATGAAGGCAAAGTCTTAAACTCAGCATGACAGATCACTAGTGAGCCTGGGTGAATGTGGCTGTGCATGCCAGCACGTGGGCGACTCCTTGCAGACCCAGCTTGGTTCTTCTCCAGTGTCTTCTCCTAGAGTTGGGCCTGATCTTATGACCAGTCTTTATTTGAATCCCTTGGGGAATGGGCAGATTTTGCTGTTGTTTCTAGGCCAGGAATCTCTTGATCATGAAAGTCTTATGGGACAATAGTGTGAAGATGGAAAGTCACCACACTCGGGATGGTGGAGAAACAGAGAGGCATGATGTCCTTTTCTAGGGACTGATATCTCCTGATAACATGTCGAACACACAAGGACTAAGTCTCACCATCCTTGCATCCAAGAAGAATCCTGACTGTACTTTTTCCAAGATAGATTTGTTTGTTCTTATGGCAGTCCATGGCACTTTCAATATTCCTTGTCAGTACCATAACGCAAATGCATAGATTCTTCTTCAGTCTTTAAGTTCAGTTGAACTTTGACATGCATATGAGGTAAATGAAAAATCACAGATTGGATTATGTAAGATATTACAGAAAAGTACTTAAAATGCTTATAGTATATTTTGAAGTTAAGAAAGTCATAATCAGCTACTGGTATGATGGTTCCTGGGAGCATGGGAGAGGAAGGTGAGTGAGGAGCCAACAATGACATGTACAGGGAAACAGGAAGTGTTCTGAAATTGGTGGCATTGAAGGTATAGTTTTTCTGGTTGTGTTTGATCAATCAAAATGTATCTGAGAGGAATTATTAAGAGGTGAACAATGAAAAAAATGATAGTGGGATAGGAGGAAAGAAAATAAAAAAGAAGAAAAAATATGTATGTATATTTGTTTAAACATGTACATACATATGCAAATGTAACAAACAAGCAGATGGACTTTGGGCCTCTACGTAAATCTTACCTCAGTCAGAGAATGGTTTGCTGTAACAACGTGGCAATGTATGATACCTTCCTGACATGATTGCTGAAGACAAACTGGATTTATAAGCAAATGTGGTAGAGAAAGTCAATGGTGCCTGGCTATTAAAAGATATAATGTCTGGGGTCTTAAAGACTTATAATTAAACAAGTAGCCATCAATCAGGAAGGCAACAAAGACCACATGGGAAAAGCACACCAGCCTGTGTGATCATGAGGCATCGATGGGAAGAGGTATCAGAAGTTCAAAAACTAGCACCCAAATGGATGTGAAAGGGCATGGATGTAGAGGAGACCCCCCAAGCCCACCTTTAGGATAATTGCACAGTCCTTCTCAGAAGGGCCACAGGGAAGGAAGGATAAATCCAGGATGTGGTATGGTACTGGTGAACTACATGACTATCCTATGGTTCTCTAATATTTCTTTCCCTTACTATGAAGACCTGCTTTACCTCATTAAACATGCTAGATTGTATGTTTATCGTATATTTAAGCTTAGTACAGGAAAGTCAAGATAGATAACCATTCAGAACCAGTAACGGGAGTAATTGTTCTCTAAGGTTACTGGGAAGCGGAAGGTGTTAGGAGAGGAGTAGGGAACTGATAGCATTGATGACTGTATAACCCCACACAATGGGATCAAACAACAGAATTGTATGTGAATGAATAGATAGCATTGTGTAAGATATGGGGAAAAAAACTATTATAGAAAAAACAAAAGAATAAGGGTGGAGAGGGGGAGACAAATGTGAACTGATATCATGGAGTTCAAGAAGAAAGAAATGTTTTGAAACTGATTACGGTAGCAATTATATAATACTACTTGATGTGACTGAATGGTGGAATATTATGCTATCTCTAAGAGCTCCTAACATAAAAAAAAATTTTAGTCATAGTATAAAGTGGTACATGTAGTATAATCTCCTTTCCTCAAAGAAATATATATTTTGATATACAACTATAGAATATATATCCCAAAGAATGAAGAGCTGGCATTTTAAGTGGTAGAATTATATTTATGATGAAGAAAGAGTATCTCAAAAACGCAATAATGGATAACCTTTGTGTAGTCTAATTCAATCTTTATTAAGTTTATTTTTCTCTTCTATGCAACAAAAATAATAGTGAACAGGGTGGTTATTTCAAAGCTTCTTAAGCTGTGACTTGTGACCCATATGAGGGTCACATAACTGAATAGGGGGATCAGGAAAAATTTGGCAATAGTAAATAAAAGGTTTCTAAACACTCATAACTAAAGATTAATTCAAAATCAAATGCATAATTGTGTTATGTGGAGTTCTCTAGAGAAACAAAACCAGGACAATTATGAATATATATATATATGTACACACGCACACATATATACAGATAGATTTATATAGCAAGAAGGAGTATAGCAGCTAATTAATCTACACAGCAGAACAGAAAGTTCAGTTCAACACACTTCTATGGAACAGTTAATATACTGGAAGTCCTTCAGCTTACGAGGGCTGCCAAGTCTAAGGTCAAGGAAGCAGACAGCAAAGTCCTTCCTTGGGCAGAGCAAGCAGAGTGTGCCCACAGGGAACAAACAGCAAGGCGAGCCATCAACATTCAGTAGCTCAGGGGCTAGGATCCGCCAGCCTCAAGCTCAAGCGATGTACACACCAGCAGCACGGCAAAGCAGGTCTTGAAGGAGACACAAGGTCTTGAAACACGATCCATG
The DNA here is from genome assembly GCA_004026705.1 of Nesogale talazaci. NCBI lineage: Eukaryota > Metazoa > Chordata > Mammalia > Afrosoricida > Tenrecidae > Nesogale > Nesogale talazaci. The sequence continues at coordinate 266,329 of PVJH01000208.1, forward strand.
GGTTGTCTTGGCTCATGGGTACTATAGCTCACAGGTTGAGGCACAGCTAAAGCAGCAGCACACCCTGATCACCGGAGAGCAAGAGAAAGGCGGGTGGGCCTTACAGAGCCATTTATCTCTTTGTCCTCTAATCAAACTGCGACCTGATTAATCCCACTTGTTCCCATTGGCTCGATTGGCATAATACACCCAACTATCACAATAATGAATCCAAGTGCTTCTGGAAGCGCTTGCCTATGTTGCAAATGTCTCTGTCAAAAAGGGCTCACTTGTAGACAAAGCTTAAGAAACCTTGGGACTTTAGATCAAATGGTGTAAAGCTTTTTAATAAGGAAAAAATAAAACTTTATAAACTGTGACAGTCATACCTGGTTATCATAAAAACTCAAAAATGTTAACTATTGATGTTGTTAACGGTTATGCTGCTGACGAATTTGCAAACTGAATAGAAGAGGAAGACAACGCTTATAGATGGTGTCAAGACAAACAATTCATTTGTTGTACAAGTGCTCTGAAGTGGAAATTCTAATGGAAAACAGACTGGGGCAAGAAGAGATGAAGGGGAGCCAGTTCAATGCTTCAGAGAATTCTGGATACAAAGATCCAGCTCTGAAATAAGTTATCAAGGCCTCACTAGAACACCTGTACCTAAACCACCTACTCGCCAAACAGCAACTTGTAGCTTGTTTTCATTCTGTATAGCCTTACAACAAGGAACTCCAGCATCACTGTAACACTAGACCACCCCACCACCCTAGTCCCCATGTGGAGGCTCAGCGGTTACTCCCTCTTAAACAACCCATGCCCTTGTCCATGGCTCATTTCTCTATTTGGCCCTGGTTTGGTAATTTCACTTTTCCTCACTAAACCATGATCCTGAGACCTCTCACCAGATAATTTGTACATTTCACAAGATCATGTCTATTCTGTGCCCTCTATCAAGACATAAGTGAGGGAATCCAAAGTGATCAGATGTTATAGTACATTATCAGGGTCTGCACTGCCACCCACTCAAGCCCCCAAACACTGCTGTCTATAGGATAAGCTAGCAGATTGAAATATTCCTGATGAGGGACATAATTTACCTCCTGAGAAGGGGTTGAACATATTTGACAGAAATTTAAGGAAAAATGGAGTTAAGTGAGAGAAAATGGAAATATTGATAAAGAGGGATAAAAAGCCAAGTAACTTTAAAATTAGATGCTGTGGACTATAGAAATGACTAAGAGAGATGGCTTATTTGGGGAGAGGTTACTAGGTCATCACAAGAGAAAACAACAAAGAAAAGCAGGAGAAGTGCCTATATATCAATTCATACAGATCAGTAATAATTAAATTATAAGTTTAAAAAGTTGTTAATCTACCCATCAATAGGTGAATAAACAAACTGTGTATACGCACCATAGAATACTGTGCAATGTTGAAGAATAACGAATCTGTCAGATACCTTATAAGATAGACAAACCTAGAGAACATTGTGCTGAGTGAAATAAGTCAATCACAAAGGTCTGACACCAGTCCTGTAGAGTCAAGAAATGGTACACATACAGAGAGAGAGAGAGAGAGAGAGAGAGAGAGAGATTCATCTAAATGAAAATCTAATACAAAAGAGGAGAAAGCAAATAAGGTATTGAGAAGAATGAGCAGCAATGGTTGTCTTAAGGGACTATAAACTACGCATCTAGATGGAAAATAAAAAATAATCTATTTCTAAATCTAGATATAAAATTGACATTTTGGTTAGATACAGCAATAACAAAGAGCTGCCCCTTGACAAATGTATGCTGAAAAGTTGGCAGAAATATATCTAACTATGTCAGAAAAGTCAAATCCTTGAATGCAGAGGTTTACAGGACGAAAGAAAAAGATGAATAGATTGCAAAAATTTTGTTTGGAAAACAATAATAAGTAAGAATATTACCCATTCAGTGTTTGGGGTGTGTGCTGTAATAATAATAAAGGGTGGCAGGAAGAGGCAGTATTTATCAATTCTTTTTTTGCTCTGATCTATCTTTTTCCTCTGGAAAAAGAAGAACAAGAATCAAAATGACGGCCTCAGAGTCCCCTCTCCGATGACAGATAGTCAGAAAGCAAAGCATGAGGTCACTCTAAGTTTGCTAACTCAACTAAATTATATCCCAAGGTCCTGAAAGAATCTGAGGACAAGTGCGCAGAATCAATACTAGTGATTTTGAGATGTCCCAAAGAACAGGAGAGGTGGTAGCAGCATGGAGATGAGCAAAGACTGTGTTCTGATTTACAAAAAGGATAAACATGTAGTAAACAGAACTAGAGACCAGCGCTTAACCACAAATCACCTCCCTAAAAGAAACTACAGCTAGTAGTTTAAAAAATATATTTCAAACACATTTCATGTCACCGTCGACTTATTTTTCCTTTTTCTTCCCTTTCCTTGATTGACAGGTTCATTAGGAGAATGAAAATGAAACCCAAACCACAACTGCAGTCATCGAGCCAGTTTCAACACTTCATTCCATGAAGGCCTTTAACTGAAGTGTAGGCAGACCCTTATGGACAAGATCAAGAACAGTCCCCCAAGAGCATTAGCTAATGGATGGCAACGTGTCCAGTGGGACTTCCTGGGTGGTGTGTTTTAAAAAAACGTTTATTTACAACTTGAAAGGAGACATCAGAAGGAAACGTATCACATTTTCCAACAACCAAAGCACAAAGGGCTAGTTAGTAATATAGGTGATAAGAATTTGAATCGCTTTTGATTGGTTAGGACATGAGTTTAAAACCAGTATTATTCAGAAGTCATTTGTAGCAGGCAGAAGTATAAGGACGCCGTTTATGCTAAAACAAGCCAATCAGGTAATCGGTTCAAATTAGAAAGCGATTTTCAATGGTCAAACAGTACTTCATCGTAAGCAAATTACACAACCCTGATGCAATCAAAACCTATTGAGGGCCTTTCACTATTCAGGCGCAGTGGTAGACTCCTTCACTCACTCTTGAATTAGGTATCAGTGAAAGAAGAACACAGCGGTCCATGTCCACAGAGATAATAGTTTGCTATGCTGAGCTCTGCACAAGACATGTCTTACAGATGTGAGAGCCTTCCAACAAGAGTGAAATATTTAAAGACCATAAATTTATTTTACGTTGCTATGTAAAATAGTCATCTGTAGTGTCATAAATAAATACAAAGAAGGCAAACGTTGTCATCAAATAATTTATGGACTCATAAAACTAGAGGGATATCTGTAACCTTTTGACCTAAACCATACACACACACACACACACACACACACACACACACACACCCCACACACAAACTGAAAGCAAAATAAAAAACTCAGAAGCAAACTTAAGGTGCTGTCTTAGTTATCGAGTGCTGCTATAGCAAAAATACTACACATGGACACAAGGCTTTCTCTCTGGGTCAGCTCTAGGAAAGGTTCTCATCATCCTTAAACATCTGTGGGTTCACAGTCCCTTGGAGGTCTCCATGTGTCTTGGTATCAATCTTCACAGTCCCTTGGAGGTCTCCATGTGTCTTGGTATCAATCTTTCCCTGGCTACAGAAGCTTCTGAGCACAAGGAATTCAGGTCTACAGACAGACTGCACCCCACTCTGGGCTCCTCTCTATTGGTGGTACTAAGGTCCCTCTTCTTCTGCTTACTTCTCCCTCTCCTTGATTTTAAAACAAAAGCTTAAGCAGACAACATCCCAAGAAAACCCTTGTCTTGGGGATCAGGGCTTCATTCCATCCTAATTCCCTAACTACTGACTGGCAGATCACATCAGAGAGGGTGATTGTATTACATAACTGTCAAACCACTGGGATCATGGCCTAGCCAAGTTGATATATATTTTGGAGGGGATACACAATTCACCCTACCACACGTAGTGAGCCAGAGAGCAGAGCAGAGTATCTATTATAACAGAGAAGCATGTTTAGACTCGTTATGAGAAATACTTCCTTACATTTTTAATAGTTCAAGATGTACAACCTCAAAAGAACTATACTCCTTCCCAATAAAGATGCTCACAGATCTGTCAGAAATGCCATATGAGGGATTTCTGCTTTTGGACCTCCAAAGGATGGAGGACATCTACCCCAAGCTGGAAGAGATGACTGCACAGCCCTCTAAACACTATCATTTCATGGTTCTGTAAAGAGCATATTCCATGACTCAGTTATATCTCTAGTCAAATAGTTCTCCATGAGACAGCCGAGTCAGAAAAATCAGTTGTTACTAGATCCTGGGAATGAATGAACGAGCTTCTCTGAGCCTTGCCTGGTGAAGATTGACTTCTGCCTGAAGAAAACCCCTTTTCCTATATTGTTCTTTATTAGCAAACAAGGGTCCTGAGACAGTTTAAGAGAGCATTCTGAAAAAAGAAAAATATGACGATTCTACTGCAGATGATCCCTCAAAGGCAGAAGTCACCACACACATTTTCCATTAATGGCGGGGTCTTGTTCACAGATATCTTAAGTTGACTGACATGGTGGAGAGCAACTTAAATTAATACAGCAGAGAGCAAAGGCTACTCTAATTCTTTTTTTGGGGGGCGGGGGGACATCACTGACCTTTGGTGCTCATGGGAGCTACCCAGCCTTGCTCCCCAAGAGCGGCTGCTGGATTTGAACTGCCAAACCTGTGGGCCACAGTCCCGCACTCAACCACTACGCCACTAGGGCTCAGCCCTGCTACTCTTAATTTTTAAATTTTGTTTTTGTCTAGTCCTCAAACTTAAAAATAGCAATGTGGAATACAAAAATCTAGAAAATGATGAAGTGTCTTAAAAACGCTTTCTCCTCATAATTCAAAAGAAAATCATTGGTATGTAAAAAAAAAAGGAAGAAAGAAAAAGTTTCTATGAAGAGTGGCCACTGGCTGGTAAAAAACACAATGAGCAGCTGTGCAGAAATATATGAACATTACCAGCCATCCTTTTATATATCTGAAAATGTTTGTAGTTAATTGAATTTCACATGCATTTCATTACAGAATTATTATTGGTGCTTTTGGCTGCATTTTATACAAAGGGAAAAAATAAAAGAAGAAGGGCAGGAGGTAGGAAGATGGAGTAGAAACAAAATGACTCGTTCAAGGTGTTATGGCTGATCAGCTCAAGGTCAAGTGCAATACCACCAGATTACTGTACCAGTGTGCTCCTTTTTCAAAGCAGGATCCCTTAACCATGAGGATGTGGCCCTAAGACAACCTTCAAGATTGTAACAGAACCAGGAACATACTTCTGTGCAACCATCAACCACAGGAAACCAAAGGGCCGCATTTGACGCCAAACAAAGCTTCGAAAGTTGGAGAGGGTGGGAATGGACAAATGGAAAAAGGGACCCAGGACAGAAGTGGGGAGAGCTCTGTTACATGAAGGGATTACAACCAATGTCACAAAACAAAGGTATTTAAGTTTTTAATGGAAAACTAAAGTGTTTTGTAACTCAGCACCCAGACTACAAGAAGTTAGCTAACAAGTGGAGAATAGTCCTCATAGCCACTACCACAAAATTAAGTACCTGAAAAGCATCATTTGGTTAGGATTCCTATTTCTTGTCTAATGCTAGTCTTACTTCTCCCAATAAGGGAATGTGGACATAGGTCAAGAGACAAAACCAAACCAGAAAAGAGCTCTAAATGTTTACCGTTTAATGCAATCTTCCCAGAATGAGAAGGAGGGAACTGATGCAAGAAAGGGCTGCATGCATAGGTAGTTATTAGTACTATCATTTCTACCGGACATTTCTGTGACAAACAATGCTTACAGTGAAATATGAACTAATCTGATGCCTACATGTCATAAGCAATGCCTTTCCTTACTGGAGAGAGGCAAAGCAAACTGTATAAACAAGAGTGGAAAGATTCACTTCTGCAGGTTATTGCATTTATTGGGGGGGGGGGGTGGAGGAGGGGCTATTTCCTGGGCAGTTTTTTTTTCAGGAATAAATGTTCATCCTCCTAACATGCATCTATTTTTTGATAGCCTTTCAGAAATTTTGTAATGAATGTACCACCTACCAGCCCAGTCAAGTGTCATCTTGCACAGCCCTTTCTGCTGCCCCATATCTTGATTTTCCTTTACAGACAAGCAAGACTTTCTCAACCCACTGCTGTCTGGTTATCACTCCTTACAAGACTCTCTAGCCAGAATCAACAGAGAACACTTTGCTGATAAGTTCAGTGAAAATTTTCCTGCCATCATCTTACCCAACAGCTCTGCAAGATTGGGCATGGTTGGCCACTCTTTCCCTCTTGAAAGGTTCTCCTCCCTAGGTATCTATCCACCAGGGCGTTGAATTGATTCTTCCTGGTTCCTGGACCTGACTTTGTTATATGTGGATATACCAAAGCAATATCCAGAAGGAGAGAGATTACAGTTCCATGTCTTGCCCGAAACTTACTGTCTCACATAGGAAACAAAGGCAGCACATGCACTCAACAACTACATCTCTTGATCAGCAGAATCAGAGACAATGGAACCCAGTCCACAGGCGGTAGCCACTTTGCATGTGTCTTCTCCAGTCCTGGCAATAACCCAGCCTCCTGCTTCAGACTCCTGAGAGGGTCCAAGACACCCCTTTGCAGTCTCCCATTTCAGGGCATTGACATGTGGCTTTGCCTGATCCAGTTATTATTCTGGCACATCATCATTTTACAAATTTATACCTTCTCTGATTTTTGATGCCTTGACCATGACAGGGCTAAATCCAGCAAGTTCAAAGTTATGGTTTCTGTAGTGACCTTTTCTCTTAGTCTTCGGTATCTCTGGCATTAATTCTATTTTCCATGTGATTTTTTTTTTAAGTTGCCACTTCACAAGTCTCCTATTAGTGATGTCCACGAATCCATGCTGAGCTCTGTCCTAATATTCTCCTTCTTGCTTCTCCCTTCTCCTTTTCCTTCTTCTACTTCTTCAGTATTCTCAACACCTCTTATGGCTGCAATTCACATTCACTTGAAAATTATTTCCAAATTCATTTCTTCACTTGACTTCTTTTCTTTTTTCCCAACAATTTTATTGGGGGCTCTTACAGCTCTTCTAATATTCAATACATCCTTTGTATCAACCACATTTGTACACATGTCATCATCTTCATTTCCAAATATTTTCTACTTGAGCCCTTGGTCTAAGTACCTCTTTCCCCTTCTTTTTTTTTTTTAAATCATTCCATTGGGGGCTCATACAATTCCCATCACAATCAACATACACATCAATTGTATGCATACCATATTTGCATACCTGTTGCCATCATCATCCCTGAAACATCCTCCCTCCACGTAGACCCCCAGTACCAGCTCCCTATCTTTCCCCTTCCTTCCCCCTTCCCCTTCTCCTCCCCCATGAACCCTTAATAATTTACACATTGTTATTACCTTTTCATATCGCACTCAGTCCGCTGTCCCTTCACCCACTTCCCCGCTGTCCATATTCCAAGAGTTCATATGTAGATCCCTACAATTGGTTACCCCCTTCCACTCTACCTTCCCTTCGCCCTCCCGGTATCACCACACCCACCACTGGTCCCCAAGGGATCATCTGTACTGAATTCCCCGTGTTTCCGACTCTAGTGTACATATCCTGGTTTAGCCTGGTTTGCAAGGTAGAACTGGGATCATGATAGTGGGTGGGAGGAAGCATTTGGGAATTAAGGAAAGTTGCATACCTCATTGTTGCCACATTGTACCCTGACTGACTCCTCTGCTCCCTGCAACCCCTCTGCAAGTGGGTGCTGCTTCACCTATTGATGGGCTTTGGGTCCCCATTCAGTACTCTCCCTCCTTTATAATGATATAATTTTTAGTTCTTTGATGCCTGACACCTGCTCTCTTAGACACCTGTAGTCACACAGGCTGGTATGCTTCCATTTGGGCTTTGTTGCTTCTGAGCTAGATGGCCACATGTTTACTTTCAAGTCTTTAAGACCCCAGATGCTATATGTTTTGATAGCCAGGAACCATCAACAGTCTTCACCACATTTGCTTATGCACCCATTTGTCATCAGCAGTCATATCAGGGGGGTAAACACGCAATGCTATGATTTTTAGTTCTTAACTCCTGATAACTTATCACTTTGGCACCTCGTGGTCACACAGGCTGGTGTTCTTCTTGCATATGGCTATTGTTGCTTCTCAGCTAGATGGCCACTTGCTTACTTTCAAACCTTTAAGACCCCAGACACTTTAGTGTCAAGAGACCTCTTTTCTTCACCTAAAGCCTTCTGAAGAGCCAAAGGCCTATTGGGGCAGATCTTCTACTTGCCCCACGGACACTACACATTTCTGAAACTAAATATATAACCTCTCCACACTGCCACTCTAATCTCTTCTCTGTCTACTGTCCGCATTTTGACATTAGCTGCCAAAAAAGCCAGAGACCTGGGAGTCACCCTGGATTCATGTTTATCCCTTCTCTCACACATTCCATCACTGAGTCCTAACATTACGTTCTTTTTAATTAAGAATTAATTGAAAATATACACAGTAAAATAGACACTGATCTAACACTTTTAGTATTGCAATTCTATGACATTTCACTGTTTACCAAAGTGGGAGCTACCACCTCCGAAGGGGCAGTGGTCCTGGAATAAACTGGGAGTGGCTGTAAAATCAGATACCTACATTCTATCTTGCTTTACGGGCTAAAGGGAATAAGTTTATAATTTCCAACATGGGTGCTGAGAAATTTCCTTTCTAAAAGGGGGTTGGATGGTAAGCCAAACAAATTGGGAAAGCTTTGGATTACCTCCTTTGACTTGTACAACTACCTCACCACCAGCCCTCTTACGAGTGGCTTCTCCCTCATTGACATAACTCATTGAGCCCCCTACTTCCTCTCTTTTCAGTTGCTGTTACTGAGTTGGTTTCCTCTGCATAGATTTCTGAATAGTACAGTGCTCAAAGCAGACATTCTTTACTAGCAAAGTGGAGACCTCACTTGGTTTTACGAAGACTTGAGGTGATATTTTTAGTTTAAAGATTATTTCAGGGTACTTGTTTCAGGGGTTCATCCAGTTTCCATGGCTCCAGAAAGTTTCTACTTTCTTAACTTTTCTCTCATCCATTCCTTTTCTCTCAGTTCCTACAGCCAATAACCTTAGACTGAGTCCTTCAGGTTTTCATCTTTACTAGGTGGAAAGTCTCTACCTGGATCCCTGCCTCCAGGATACTCCTGCTTCCCATTTACCTTCCGTTAAAAAAAAAATCTTTTAAACAGATAAATCCAAATGTAGACCATTGTCATGCTTCCCATACACCGGGGTCGACACTGATTCCTGTCTCCCTCTCCTGGTCCTTCTCTGACTGCGGGCCTCTTTCCACACTTTTGGGCAATTCTAGGAGCACAGTCTTGCCAGTCCTTACATCTATGTGGCTTCTTCTGTTGAAGTTGCTCCATCCTCCCACTGCAACCCAAAGCCCCCTCGTGCCATTCATTCTGAACTCATCTGTTGTGTTTTCACTATCTTACTTCACAAACTCCAATGTGCCTGTCACCATGTCAGACACAGTTCCAAGAACTTTAATGTGACTCTTCTTGTCTTCATAACAACAACTCCACGTGTTAGGCAGTATTATTGTCCTCATTTTTACAAATGCATAAGAGAGATATAAACATGTCAATGGGTCAAAGAATCTCTTCACAGTCATGCAGTCGAGAAATGACAAAATCAAGATTCAAGCGCTTTGGAGTACATCCTTTGACTTGACTTGATCCAAGCACTTTGGATTTACATCCGGGATCCAGCTTCCAAGGACTTAAGCAATAATCACGATGCTTAATGATCATATTTTTCTACTCTCTTATCCACCTTCCTCCACCAATAAAAATAAAAACCATTTTTTTGAAAACAGGAACTGTATGCTGCATTAAAAAAAACAGCAGCTGGTTTTGAATACACAGATTTGAAATACTCGTTGAATAAGATAACCACAAGGTCACAATGAAGAAGCAAATATTTCTACAACAAATATTTGGAAGAGGTAAGCAAGCATCTGCTTCTAAAGATTTGTTTCATAGCCCTATAGTTCTTCATTATGTGTGAGACCCTTGATATTAAAAAGAAGTCTAGAGCCTCTTTAACATTTTCTTGTGTTTTACAGAACTGGGAAGCCTAACCAAACAATGGAACAAACCGATTTGCTATGAAATGAAAACTACTTTGCAAGAGGGGTATCTTAAATTGCAAATCCATTAAAATAGCTTCATTTGTTAAATTATTCTTTTATTTTAGTGCAAAAATTATAGCTAAATTATACTTGGAGACTTTACCAGGGCTTTGAGAATAATTGTACCATTTATAGAAATAGAAATTTAAAAAATTAACCTGTTGAGAATCTTGCCATCCAACTTTGGTAAGCCATACAGAGGAAATACCATCTCAGAATGTAGTTCTAATTTAAAAGAAACAAATATCATTTACTATCCTTTTAATGGACAAAACTATATGACAGAGGTTACAGATCAATCTCAAAGAGGTTACAGATCAATCAGACTTTTCTTAGGATTGTTTATAGGTAATTACTCCAAAATCACCGTGTCTGTACTAGAGCATGAAACATAAAGACTATTCACATGCTATCAACATATGTGACTTTGTGGGCCAATGGTCAACAGTGAACCACTTGTGCAATATTGTGTTGGTCAATTACAAGTACATGCTACTTTTGATGACTTTCAACAAAGACACTGATGTGCAACAGAACTTTAAATCATGGAACATGTCCAATCTTTAATTTCTATGCCAGTGATTCTCAACCTATGGGCCATGACTTCTTTGGGGGTCAAACGAATCCTTTCACAGGGGTCACCTGATTCATAACAGTAGTAAAATTACAGTTAGGAAATAACAACAAAAGTAACTTTATGATTGGGGGGGGGTCACCACCACATGAGGAACAATATGAAAGGGTGTGGCATCAGGAAGGTTGAAAACCTCTATAAATCAATGCTCAAAGAGCATGCTGACTTGGAAGTCTGCCACTCATCATTTTACCACGTGTGTACTTCACGGCACTCAGTATCTAGCACATAGACATTGGCCAACCAATGCTTGCCATGATGATTTATTAGACAGATTGCAAACCTTTCCTCATAACCCCAGGCTGACTACATAGCCTGGTGTGTGGGGGACAGTTCTGGTTTGTGCCTATCTTCCTAAGATAATTATTAATCCCAAAGTCTTTTGTACAGACAGTGACATGCTCAGCTCCTAATTAAGAAGTTGGAAATTCAAACCTACCCAAAAGGCATCTCATAACAAGTGCTTGGAGATGTGCTTCTGGGAGATCACAGCCCTAAATATCATCTTGAATTGGTCTCTCTAGCCAATGGCACTAGTTTGGGATTTTGCTTTTTCTGACACTCAAAAGAGTCCTTGCTGGTACAATACAGAATATGCCCATTCCAAATAGTCCCTGCTAATACACAGAAAAAGGAAACATAAAATCAAATAGCACTAGCTCAAAACTATGCAAAGGAATAATCAATCTTGATCATATACATAAACATAAGGTAAAGTATAAGCTATATGGCAGGCATGATGAACCATTTCACAAAATATTATTAATATCGCCAAGACTGAGAATACATCAATAGTCCACCAAAAGCCCAACAACAAAAATCCAACCCAGGGACTGAGCGCCAGTGGCGTAGTGGTTGAATGCGGGACTCTGGGCCATTGGCTTGGCGGTTCAAATCCAGTGGCAGCCCTCCAGAAGCAAGGCTGGGTAGCTCCCACGACCACCAGAGGGCAGTGATGCCAAACACCCCCCCACACACACCAAAAAAAAATCCAAACCAGTTGTAAATGATTTGATTTCCACTCATGAGTAGCTGTGCTCCATGGGTTTTCATGGTGTGGGCTTTCAGCAGAATGCCAGGCCTTTATTCTGTGCCTCTGGCTTTGAACCACCATTCAATGAATAGCTAAGAGCTCAGCCATTTGTGTAATCTGAGGAACTCTGGTGGCACACCAGTTAAGCACTTCAGCGGTAATTGCAAGGTCAGTGGTTCGAATCCAGTCAGAAACCCCACAAGAGCAAGACCTGGCAATCTGCTCCCTTCCATTACAGCCTAAGAAACTCTAGGGGGCAGCGCTACTGTGTCATAGGGGGTCACTAGGCTCAACACCAACTTGGCAGCACCAGCAACCACACAACAAGGAAAACAGAGACTTAAAAAGCATAGTCCTCGCTGAGCCCCGGTGGCGTAGTGGTTGTGCGCGGGACTGCGGCCCACTGGGATGGAGGTTCGATTCCAGCTCCATGGAGCAAAGGCTGGGCCTCCTACTCCCACCCCAGAGGGCAGAGATGCCTAAAAAAATAAAAAATAAAAAATAAAAATAAAAAAAGCATAGTCCTCTCTGACTTTTTTTTTCATTCTCTTATTCCCTTCCTCTAAGATTGTTATCCCTTTCTTCTAAAATCACTCTCAACTTGCCCAGTGGCTATTAGAGAAACCCGTTCCTGCCTAAACCTCATAAATGTCTAGAGCGCATGAGTGTATTCTCTTTCTAAGGATGAGTAATGGGTAGTTGGAAGCGGGTCTGGTGGTCAAACTAACCTATTCTCCATCTCATCACGCAAGTGACCTTGGCCCAACTACCTCCTTTCCCTGCCTCATTGTCGGATCTGTAAAATGGCAATAATCCAAGGAGAAATTTGTACAAATTATGTGTTTAATATGATTTGAGGCATTTAGAAAGCGCCTCATTGTGGGAAACAGAAAGATTTCTCCTGAGTTGCCTTCCCCAAATATATGCCAAACTTAGCCGCTTGCCACACACACGTGGCAAGTGACTACACATTGGAGGTCAACCCAAGTAGGGCAGGGGTTCTTCTCCTTAAGGGTAATCAACCATCTAGCGCAATCAGGCTATAGAGTCTGTCCCATCCTAAGTAGGGCCCACTCCCAAGGATGATCAAGGTTAAGGTGGCCATCATAAATCTAAGATGTGCCTTTCTTGTCACATGTATGCCCAGCTCATCTCCTTCCTGTTATGCTTATGCCTGTTGTACAACTCCTTCCTGTGACGTGTATGCCTATTGTATAGCCTCTTCCCGTGATGTGTGGTTACCTGTAAACACGCTCACGAAGTAGATTTAAACCTTGTTAGCAACAAATTTCTTCCTTCAGTCCAAGCTTCCTCCAGCTCCTTCTCTGACACTGGCTCCAGGCTTCCTGCCCATGCTGTGCGTGGACCTGGCTGTTGAGATCATGGCCATCCAGGGGGTGAGCATGTTACCATAAGACGTTATCAGACACATCTGACTCCATGATTTTTATCTTTCATAATTTCTATGACTTTACTATAACCTTTATTTATTATCGCTGTACAATTGCACCCATTGGACCCATGATGATGTGTTAGGGGCTGGCTTCTCTGACACTGCATAAATGGAAAAGAGAAAGGAGGCCAGCTGATCTGAGCCACAGCTACCCCAAAGACTGGCATTTTAGAATTCCTATGACTGTAAGGATCTCCCAGCAAAACCTTTCCTCTCTAGAGAAGAATGTCAAACTCTATGTAGGTAAGTGGTGTAGCTTAGTCTACATGCCTTGCTAACAAGAAAAAAGTCAAATGTGAGTTCTTTTTACTTGTTCTTCTGAATTTTATTAAAAAGGTACAGACCTAGCAATGACTGTAGATAAAGTGCCAATGTGAACATATGTTACCTCAGGATGTTAGAAACCCATATGACACTATATCCTACGTAAACTAGACTTTAAAAAGTGAGCTCTTCTTAGAAATGCCAACCTTACCATTAAGGAAAGTTCTCTATAAGGTGTACAAAGCTGAATCACTTGCCAGCCTCAGTTTTCTGTTACATAAAGTGGGAATAATATTGTGTGATACCCAGGGCTGTTGTGGTGAACTAGGTACCTCCCACAAAAGCACTTACCGCAGGCCCTCCCTGGGCTGTCAATGTGAAGTTCACTGTGCCAATAATCATCTCTATTCTATCATGCAAATTCATCTACAGTGACAAGCAATTGCAACAAATCTTTTCCATTGCTGCCATTTGAAAGGCATTCTTTGCTTTAGAGCCCAGCCAGGATGCTCTGAAGAAAGCCTGGCCTCGAAGCTAATGGACTGGCTATGTTCCAGCATCTTTTTGTTGGGAATTCTCTCCTGCAACTGAATGTTAAATACAGATCACAGGTAACCCTGATAAAACTACTTAAGAACTACTCTTTTACTTATACACAGAACTCTGGGAGCGTCGAGGCCTTTCAGTAACGGCCAGGGGAACACAAAGGGCAGCATGCACAATTCCCTTCAGCCCTTCTAATGACTTTACTATAACTTTACTATATTATGCATATAATGATATGCATAAGCCATCTGCCTAGAGTCACCTGGACAAGGGAGATGTGAGGTCTTCGGGCTCAGGTTTCTGGAGTGAGCTTACGAACGCAAATTAATGTGACATCTAAGGCATACCCACTACTGCATGGCACCGTGTTAAGCCTGCCGTTCAGATCCTTGTCTCAGCAGTCTAAGAGCAAGAATAAAAGACCGAGCAATAACTGGTAGGTCTTGTGTGTGTGTGGAGTTCTGCCCCAATTAAATAGGACTATGTATTCTTGTGATTCAATTCCTTCCATTTAATCTGGAACACCACCTGGAATTGTGTAGCTAAGTGTAACAGATGGTTTTTATTTTATACCAAATAAAAACCCTGAAGAAACTGCTTCAAAAAGAATTGGTTTCTAGATCTTACAAGTTATATATATTTGGGCTCATGGCTATTCACTAACAGATGGTTTAAAACGTTAGCCACCATCTAGTCCTCTTCCTAACAGTCCCTGTGAAGGATAGAGAGACTACCCATAGTTCCATGTATGTCTTGCAACACTCCTCACTCCTACCCAAGTAACTACCTGGTTGAGTGCCTTCTCAGTCCATGTTCAAGGCAATGCATGATGGACTCATGCTCAGTGTACTAGACAAGTGGACCCGGGAGAATAACAGAAGTGGAGAGGGCTTAGTGAGACACTATAAGCTCTTGGAGAAATTCTTTGTTTCAGAAGACAGTCTAGCCCAACATGTATTTGCTCACTCTGACTTTCCCTATATCCATACCCAGAGGGAAATAGAAAAGGAGCCAGTGGGTATTCTATGTTGAAAGTCTTCCAAAGAGCCCTGCTTAGTGGTTAGCCTTATGGTAAACATTTCATTGTTGATTCCAATCATTTATCATGTAAGAAATGTCTAAATTATATACATTTTCCTAGGAAGTGCCCATACTCTTATGTGACTGTCAGTCTTTAAAAATATCTGTCAGCTGATGTTCCTTGCACTGATACTCTGGAGGGGGTATTTCTATGAAGAAGCACCCCAACACCTCCCTCCTCCTTCTCCCCCTGCCCAAGTTCTAATGCCGCTTTTCATTCAGGCAGATCAAAATAAGTATCTCATATTTTTAAAATCCTACAGTTCAAAACTAATCAGAATGATCCACGGAGGCAAAGACAGAAGCCCTCCACATAAGATTACCACTTTTAACATGACAGAGCTGAGACTAGAACAAAAAAGGTTGACCCAACAAGAGATGGGGTTGATGACCACAATATCCATCTAAGACTTATTGAAGTTTAAGGCCTTGGCTCACTTAAGATAAGTCAGTAAGTGATAGGGTCATAGTACAAGCTCAAGAAAGGGTTTCCAAATATGTGAGTAGCTAATAAGGCTGTGCATAGTACTATTTATTCTGTGGCTCAAAAGAAACAAACAAACAACCACAACAGAGAGAAGGAGTCTTCTGTTCACTTGGGGTAGAGATTCTTTTTTATGCTTGCTACTCAATATATAGCTCAGTGTTTGTAGGATTATAAAATTATAATCATAACACTCTAGGAGAGGATTCCCCTGGGGATGGCAGTGTCCAAAGGAGTGGACAGTGCTGGTAAGCGGAAGCAAGAAAGACTTAGAAATCCAATAACTTTGGAAAATGGCAATTAGCTTTTTTGGCAAATGGTCTGAGAACATTTTCCTGCAACAAAAGAAACTTAGAACTTTCACAGAGAATGTGAAAAAAGAAAAAAGGAAGACATATTTTCTTGTGCAAACCAAGGTAGAACAAGGAACAGCCAAAAAAGAGGGACAGCATTATTTTGTTTTATTTTTAATGCTATGAATTTAGTGACTTGAAATAGCACTTTTTTATTAGCGCAACATTTTAGAGGTTAGGAGTTCAACAAGATGTGGCTGGAATTTTCTACCGAAAGTACCAGAAGATTGAATCAAGACGTTAGCCAAAGGGAATGCTCATTTGGAAGTTGTGGGCTAAAACCCACTTTAGAAAAGATTGCCTACTCTACTGTCTTGCTGGTGGAATTCAGTTCCTCGCAATTGTGGGACTCAGGTCCCTATTTTCTGGCTGGTGGTCATTCTGGGGCCACCCTCAGCTACTGTAAGTTGCCTAGAGCCCTTTGCTG
Source organism: Nesogale talazaci (assembly GCA_004026705.1). Taxonomy (NCBI): domain Eukaryota; kingdom Metazoa; phylum Chordata; class Mammalia; order Afrosoricida; family Tenrecidae; genus Nesogale; species Nesogale talazaci. The sequence goes on from PVJH01000208.1 coordinate 282,761, forward strand.
GGTGACCTCTTTCTCCTTCCAGCCAACAGTGCTACATCAGGTCCTTTTTATGCTTAGTTGATCTCATTTATCTCTAACCTCTAAACCCAGATCTAAAGGGATCGTGTGAATGGGTTATGTCCACCTGGATAATTTCTCTCCTCTACCTTCTAGTCAACTGTTTAAGATGACGACAATTATATCTGCAAAATTATTTTGCAGCAATAAGTGTGCTTATCAGTGACCTGAAAGTTTTGGGACTATTTTAGAATTCTATCATGACAACATCTGCTATCAGGGTTTGTGATTTCATGAAGGACTACAGTTTAGGGGCTTAGGAAAACAGCTGAAGAAGCAGTATGAATCCAAGAATTTAGGGAGAAATGAGTCATGGCTAATGAGAGAGCCATTAAGACTCTGTCTTTATGGAAGTCTAGAACAGATCTAAATAAACATTGCATGTATTTATCTAACATTCACTCTGTGCTATTTCACAATCCCAAATGAGGTCAATACATAGGAAGTCAATAACAAGGTAAACAGCTTTTTGTGGGTTTTTTTGGGGCATCACTGCCCTCTGGTGGGAGTGGGAGGCCCAGTCTTGCTGCTGCTGGATTTGAACCGCCAAGCCAATGGGCCGCAGTCCCGCACTCAACCACTACGCTACCGGGGCTCAGCCAAGGTAAATAGCTGTTGAATGAAAGAAAGAACCTCATTTAAAGACGAACATCAATTCATGTCATAATCACCAATCTAAAGCCAGCGTACTTCTATGCTTTCATCTTTCTTCCATATCCCTACACTGAGGGGAAAATGCCTTTCATTCAGGCTTTTAACCTCTCTGAAAGGAGAGACAAGAGCCCTGGCGGTACTGTCCTGTAGATGTTAGGCTGCTAACTGCAGAGTTAGCAGTTCAAACTCACCAGTTGCCCCATAGGAGAAAGATAAGACTGCCTGCTCTTATAAATGCTTATAGTCTTCAAGACCATGGACAGAGTCCCTCTTAATCAGAACCAGCTAGATAGCAAAGGGTGGAAGGATGGATGGAGTGATTTGTATACTCCTGACAGTCAAGCTCACTAAAAGCAGGGGTGTTAGTGCAGGAGGGACATTTCAGAATGGCTGCGGAGATGGCCATTTCCATCCAAACTTCAGTTTGCACTCACTCTCCTTATTGCCTTATAATGAATCTAGTTCTAAGGGGAAGAAGTAATATGCCTTGAACATTCCTCCTGTGTCAGACATTTCACATAAATTTTTACTTACATTACGTCTCCTAGCAACTGAGAAAATGGGTATTGTTTTGCATGGAGCAATTGGGGTTCAGAGGTGGAATCAGAACCTGGACCTCTCTGATTCAAGTCCTGTGTACCCATCTTTTATTTAAATCATTTCATTGGGGGCTCTGACCATTCTTATGATAATTCTTACATCAACTGAACCAAGCACATTTGTACATATATTGCCACCATCATTTTTTAAAGATTTTTTTTTACGTGAGTCCTTGTTATCAGCTCCTCTTTATTCTCGCCCTCCCCCACTCTCCCACCCTCGGGCCTCCTTGATAAGTTACAGATTATTATTTTCTTTTTAATGAAATACTTTTATTGTGGGTTCTTACGTATCCTAAGACAATCCATAAATTCATCCAATGTATCTAGCACATTTGTACATATGTTGCCATCATTATTTTATTTTCATTTTTTTGCGTTTCTTTTTTTTAAATTAAAAGTCATTTTACTGGGGGCTCATACATACATTTATCATACATAAATAAACATACTGTGCCAAGCACCTTTACATGTTCGTTGTTGTCATCATTCTCCAAACATCCGCCTTTCCCCTTGAGCCCTTGATTCAGTTTTTCCATCCTATCCCCTCTTACCCTGCTCTCCCTTCCCTACCAACCCTCAATACTTTATAAATTATTACTGTTCTGTCATATCTTACACTGCCCGACCTCTCCCCCAACCCACTCCTTTGATGCCCGTCCTTCCAATAGGAGCTTATGTGCATATCCTTGCAGTTGGTTCCATCTCTCCACCCCACCTTCTCTCCATCCTTCCAGCAGCTCCAATCTCACCACTGGCACAGAGGGGCCACCATCATTATTTTCAAAGCATTTTCTTTCTATTTGAGGCCTTGGTATCAGCTCCTCATTTCCCCCCTCCCTGACAGACATCATCCTCTGTCACCCTTTACTCACTTTTCTGTTGTTCATCCCCCTGGGAGGGGGTAATATGTCAATCCTTGTAATCAACTCCTCCTTTCTATCCCACCTTCCCCTTACCTCTTGGTATCTCTATTCTTGTTAGCCCTGATAGGTTTATCATCCTGGATTCTTGTGTGTGAGTTCTTATCTGTAGTAGTGTGCATGCTATGGCCTAATCCAATTTGTAAGGTAGAACTGAGGTCATGCTAGTGGGGGGAGGAAGCATTAAAGAACTAGAGAAAAGTTGTGTGTTTCATTGGTGTTTTACTGCACCCTAACTGGCTTGAATCTTCATTGTGACCCTTCTGTAAGGGCATGTGCAATAATCTACAGATGGGCTTTGGGTCTCCATTCCTCATCGTTTCCTCCCCTCTCCCCTTCATGTTGGTATGATTTTGTTCTGGGTCCTAGAAGCCTGACACCTTTTCCCATTGACACCTCATGATCACACAGGCTGGTGTGTTTCTCTCATGTGGGTTTTGTTGCTTCTCAGCTAGATGGCCACTGGTTTATCTTCAAGCCTTTAAGATCCCAGAAACTATATCTTTTGATAGCCAGGCATCATCAGCTTTCTTTACTACTTTTACTTATACACCCATTTCATCTTCAGAGATTATTGTACACCATCTCGATGCCTGTATTCTATCTACTCTACCTGCAGTGATTTCATTCACAGTTTTTACAGTTTTAGGTTAAGCTTTCATCGACCACATTCTTCACGCATTCTCCTTATTCCCAACTTTATCAACCCTCACTGAAAGCACTGTCCTTCACCCACCATTCGAGGTCAACCTTTACTTGAATTCCTGCTGAGTGGATGTCCTAGTAGTTGTCCAAGTCTCAATTAGATCACTGCGATTCTAGAGAACTTGTTCATGCCTTTTTAATGGCCTCTGAATTCCAGAGTATAAACATTTTCTTTGGGAGATGGAGAGAGATTGAGGAGCAAAAGTCGCTTCTGCCCAAGCAGGTTCTCATTTCTCAATCTGCAGGACTCCTCACACCAGAAGCACATTTTGCTAGACAACCCAAAGAATGTACCTTTACTCCCCCTCAGGGATTTATAACCTGTATTTCGAAGTGAAAAAGCCCTTGAAAGGGGGAGAAACAAAACCAACACCAAGTCATGTGTCATTCCCTTGTATGGCCAGTCTCTCGGTGCAGAGTGCGCTTTATCAGCATTAGGGAAAATTAAGTGGGAAAAACATGACAACAGCCCAGGGACACTTCTACCTAAATTTTGTGATTACATTTTAAGTGCTCTCTGTCACAGATATCATAAACTGATTAAATCATTTCATGCCTGAGCCCTACTGACTATGCTAAGTGAAAAGAGAGGGCTATTAATAACTACCCATTTCTGACAGCTGCCCAGGGGCAGTGCAGCCTTTTGCAGCAGTGAAATGACTCCCCAGCTCACTTACTGAATGCTGAATATTGATTCATATTATGAGTGTTGTCAAACACAGAGTGCAGGGCTGCAGATCCGTAGTGGCAGGTCATCAGGAAGAGCATTAGCAAATGTCAGGTCAGGAATCAAAGGCCTGCTGGACTCTTTAGGGATGAGATTTATTGATTCCATAAAACGCGAAACAGATCAAGTTCTTGTGATGATGGAAATGGTCATGGCAGAATGAGGCTGAGCCTGCTCTGATGTAAACGTCTGGGGAGATGCAGCACACAAGTGACCACTGAGGAAAATGCTGAAAGTTGGAATGTCCAGGAAAAGGACAACCTCCACTCTGAGCTAAGAAGGAGGTTAGATATCATATCTGAGCTGTGAGACTGGGCAAAGCTGTGGCAATGTGTATGTATCCAGGAAGCTAAAGATACTTCCCATATTTATAACTCTGGATGAATAGGACTCAATCCAATGATTAATACAGACATAAGAGAACTCTTCACATACAAAAAGTAAACTGGTTATTTTCTTGACTTTTTTGAAGATAATTAAATTACATGTGGGTTCTAGGTTTCCACAGCAGAATGAACACTTGAGCTAAGTTCTGTCATATTTTACTTTGTTCTCATATTATTCTGTAAGCTGTCCTTAAAACCATGTCTTCATATCTTCCCTCACCCTTCGGGGAACATTCATTTTATATATAAATATGATTCAAAAAATCTTTTAAAATTAGGATGAAGTGATAGTGAATTTTGTCCACAAACTTTTTGAAGTCAATGTGTGTGTATGGTCTAACTTCTAGACTAGAAATTAGAAGACTGGATTTTCAGAATTCTTGTTCTGTTGTGTGTCTTGCAGTCTTAGGCAAGTCAGACTCTCTTTATGCCTCAATTTGTTCATCTGCAAAAATAAAGCAACAAAACTATATGTGCACTTACAGAGGAGCAAGTTCCATGAGTGAGACCACGGAGCAGGCTTATTGCTCACCTGTGCATTCTTTCCCCTCTACGCTGTCTAGAGTGGTAAGTTCAGAGCAGTCATGTACTCTTTATTTTAACTCAATAATACATGGGCTTACTTAGAGACTCTAAAATTTACTAAATTGTTGTCATCTACGCAGTTGCCAGGTATGTCATATCAGCTCTTCCATTCCTGGAGCTGGCTTTGCTACAGCACCAAAGGTTCCTCTGACTTCTCCTAAGAGTAGCCTACAGTGCCTGCTCTCAGTTTGTCTCACGCTGGGATGGAGGTTTGGGCCTTACACATGAGAAAGCTGTCCGCTGATAAGTTTGGATTCTTGGTTTATATAGGAATGGGTACATGTAAGTTGGTCGTTACTGATGGTCTAAAAGAGTTTCTACTCTACAGAACATATGCTTTTGATCACAGTAGTATCACCATTGATGAGCTTTTACTTACAAGACGTACTTCAGAGAATTAAGCAAAAACATTGTTTCATGAACGTGCTAGTCGTCACTGGATTCTGTGAGAGCATGCTCTCCTGTAATGAAGAACTTAAAGAGAAATCAACTTAGAGCTGCTTGCTATTTCCTGCACTTTTACTGAAATCATAAATAACTTTCCTTCCTGTGGGAAAAGTGAGACATGGGGCGGTATTGGGATCCTATAGCTTGCCCACCTAAGGATTACATGGGTCTTGCTTTAAATGCATTGACGAGTGAAAATGTACAGGTGCTACAGGTTACTCAGCCGTTCTACAATTAAAGATTGATATTTTCTCTCGTCCTATGAGGAGACCTTTAGTGACATGTTAGCACTGGATAATGGTTGCCGCATGTTAAGTCTCGCACTATGATTTTGAACAGAAAGCCTAGCTGCAGCAGCGAACAATGACAACTTCCCAATAGCCAGGCACCTACTACAGAGGCAGTCAGCAGCCTTAGGCAGTTTGGCTAAACAGCAAGAGAAATCTGACTTCCAAAGTACTGACTCCTCTTTCAAGACAATGACCTGGCTTAATTAACACTATATTCATGTGTATGGCAATCAATTTAGAATTGTTGTCCTCTAACCACGAACTCTGCCAGTTTTAAAAAGAAGTTCCTCAAACCACTGGAACACTCCATGGTGCTTTATATATACAATGTTTGTTATATAAACAAACATTTGGGAAACAGTCATATGAACAATAACCCACACCTTTAATGCTACATTTCCTAGACACCCAGGTAATCATAAAAACCATTCTTTTCTCCTAAGAAGAAGAGAATCTTATTGGCTATTTTAGGAATTGGGTTGGTATCTATTTAACATCAAAAGACATTGTTGGCTGAGCCCTGGTGGCATAGTGGATGTGTGCGGGACTGCAGCCCACAGTTCAAATCCAACAGCAGCTCTCCAGGAACAAGACTGGGCTTCCTACTCCCAGCAGGGTAGTGATGCCACACACACACACACACACACACACACACAAATCTTTAAAAAAATTAAAAAAATAAAAGACATTGTCTTCTCTCCCTCTTTCTTTTTTGGGGAGGTACACGAAATGAAAATATATTCTACTTTGACCACAAGATAGCTATTTCAAATTATTTTGTTTTAACCAGCAGAGTATAGTAAGTCTAACACTCTGGGGTCTTGTGAACGTCATTTGACCTATTTGGGCCTATTTGCTTGATTGGAGCATCGCCACCACTCTCTGGACAGAAGCTAAATATAAACACTAAGCACAACAGATTATTACTTTGCCTGATTTTCATTTAAAAACATATCAGCCAAGCAATAATGAATGTTAATGATATCCTACTGTAGATTCTGTAGCTTAGAATAAAATAGCATGCTGAATTCTCATATACAAGAGCACTATTTCAAGAAATTTACTATATTAGGTCAAGGATTTACTGCCTTCCTTATAAAACTAACCACATAGACTTTCATGACTATCTACAGAATGATACACTAACAACTCTTCACTGGCATATAAATGGAAATAATAACAATCCTAGGGAAAAGCCTAGCCTAGGTAGTCTATACCTATATTTTGCTGAGCACCACAGTCAATCATTCACAGACTGAGAGCTTGCGAGCCATGCTCTGCTCTCCAGATGCAGATTCTAGAGGGAGGGCACTTGATCGTAAAGACAACACTTTCATTACATTCAAAAGTAGCCCTGATCCAGAGTGCAGCCTTCTTTATGAAGGCATTGTTTCACTACAGAAAGAATGTCTTTGTAACTTCTTTATCTGGAGTTAGCCCAGAAAGCTTATGATAGAAGAAGAAATAAAGGTTCTTCAGCTTTTTTTTCCCTTACGGTCTTCAAGGTGGTAAGATTGTCTCTTTAAATGAAAGAAAGTCTGCCTCTGATTGCTTTGAAACACTAATTGAAATATGGAAAACTCATATATTAGCCAACACAATTTCTATAGGACATACTTCATTCCCTTATTTACCAAGTAATACGAGATGACTGGGAGGCCTCATGCTGTAATGGTAAACACAAAGTCTGTGGTTCAAACCCTCCGGCAGTGGAGGGAGGAAGATGTTAAGTCTCAGAAACACACAGAGGGCATTTCACCCTGTCCGATGGGGTTGCTGTGAGTCAGAATGAACTTGATGGCAGTGGGTTTGGGCTTCCTGAAAAGAGATGATTAACCCCATGACCGCCCTTCCATTGGTGGATATACACCACACAACTTGAAACACATTGTACCTGCCTCCTGGATATCTAACAGCATCTGAGAATGATTTAGACATTTTTATAAATCATTCTTTATACTAAGTGTAGGTTAGCTTTGAGCTTATTATAGACACAAATACTTTTAGAGGTGTGAATTCTTTCAGTAGCTGTTCTGAAGCAAAAATCTTAGTAAGAATATATATATTCTTTTCACATGTATGCATATTTGTATATTTGTGTGTATAAACAAATACATATGTGTGTGTAAATATACCACATATATGAAACACAAAATGTATTTACATTTTAATGCATGTATCTATGATATGTCATATATGTGTGAATGCATTTACAATACAATATAACATGAATGTGTACAATGCAATGCAAACATGTATGATGTAATGTGGTGTGGATATACAATGTAAAGAATATATTCTTACTAAGATTATATACACATATATGCATATATATGAATATGTATGTAAATATATACACATGCAAATATACATATACACAGTAAAATAATTCAGTATGATAGCAGAACATAAACTATGTACAAGAATAAATACTTTAATTATACATGTGGTTGCTAATTAAAGAATAATGTAGAAGGAAACCCCAATTTCAGTAGCAATGAAGAAAATAAGGCACAGATAAATTTTACAAAAATGCGAAAGATTTATATGAGGAAAACATTAACTGCTACTGAAAAACCCAAGAGTAGATTTGAACAAATGCAAAGGTATCTTCTGTTCTTGGCTAGAAGGACTCAACTTTATAAAGATATCTGTTCTCTCTAATCAAATAAATATGGTGAATGCAATCTCAATAAAAAATATTTTATAAAAATGGTAAGATTATTAAAGTTTGCCTAGAAAAATAATGAGTAAGCTAATAGACATGAAAACATTGAAAAGACAACCTATGGGGCTGAGCCCCGGTGGCGAAGTGGTTGTGCGCGGGACTGCGGCCCACTGGGATGGAGGTTCGATTCCAGCTCCACGGAGCAAAGACTGGGCCTCCTACTCCCACCACCTGAGGGCAGTGATGCCAAAAAAAAAGAAAAGAAAAGACAACCTATGATGCTAGACATACTAGATATTAAAACATACTTTAAAGTTTCTATAGTTAAAACATCCTGGTCCTGGCACATGAACAATCAGACAAAACAATTAGATAGAATAAAGACCCAGAAATAGTCTCAAGTAACAAGGAAATTGAATATCTAGTAGAGGTGGCATGCCAAATCCTTTGGGTAAAGGTGGACTTTTAATAAATGCTGCTGGGGTACCTAGAGAGCCATTTAGGATAAATATATAATTAAGTGAATATCTAACATCATCTATAAAAATTTACTTCAAATAACTCAGATATGTAAATGTGGTAAAAAAAAGACCTAGTAATTATCATTTTAATGATGGGTAAATTCCTCTGTAAACTGGGTTGTAGGGAATGATTATAGAATCTAGAGTGCAATAAAGAAAAAAGTACAATTTTAGCTACATATCACCTAAAAAAATATAAAGAAAATTTATTTCATGTCACAAAATGAAAACGAAAAATACACAAAACACCATAGGCAAAGCAAAATACATAAATTATTAGAAAGCATGTATAGCACATAGGAAAATAGGAAAAACACATGAACAATTCTGAACACACACAATTGTTCTATCTCAGATTCCTTAAATACATACAATGATGTTCAACTTCACTCACAATAAAATAAATGCAAATTAAAACTGTGCTATGATATCTATCAGATTGGCTACAATTTAAAAAGCATGACAAAATATTCTGGTAGCAAACTTTTAGGGAAATAGGTGCTCTACATATCTTAGGGCTTCAAAAAATTCATAGGCAAATGAAATAAAAAGATAATGAAAAAATTTCCATGAAATATCCATAACCCTCTAGTATTCTTATTGAAAATGCAAATGGGTCAAGCCTTTATAGAAGATAATTTTATAATATTAATTGCAAATACAATGAATTATTTAATACAGCTCTTCTAGCTATGGCTTTTGCTATTCCAACCAAGTGGCCTTCCTTTTCCTGATGGGTCTATGTATGAAGGTGGGGAAAGATGTTAACTGGATTACATCATTCTGTTGGGAGTGACTGTTAATGGGATTAATTGCGATGGCCATTCTCCTGGGTACAAAATCAGCCATATCAAATCTTATTACCAGCAAGAAGAGCCAGGAGTAGAGTGCATTCTTGCACCCTCAATTTCCCTGCCCACTGAACTTCTTTGATTTAGGAGACAGTTTTGACACGAGAGCAGTGGCAGAAGAATAGAAGTAGCAGAATCATAGTATGACATCATTATATAAAATGGATAAATAAAATATATACATACACTTAATTTTTCAAAAGAAAAGTAGGAAAATGAATCAAAGACCAAAAAAATAGCTACCTAAAGAACATGGATAGAAAACTGTGGGAAAAGTGTAGTAGCAGTGGAGAATGAACGCACTTCTCTGAGCTTCCTTATAAAATGGACTTTTATAATGCTTGATAAACTCAAAACAACCCCAAATATCAGGAAACCAGTCCAACCACATTCAAAGTGCTGGCTGTGGGAAACAAACTAAGGGATTTTGATAAAAAATTTTAACATTATATGCTTTGTTTACAGGCAAAAGAGACTGTAAAGAAATATGAATGTTTGCTAATAGGTTTCCTTTTTACAATGTTTATGGGTAAACAATTATGTAACTTTTTTCTGTATATTCCAGTGTCAGCAAATAAGCAGCTCCATTGAGGATAATAGGAGAGGGTTAAAAATACAAGAAGGGAGGCTGAGCCCCGTTGGCATAGTGGTTGTGTGTGGGACTGCAGTCCACTGGGATGGAGGTTCAATTCCAGCAGGGGCTCCACAGGAGCAAAGGCTGGGCCTCCTACTCCCACCACCAGAGGGCAGTGATGCTCCCCCCCAAAAAAACAAAAAGAAAAACAAATTACAAGAAGTAGGGCTGATCCCCAGTGGCATAGTGGTTGAGTGCGGGACTGCAGCCCACAGGCTTGGCGGTTCAAATCCAGCAGCGGCTCTCCAGGAGCAAAGCTGGGTAGCTCCCATGACCACCAGAGGAAAGTGATGCCCCACCCCCAACAAAATACAAGACAGAAAAAATATAGGGAAAAAACTCCACTTTTGTTGGATTGGAATTTAGGATATCTGCACGAGAGCATAAATAGATGTATATGTAAATTTATTCAGATCTAAAAATTTGTGTATATATGTGCATGGGTAAAGTATATCATGTATATCAAACATATATTTTGTGTTTATACATATATCCACACACATATGTATATACACACATTGCCATTAAGTTAATTTCAAGTCATACTAATCCTACATAGAGTTTCTGATACTAAATTTTATAGGAATAGACTTCCTCATTTTCCTCCGAAGGAATAACTAGTAGGTTTGAACCATCAACTTTTTGGTCAGCAGCCCAATGCATAACCCACATCGTTAGCAAGGATATGTGTGTGTGCATATGTGTTTTTACATATATGTGTGTATGTATGTGTGTATGTGTACATATAGGTATAACTAAAAAGGGTTACATATATAAGCATATTTTTATATTTTTATGCTTATTGACACTGTCAATCCATCACATTGAAACTCTTCATCTTTGTCACTAAGTCTTTACTTAGCATCCTGTCCTTCTCCAGGCATTGGCCCTTCCTGATAATACCTGTGAAGTACATCAAAACAAGTCTGCCCATAATTGCTTCAAAGGAGCATTCTCTCTGTGCTTCTTCCAAGACGGAATTTTCCTCCTTAATACTCTTCACCAACAACAAAATTTAAAGGCATCAATTCCTCTTCACGCTTCTTTTTTCATTATTTAGCTTTGCATGATGATGAGCTGACTAAAAATACTATGGCAGTTAATTTTCAGTTAAGACAATTAAAAATATAGAAGAAATGACAGAGTTAGAGAGAATGATTATTTGTCCATCTGTCATGCTGAAGTAACTTGTGTATTGCTGTGATGCTGGATACTATATTATCATATTTGAAATATCAGCTTAGTCACAGGTTTCAGCAGAGCTTCCAGACTAAAAAACAGACAGCAAAGAAGAAATAAGAAATTCCACTTCTGAGGAATGAGTCACTGAAAAGCTTGTGAATGGCAGTGAAATATTGCCAAACACTGAAAACCTCATAAATAGCAGCAGAACACTGTCAGGGATATTGACCAAAGATGTGCCCCTCAGGCTTGAAGGCACTCAAAATACTGACGAAGAGCTGCCATTGCAGAGTCCAGCATCATGGCATGGGTGGAATAAAGCGTTTGGGCATAAATCCTTTGGGTCATTCGTTGGTTGCTTGGGCACAACTCAGAATGAGAAGAAACAGTTGCAAAAAATGTATTAATAATGGATGAAGTGCCCAAAGTATGAATCTAGGAAAATTGATAGTCATCAAAAATAAAATAGAAAGCATAAAGATCAATATCCTGGAGAGTAATGAGCTCACACGGACAGGCACTGGTCATTTGGAAACAGAAAATCGTAAGGTTTACTATGCTAGGAATGACAAAGTCCTCTTCAATGTCACAAAGCACACACAATGATGCTGAGAAGTAAAGCTGAATCAGTGAGTGTATAAGCAACTCAGGACTAGCTGGGGTCCCCCTGCAGCTGCTCCAGCTCCCAGGACTGCATCAGGGTAGGTCCATGTGGCTTCTCTTCAGGGAAGTCTCACCGGAAGTGACCCCTGCCAATTGGCTACGGCAGTTGTACCTTGGTCGAACCATCAGAGAGCAAGAGACCCAAAAGGCGAGGCTCAATGAGCCATTTGTCTCCCCACCCTTCAATTAATCCCACATGCATTTATCAGCCAGGTTGACACAATAACACCTAACTATCTCAAATGTGTCCCATGCAAATTAAAAATATATAAATTACATATGTAAATTAGAGTGAAAGAAGATTAAAGTTAATGAGAAAAAATTAAAACAATCTATATGTTTGAGTAAAGTGTATCTAAGTGCAAGTAAAGGGTACTTATATAAATTTTCTATAAAATTGAAGTTAACATAGCTTAAAATGTATGTACATAATTATAAAATGCATGTCTGTACAGATAAGGTCCACATAGGACTTCCTTAAGGCAGGTACCACGGACAGTAATAATTTCCCAATGAAGAGACTAAGCAGCAGTTTGAGGAGAGCTTTGAAGGGAAATCCGATCTACCCCCAGGAAACAAAAGTCATAAGGCTATATTGAGTATATAGGTCATGTTAGTGTAAAAAAATAGCTAATGAGAACCCAAGAGAAAAAATGGCCTACAGACAGAGAATCAATCAATACAAGTTATGAGTCCCTTTTTACAGGAGGAAAATGAGTTATCAGTAAGAGGAGAAAAAAAATCAGCAGAGCTCAGGGATGTGAGAAAAAGACATTTTACCCGGGACGTGGAGACTTAATGCCTGTTATTCTACCATGTTACCAGCAGAAACTTTAAAAATGTATATATTTTGATGATGCAGAATATTTGTGATCACTCTAAGGTAAAGAATTATCTTTCCTAATGTTTGCATTTCGTTTGCTATTTCTTAAAAAGTGATGAAACAAACAACTTTCCTCTAGTTCTTGAAGGCTTCCTCCCCCCAACTACCATGATGTCAATTCTACCTTACAAATCCAGCTGGACTGGAAGAGGTACACTGGTACAGATGGGAAGTAGAAATTGGAGGAACCCACCAGGACAGTTGAACTCCTCCGGACCAGTAGTGAGAGTGGAGCTACTGAATGGGTGGAGGGGAGGTGGGGTAGAGAGGGGGAGCCAATCACAAGGATCTACACATAACCTCCTATCTGGAGGACCAACATTGGAGGAGTGGGCGAGGGGAGATGTCAGGCAACATAAGATATGACAAAACAATAATAATTTATAAAGTAATGAGGCGTGGTAGGGCAGGGAGGGAGTGGGGAGGTGAAGGGATGAGAAGCTGACATCAAGGGCTCAAGTGGAAAAGCAGAGATTTGGAGAATGACGACAACAGGTGAAGGGGCTTGGCTCAGTATATGTATGTATATATTATGATAAGTGATGTATGAACCCCCAATAAAATGATTAAAAAGGGGGGGATCCTGTAAGCGTGTTCCTTCTGATATGTTCACTTTGTCTTCCTGTCTCCCCTTTATCTGAAAAGGCACCTGAGGAATAAGAGTTAAGTGGTTTGAGTTACAGATTGAATTATATTCCCCAAATGTTTGTGCAAATCCTAACTCCTGTGCCTGCGGTTTAAATCCCATTTGGGAATAGGATCCTCTTTTTCATTTTAATGAAGCAGTTTGAGGTGTGTTTTAAACGGATCTCTTTTGAGGTTCACAGGAGCAGATTAAGAAACCATTAAGGGAGCAGAGATGGGGGAGAGAAAGGCAAAGCCACGTGAAGATCACCGAGGAACAAAAGCTCAAAAGACATCAGGATCGGGCTGAGCCCCTGGTGGTGTAAGTGCTTGAGTGCAGAACTGCAGTTCAACTTGGCGGTTCAAATCCAACGCCGGCTGGGTAGCGCCCAGGACCACCAGAGGCAGTGATGCCCACCAAAAAAAAAAAAAAAAAGACACAGGATTTTCCCCCAAGGCCGACAAAGAGGGAACCTCGCCCACTCCCACCCCCACCAGAGTGCCAGAGTTGGCACCGTGAATTCAGCCTTCCTTCCCTAAATTCAATCCCACTACCTACTTCTTGAGGCGCTCTGGTGGTGTCGTGAGTGCACACTGAGCTGTTAGACCGGTCAGGTTCACAGTCCCAAACCACGGCAGAAAGGCGAGGTTTTCTACAACCATAGGAGTTAATGGCCTCTGAAGTCCACAGCGCAGCTCTTCTCTATCCTACAGGGTCATTGGGTAAAATGTCTTTTTCTCACATCCTAGTGTTTGCTGATTTTTTTTCTCAATATGATGTAGTGAGTTTGAAGGGTTTTTTTTAACAGTCTCAGAAACACTCTATATAGTCCCTGGATATCAGATTTATATATAAATCAGGGATCCCTGGTGGTGCAGTGGTTAAGCAATTGGCTGTTAACAGAAAAGTCCGAGGTGTCATCGCACAAGATGAGAGTATGGAAGTCTGCCTGTGTTCGTATGATAACCTTGGGGACCCTATGGGGCAGTTTGACTCTGTCCTATCAGGTGATCTGTCAATATGTCGTACTGTGGTGGCTCATGCGATGCTGGAAGTTCTGTCACTGGTATTTCTCAAAGCAACCGGGCCACCCAAAGTGAGCAGGTTTCAACAGAGCCTCCAGACTACATACAAACTATTAAGAAGAATAGATTGAGGAATCAGCCACTGAAAACCTTACAGATGACATCAAAACATTATCAGAGACTAAAAACCTAAGGAATAGCAGCAGAACATTGTCTGTGACTGTGCCAGATGAGTCCCTCGGTTTGCAGGCACTGAAAATATCACTGAGGGAGAGCCACTTTCTCATAGGACAGACGGAATTAATTCTTCAGGACCTTCATTTGCTGATGGAGCAAAACTAAAAATGAGAAGAAACACCTGCAAACATCAATGAATAATTTGAACTTGTGATATAGGAAGCATGAAGATAAAATTGAAAACTGTAAAAGGGAGATGAGATGCATGAAGATCGACAGTCTAGGTGTTTGGGAGCTGCAATGGATGCTTAGTGGCCATTTTCAATCAGAAAATCAGATAGTTTACAATGCCAGATTGACCGATTTAAAAGGAAGGTCATCGCATTCATCATAAAAAAAGACACATCAAAAGCCACCTTGAGCTTGAAGGTAAACAAGCAGCCATCTCGCTCAGAAACAACAAAGCCCACATGGAAGAAAGACACCAGCCTGTGTGATCACAAGGTGTTGAAGGGATCAGGGATCAGGCATCAAAGAACAAAAAATCAAATCATTGTGAATGAGGGGGAGTGTAGATTGGGGACCCAAAGCCCATCTGTAGGCAACTGCACATCCCACTACAGAAGAGTCATCGGGAGGAGATGAGCCAGTCAGGGTGCAATGCAGCAACGATGAAACATGCAACTTTCCTCTAGTTTTTTAATGCTTCCCCCCTTCTGCCCCTGCCCCTATCATGACCCCAATTCTACCTTACAAATCTGTCTAAATCAGAGGATGCACACTGGTAAAGATAGGAACTAGAAACACAGGGAATCCAGGACAGATGATCCCTTCAGGACCAGTGCTGAGAGTGGAGGGAGGATAGTTGAGGGTAGAAAGGGAGAACCAATTACAAGGAGCTACATGTAACCTCCTTCTTAGGGGATGGACAACAGAAAAGTGGGTGAGGGGAGAAGTCAGACAGTGTAAGATATGACAAAATAATAAGAATTTATAAATTATCAAGGGCCCCTAAGGGAGAGGGAAAAGGGGGGAAAAGAGAAGCTGATACCAAGGGTCCAAGTAGAAAGCAGATGTTTGGAAAATTTACTTGACACAATGGATGGGTGTGTGGATTGTGATAAGAGTTGGACGAGTCCCCCCACCCAGAAAAGGGGAAGGGGGGAAATAAAACCTTTTGAGAATGATGACGGCAACAAATGTATAGGTGTGCTTGACACAACGGATCTAAGTATACATTATGATAAGAGCTATAGGAACCTCCAATAAAATGCTTTTTAAAAAGATCCACCTTGAAGTACAGTGTTCTGTGATAGAATATCAAACCACAAAGAAATGTAATCAATACAACTATTATCCAAACATACACACCAATCACAAAAGCCAGTGATGTAGAAATGTATCAATCGTGTGATCAAAATACACTGATGATTATTAGTGACTGGAATGCAAACATTGGAAACAAAAAGGTAGGTGCAGTAGTTTTAAAATGACTTCATTAGCAAACACTTTTCAACACCATAAACAGTGACTATACAATTTTCTCCAGGTGGAAGACACAGAAATCAAATTGACTTCCTATGTGGGAATCCAGCAATCAACTGTGGAACAGACCATGGATTTCTCATATGGAAGCTCAGGTTAAAGCTGAAGAAAATACAAACAACCCCATGAGAACCAAGATATGACTCTAAGTATATCTTATCTGAAATTTGAGACCATCTCAAGGAAAGAATTGACACACTGAAGACACATGATAGAAGACCTGATGAGCTGTGGGATGACCTCAAGAACACCAAGTGTGAAGAAAGCAAAAGGTCACTGAACAGACGAAAAGATCAAAATGGATATCAGGAAAGCTCTGAAACTTGTTCTTAATCAAAGAGTCACTAGGGAAAATGAAAGAAATATTGAAATAAAAAAACTAAACAAAGAACAGCTTAAGAAGACAGAGTAAAATATTATAATGAAATGTGAAAAGACCTAGAGTTAGAAAACAACAAAAGATGAACATGCTCAACCTATCTTAAAGAGCCAAAGGAAAAAAATTCAGTTTTGAGTCAAAATATTAAAACATCCTACGGGCAAATTATTGAATGATGTAGGAATCACCCAAAGAAGATGAAAAAAAATACACAAGAGTCACTGTACCATAAAGAAGTAGATGGTATTTAACCATTTCAAGAGGCAGCATATGAACAAAAACCAAAGGTACTGAAGGAAGAAGTCCAAGCTGTACTGAAAGCATCAGTCAAAAACAAGAACCCAGAAACTGGTAGAATAGCAACTGAAATGTTTCGACAAGCTGATGGAGCCCTAGGATCACTCACGAGTCTATGCCAGGAAAATGGAAAGATAGCTGATTGGCCCACTGATTGCAAGAGATTGATACTTGGACCCATTCCAAAGAAAGGCACTCAACAGAATACTGAAAATACAGAATAATATTGCTGATATCACACACAAGTACAATTTTGCTGAAGATCATCTAACAACAGTATGGCAGTAGGACATTGACAGAGAGCTGACAGAGGTTCCAACGGGATTCAGAAGGGACCCTTTGGTTAAGTAGGCCAATGTGGAAACCACTACACCATCCCAGCTCCTTCCTCATGACCTAAAATGGAGCAAACTATCGCAATCTTTCCTTTCCTGTGATCCAAATGAAGTTACTACTGAAGGTCTGTTCACAATAGTATCTCTCCTGGACTCCACCTTCCTGGACGCCTCATTTCTTCAATACGCTTCAGTACACTTTCCCTGCTTCTCGGGATTTATGCTAATTGCAGGCATATCTTGGAGAAAGTTCAAGTTTGGTTTCAGATCACCGCAATTAAAGCAGATATCACATTAAAGTGAGTCATGAATATTTTGGTTTTCAAATGTATCTAAAAGTTTATGCTGGCACTCATATAGTTTGCTAAATGGAACAAAGCTATATGAAGACATTTGGAATTTTATGAGAATTGCCAAAATGTGGTGCAGACATGAAGTGAACGTATGCAGTTGGAAAAATGGTGTTGATCAACGTGCTTGATTCAGAGTGACCACAAACCCTGAATCTGTACAAGAAAACACAGTATCCACAATGCAGAATAAAATAAAATATACTAGTATGGCATTCAATTATTTGAGGAAAAATTCAAATTATTAAAATGTTTAGCTTCATTGCTCCCTCTCTCTATCTACTCTGCTTTTAATGTGCCTTAATAGTGCTGCCTTCCCTGCAGCAAAACTAATGTGCCTTCTTTTGTCTTCCAATTGCAAAGCATGATACCATTATTATTCACTGTCGCTGTTTATTTGCATACTGAGTGTCTCCAACACACGCAGGGGCTTCAAAAATGTCCATGCCAACATCTCAGTAGAACTGCCCCATGGATTCTCCACAGCTGTCATCTGTACAGAAGCAAACTTCCACATCTTTCTCTCATGGAGCACCTAATGGGTTCCCAACTTTCAGCAGGCCAGCTGTCTCTTAAGCAATGTGGCAGGACTCCTTCTGACACATGGTAACAACTAACCTCTAACTAGACCTGAGATGGACATGGCAAATTGCTTGCCCTTATGGAAGTTACAGTACATCGGGGCTTCAAAAAGTTTATGGAAAATTTGATTACCTTTTCATTCTTGCTTTTCCTGTCATTTAGGGTGGTGCAGTTAGTTACTCAACTACTAACAGAGAGGTGAGTGGTTCAAATCCACCCAGAGGGGCGATTTGAAATCACTCTAGAGGAGTTGTTCGATTTGAAATCGCTCTAGAGGAGTTGTGCTCTGAACATCAAGGAAGGCACTGGGAGTATGGATCAACCTAAGGAGTGGCTTCTTCTGTTTGAAAAACAACAAACTCCCAAGTGTTCATTTCATATGAAATATTTACACACCATTTTATCAGCACATGTCCGTTCATGCTGCCAATGCATGGTACCAGTTTGATTAACTATTTTCTGATTCTATATTCAGCTGACAGTCAAGTTTACTTCTTGTTGAATTCTAATGACTTCAAAAAGTTCATGGAAAAATAGAATTAAGGCCAAATGTAATTTTTCCATGAACTTCCTGAAGCTCCCTCATATATGTGGTAATATTAGTCATCACGATCTCTTACTGAGCAACATTTATGCATTCTAACTTTGATCAATAAGGCGTCGTATTGCTCTAGAATGTAAACACGTCAAAAGACAATAGTCAATCCCTTACTACAATGTGAAGAAGAAGCTATTTGAATGGCTAATTGAGTAAACTGGCACTAGAACACTGTACTCTTGTGCAGCAGACCACAAGAGCCTTTTAAAGTGCTGAAAAGCAAGGACGTTACCTGGAGGACCAGGATGCGTCTGACCCAGGCCGTGGTGTTTTCAGTGGCCTCAGCTGCCTGTGAAGGTTGGACACTGAAGATGGAAGACCCAAGAAGACCTGGTGTGTTTAAATGACAGTGCTGGCAAATAATACTAGAAGAACCACGGACTTCCGAAAGAATCCGCAACTCTGTCTCAGAAGAAGTACAGAATGCTTCTTAGAGGCAAGGATGATGAGCCTTTGTCCCCTATACTTTGGACCTGCTGTCAGGAGAGACTCATCCCTGGGGAAGGACATCAGGTTTGGAACAGTCGCAGGCAGTGAAAAGGAGGAAGACCTTGGGCACTATGGATCGACACAGAAGCTGCACTGCCGAATGCAAACACACAAAGAATTATGGAAATGGAACGAGACCGGTCAGTTTTTCTTTCTGTTGTACATATGGTCACCATGAGTCAGAGTTCTGCAGAGTCTTCTCCGAAAAAGCATGCATGCACTCTGGAAATCGTACATAGGAGAGGCTTATGCAGAAAGAGCATCCAGAGTCTGAGTCCTCAGTGACAGTGGCACGACATCTGTTTTAAGTTAGTGTAGTAGTCCCTAAAAATAGCCTTGCTTGCTGTTCATTTTCTGCTCCTCTAAAGGGATGTCTTCGAATGATGATGCAACAGTTTAACTCTGCGACAAAAGCTAACCACCACCACCACAACAACAACAAAGCAGAAATTGTGTTCTGTTTCAATGTACTTAAAACACTTGTTTTCTTTTGCTTACAGGGCCCCTGCATGTAACCGAGGAAAGGTGAGTGTGCAGCAATGGGACTCAGAGGCCAACCAAAACTGGGGTGCCATGGGCACACCTCGATCCAAAGTGATGCCAATTTGTACCGGAGATTTGGGGCTATCTGTTTAGCATAAGACAGACATGATATTGAAAAACAATAATCATGAAATGGGAAGCTGTGTGTAGAAAGGGATATGTGGCAGGCCCCAGCACACTGCTCCTGTGATGAATAATGCTCTGGCCTCTGGTAAAATCATGTTTGAATATAATGTCAGCTGTCTTTCCCATTCAAATGAAACTCCTTGTAGCCACATCAGCACAGCAGTGCTCATTGTGGGCTGTCAGTCAGGACATTTAAGAGCCTTAAAACAGCTGGTTTGTACAAAGAAATCCTTTATAACGAGCTTGTACAGCCTCAAATTATCCCATGGTATATTACACAAGGCAACTTTTAAAAGGAAAACCACATAAAATATTGTGTAAGAAGAGCCATATATTTCTAGGACTTGAACTCCATGTAACCTTGTTGTGTTGGATTCATTATTTAAAAAGCAACCTGTTGGGAATTGGACTTCATTCTTAACTATACAAATAGAGGAGAACAAAAACCATTAAAATTTCTTAGAATAATCTCTCAAAGGAAAAGTTCACTAACTCCCTAATAGATTATTGCAGAGAAGAAAGATTCTATCCTCAGCTTGTCTTGTTATGAGAAAATGAACTGTATATAAGCCATATGATGAAAATATTAGCATCTGTACTTTATGTGAATCTAAAGACAGGAATGTACATATGTAAATATAAATAGATAATGAGAGGGAAATAGATTTATGTACATATATTTATTTGTTAAGTATTAAGGTAGCAAATGGACATTTGGCCTCTACTCAAGTACTCCCTCAGCAAACACTTAGTTCTAATAACTGGGCATTCTGTGATGCCCACCTTCCCTGACACAATTGCTGATGCCAAAATGGGTACATAAGCACATGTGGTGAAGAAAGTTGATGGTGCCTGGCTATCAAAAGATAGAGCATCAGGGATCCTAACAGTTTGAAGATAAACAAGCAGCCACCTAGCTGAGAAGCAAACAAGCCCACATGGAAGAACACACCAGCCTGTGTGACCATGAGGTCTCAATGGGATCAGACATCAAAGACTCAAAACAAAATATCCTATCGACGTGAATAAGGAGAAATGCAGCGTGGCGAACCAAAGCCCATCTGTATACAATTGGACATCCCCTTACAGAAGGGTAACAAGGAAGAGACAAGCTGGTCAGAGTGTAGTATAACACCGATGAAACATACAGCTTTCCTCTTTAATGCTTCCTCCCCCCTCCACTATTATGACCCCAATTCTAACTTACAAGACCAGAGGACATACATTGGTACAGTTAGGAGCTCACAACACAGGAAATGCAGGACAGACAAACTGTCAGGGCCAGTAATGAGCATAGCCATATCAGAAAGGGAAGGGAAAGGTGAGGGAGAAAGGGAAAATTGATCACAAAGATGTATATATAACCCCCTCCCAGGGGGACAGACAACAAAAAAGTGGATGAAGGGAGACAGTGTTTTGGGTAAAACATTAAAAAATATATAAATTATCAAGGGTTCATGAAGGAGGTAGTGGGAATGGGGGTAAGAGAATGAATGATACCAAGAACTCAGGTAGAAAGAAAATATTTTGAAAATGATGATGGCAACATTTGTAAAAATGTGCTTGACACAATGGGTATATGTATGGATTTTGTTAAGAGCTGTAAGAGTCCCTAATAATATGATTTTTAAAAGTAAACAATTCCTATACTTTCTATACACTAAAATTTCAGAATGACTTATTAAAATCATAATTTAAGGACTGTGTGTTTTCTTTTTAAGTACATTAGACAGACTAATTTATCTTTTCCTCCAATATATAAAACAGAAACATTAAGGCTATCACCCATGACCATCAAAAAATAGCAAATCACTCATCAAATGAAATGCATCTTTTTTCCCAGTAATTAATGCTATTGCATGTGCTTTGGCCCTTGAAGAAACTTAAATATTTTCCAGTTGGTGAAAACGCACTGACTGAAGGTTACAAAGTAGGGGTGTTAGAATCATTCACATCAAACAGGAGATCAGTGGTTTTCTAGATATGTCAACAATGTAGCTAATCTTTTCAGTTAAACAATGCTTTTAGAAATGCCTCAAAAGCTAAAATGGATATCTAAAAATTCTTTCAAAATGCCATCAGGCCATTAGTAGACTAGAACATTTGTCAACAATTTAATTAAATATTTTTAAGTTATCTGAAAGCCACATAGTGGTAGATTTTTTTGTTTTCAAAGCATCACACTTGTTATTGATACGCTATATAACAGATAATACATTCTGAATTTTTCTTTGTTTATTAACAAGCCCTTGTAATTAACTTGCTTTTAAATCATAAGTATGATACTATTTTAATTTCCCTCACATTCTCTACCCTATCATTTGAAATCACATTAAGCTGATTCTTAGAAGGCCACCTGGTGTACGACTATGACATTGAAGTGAGCTGTTCTGGTATGCGGGAAACACTGACAGTCTTCTATGCAAAAATCCATTTCTCTTACTGATGACAGAACTAGGGGAAATTAATTTTTGCTATTCATAAATACCTGACAGGTTTAATGTAAATGTTTTGAAAAAGACCTCAGCATATGCTGCACATACATTATATATGCAGCGCTGCACTGGAATATTGTATTTGAAACCCATTCAATTTCTCAATCGCTACTGCTGAAATTGTTGAAATTTCTCAAATTAACTCACAGATTGCAATCTCTTCCTTATACATGTAAATAACAACAGAGGGCCCCGTGAAGCCTTTCAGACATTGGAACAAATCAGCAATTTGACACTTAGGACAAATTTCTTTGATAGGAATACTCTGAGAACACAGACAAGCCTGACAGATCACTGAGCATTGGCCAGCCTACCCTCCTGTGGTCAGAGCTGAAGAACTCAGCGGAGGGGGCTGTGCTTATGCGTAAGGCCCAGAAGAGCCGCCGTGGAATGAATGGCTGCCACCACAGAAGCAATCTTAGCCCCACACGAGTTCTCGGTCATAAAGGTGAAAGAGGAAGATGGAATCTCTCCTTTTGATGCCATAATTGTGTCAGGAGTTCCCAGAAGAGATGCAAAAATAAAGCCCGGGGCAGGCAGGTTCAACCTACTTCGTGCATCAGACACAACAAATAACACAAAACAGAAACCAAACCTCGCTGCCATCAAGTTGATGCTGATTCATAGTGACCCCTATAGGACAGGGTAGCACTGCCTCTGTGCACTTCAGAGACTGTAACTCTAGGTCTCTCATCTTAGACAGTGACCTGAAAAAAATCACGTCTAGCTACATAGGCCAGTCACTTATTTCACTCATTCTATGAGGAAACTATTGGTAAGTAACCACCCTCAACTGATTCACTGCTTAATGTTATACATATTCTTGATTTTGAGTATCACTAGAATAATGACCATAACAGATTAAAGTAATCAGATGGAATAAAAAAAAAATCTACAAGTTCAAAATGATTCTAGAAAAAAATGAAACACCCTGGTTCGTTTCTATGGGAGCATTTGGAACTGTTTATTCTGAACACTGGTAAACAAAGGTTGGGGTGAGGGGCCATCAAGTATGTCGGTGGCTGGGTGCATTTCTCTTCATAGAAGTATTCAGGCTGACAAGTGAAGAAAGGATAAACGCGTCAGAATACAGCGATTTTGCAAACACTGAATGAAATATTTGTCACAAGCATCACAGAATACACAATAAGAGACTTGGTTGCAATGAAAATGAAATAAAATATGGGCACACCCCGTCCACAATGAACCTGAACCCGATCGAGACACGTGAGCTAATGGATGACTAGTATCCAGGAGAAACCCAGATTAAGCAAAACCACAAAATACAACAAGCAAGCCCTAATGTGAACACTAACAACCCAGTATCTGCAACGGGATGTGACGCAAAGGCAAGGGGAAGCAAGATATAGATTACTACAGACAATCTACCTGCATGGATTTTCAATTTTCAAACAAATTGAGAGTGAAAAAAAAAGACAAGTGGAAAAATCTGAACAATTCAGGTATTAGATGATATAGGAAATTATTAATAATTTGAATGGATAATAATGGTGAATTGAGTTTTTTAAGTCTGTAGCCTTTAAAACACATAGTCAAATATGGATGGGTGAAGTATGGTGCCTGTGAGTCATTTAGATATCATTCAGTTGTGGAGGTGGCAATAAATAGCAGGATAAATGAATAGGGATTGGCCATGTGCTTGTTGATAATTGGGCTCAATGTGTAATATTATGTTTTCTGTTTTTAAACCATTGTAAAATTCCCAATTACAATTTTAAAATTACACAAGACACAACAACTACGAAGATTCTGTTTTACTTTTAAATTCTAAAATGTATTTCCTGGCCTATTGCAAGTACAGAAATAACCATTTGTCGTAAGAAGGGGTGGGGACCTTTAATAAATGAAAATGCTTAGAGCTATAATGGTCAAAGAGAAAATAAAGAATAAATTCATCCAAGGATATTAGGAATTCTTTCTAGATTCTTCTCAACTGGATGGTTGTTATATCACCTGAATCTCTCTCTACTATAATTTCTGTAATCATACCATTTTATAAAGAACTATAACATGCTAAACATTATGCACAAAACCAGAACACTGCTGCTTCTTTAAGTTCTATTATTGTTCCCATGTGAACATAATCTTAAAGTATTTTAGGAAGGACATTGAAAAATATTGGGGGTAGTGCCTAGGTCTGATGGCAAGTCAGGAGGAAGTGGGAATGACTGCTAATATGTGACCTCTTGTTGAAATGACATAAACGTTCCAAAATTGGTTGTGATGTTGGCTGCCCCCAGGGGTGTACGACAAACCTATGAATGATATATACACTCTAGGTAGGTGAATGGAGTGGTGTGTGAATTATATCCTCATAAGCTGTTAGTTAAAAAAAATTTTGTCTACATCCAGAAAAAACACACACGACTGTGAACATCCTTGGATGTTGTTACTGTTATCAGGCACCATTGCTCTGATTTCCATGCGTGACAGCCCGATGTAGAACAGAGTGGGACGCCGCGCCATCCTCCCAGTGGTTCTGTTTGAGCTCAGGGTTGCAGCCACTGTATTCCTCCAGAAAGAAGGGCTTTCCCCTTCTTCTTTACTTCTTTGTCTATTTTTATTTTCATGTTCCATTTCCTTGGCACGATTGACTTCCTTTTCCTCCAGAGACTGGTCTCTCCTGATGCTATGACCGAAGCATGTGAGAAGAGGTCTTGTCATCCTCGCTTGCTTCTGAAGAGCATTCTGGCTGGGTTGGTTTGTTCTGGGAGTCCACGGCACTTTCAGTATTCTTGGTCAACACAATAGATCAAATGTACCGATTCTTCTCTTGTCTGCCGTATTCCTTGTTCAGCCTCCACATGCATATGAGGTGAATGAAAATGACCAAGGTCAGTCACACCTTCGTCTCCAAAATGACATGCTTGCTCCTAAATATTTTAAATGGATCTTGTGCAAAAGATTTTCTCAAATTGATGGCTGCTTCAATGAGTGTTGATTGTGGGTCTACATAAAATGAAATCCTTGACAACTTTAATCTTGTTTGATTTTTCTTCCTCGTTCAGTCAAATGAATTATCTTCTCTCTGTTTCTCCCTAAAAATTGAGTATTATAATTCCTACAGAGTAAGATTATGTTAAGAATTATATGATATAGAATAATGTGATGAATATTAAAAAGAAGTGTTATTATCATTTATTCCATGAAAATCAGTAACATTTTCAAAAAGAGTGGATATCATTTTACTATTTATAAGGACAACTTTATAACAGCTACTGTGGCATTTCAGTCATCAAGAAGGTAAATGTGGACAGTTTTAATAATCTAATTCAATATATATTTTCTATCATTCTGAGGCATTTGTATAAATGTCTAAAAATATTTCCAGTACTATTAGTACTATAACTCCTAATGTAAGCTGAATATCCTAATCTCACTTGTTCTCATATAAAATAAAAGGTTTGAAATGAATATTTAATGAAAATAATACAAAGGGGTATTTAATGAGCTAAATTGGTTATTTTATTATTATACTTTGAACTCATGCAGTGACTCTAGAACTGCTTAAAAGAAAAAGGAAAGGTATTAGGAGACATTCTGACTATTGCTTAGGAGAAAGGCAGAGAACAATCATTTGTTCAGTTGACCATTTCATAAACATTTGCTGAATTCCAAAGATTGTGGCAGGCCTGGTTGGTAGCTGAATGACAAACAGGACAAAGGCACAGGACTTGCCTGTCTGGTGCCGTACAGACACAGAGAAGTAGGCAAACAGCTCCACTAGACTGAAATAAATGAAAACTGAAGGATATACAAAGTTTTTCTGGAGTTTCAAGGAAGTCACAGCTCACTGCAGAAATAAGGGGTCTCCTACAGTCACACGGAGTGCCAGTGATTAAGTAAAGGGCAGAATTCTCTGACCCAGGTGTCTACTTCATTTGTTGAAGATACAGATGTAAGTAAAACAGACCTAATGTCCCCCATGGAGCTTCTACTCTAGCAGCAAAAGTGGACCATGCAAGTCATCAGATTAATGTCCTTCAAAAGCCTGAGCAGGGCCTGGTGTGGGTGTGACTGGGAGGACTTGGCACAGGACCTCAAGGTATAAATTTGCATCGACAGGGAATCCTTTTTGTGAGCAAGTCTGAGACAAGGTATTTGAGTTATTAAAACATTCAATGTTAAATTTCTGGTTTGGGTTCACATGAGCCACCCTGCCTCCCCTACTTCATTTCCAAATTCTTAAGCTCTTACCCTTTTTTTGTATTTGTTGTCCACTTCATCTGCTTAAAATGATAAGTATTAGGTTGGCTAGCAACTATTGATAATGATTACCCGCTATCTAGGGTTCTCCTTCCATTATAAATTATTCCACTGTAAATGTGGATTCGAGTCATTTAAAAGGCAGCAAGGCACAACACTCAGAGAGCCAAAAACAACGGTTTTAGAGACCAATAGTTAGAAAATCAATGCTGTGTTTGGCAAAGGGGAGAGGGTCAGAGAGGAAGTCCTCTCTTAGATGGATTAACACAATAGCCTCCACAACAGACTCACACGCACAAGGGTGTGATGATGGTGTGGGTCTGGACAGGACCAGCAGCCTTGTGTTACACATAAATGATGGCCATTCATCAGTCAACCACAGAGCAACTACCAACTGTGACAACCTATCACTGTGCCCCTTGATTAGCAGCACAACGGACAACTAACTGGCAGGATAAACACTCAGGAAATAGGGACTAAATTCCATAGTCCGGGACCAGTCAGATTCTCCTGCCCAATGCGCCTCACCCAGTTCCTCGAGCAGCCCAAGAGTTCTTCCCTGACGATGTAAGATGTGTCTGTGGTTCGCCACGTCCTTCTCTCGTTGGTAACAAAAATAGTGTGTACTGGCAACCCTCGGGGACTGGGGAGATCAGACAGCGTCTCCTACTTCATCTCCCTGGAAGTTAAGACAACAGACTATATTTTGCTTTATAAGAATTTCCTTCAACGATGCTCCTTACTGACACAGAGCTCTCACAGAATGAAAATGCTCTGTGACACTCATCTTAGTTTTTTAGCCTATTTATTTTCCCCATTGTACTCTTGTTCTCTTTTCCGATTTTACCACTTGAAGTGTGTCTTAGATTTCACATTGTCTTCAGAAAAAAGAACAATAGCAGAATGACAAGAGATACTAAGGAATTCTCAGTGGACATGAAGACAAGAAGAGGAGGGAAGTAAAGAGATAGAAGGAAGAGAGGCAGAAGGGAATGGGGCAAGAAGACTAGGCTATTGTAGGAGGCTCTGAGTTTATGTCAATAGTGGTGGAAGAATTTGGAAAAGGTTATCAATAGTGACTGGATAACATGGAGTAAAATCAATGACACTATATTGTACAAGCAGAAGTTGTGGAATCGGAGAATATTCTGCTATGCATATTATTGCCAAAATTAGAAAATATATGCATATGAGTAACAGTGAAGGAAGAAGAAAATATTCTAGAATGGAATATGGTGATCATTGTACGACTCTTCTTGATAGGACTGAGTTATTAAATTGTATGATATGTCGATGAAGGTCTGATAAAATTTTCAAATAAAAAGGAAAAAATGAGAGGCTACAAAACAAGAACACAGACAAACAAAGAACAACAAATATGGGGGCAACAATAATAATACTTTGGATAACAAGCTCTCATCCTTAATAAAATTGTATCTTTAAATCTCCAAAGTTGGTCCTGGTAGGAAAAACTCCTAGATGTGGGATGAGGCGATTGAGGACAAACTAATGAATGTCAGATTCAGAATACATACACCATGAGTCTGAATTTACTTGCTGGCTTTCTGGTGGTCGTTTGAGAGTCCATGGGAGCAACAGTGACAATGCTCAGCTGCTAAGCAACCACCCAGAGGCATCTGGGAAGCAAAGCTAATAAAATGATTAATAAAATAGCAGGCTTATACATCACTTATCACAATTCATACATACATATACTGTGCCAAGCACCTTCACATGCCTGCTGCCATCATCATTCTCCAAACACCTGCTTTTCCCACTTGAGCCTTGACATTAGCTTTTCATCCTTTTCCCTCCCTCCCCTCTCCACCCACCCTCAATACTTTATAAACGTTATACTTTATTATTTTGTCATATCTTACACTGCCCGACGTCTCCCCTTGTCCACTCCTCCATTGTCCGTACTCCAGAGAGGAGGTTAAGTGTAGATCCTTGCAACTGGCTCTCCCTCTCTACCCCATCTTCCCTCCACCCATCCAGAATCTCCACTCTCACTTCTGATCCTGAGAGGCTCATCTGTCCAGGATTCCCTCTATTTCCAGTTCCCAACTGTACCAATGTACCTCTTCCAGTCTAGCTGGATTTGTATGGTAGAATTGGGATCATGATAGTTGGGGCAGGAAGTCTTTAAAAACTAGAGGAAAGTTGTGTTTCATTGTTACTTCACTGCACATTGACTGGCCTGTCTCTTCCCTGGCAACTCTTCTGTAAGGGGGTGTTCAATAGCCCACTAATGGACCTTGGTTACTCACCCTGCACTCCCCCTCATTCGTAGGTTTGTAATTGTTATACTTTGATGCTTGATTCACCTCCCTTCCACCCCTCATGATCACACAGGCTGTTGTGGCTCTTCCATGTGGGCTTTGCTGCCTCTGTGCTTGTTTACCTTCAAGCCATTAAGACCCCAGATACTTTATCACTTGGTAGCTGGGCACCATCAGCTTTCTCGACCATGTTTGCCTCTGTACCCATTTGTCTTCAGTGATCATATCTGGAGAGTGGGCACATAGTGATATGACTATTGTTCTTTGATGCCTGATACCTGATTCCTTCCACACCTCATGGTCACCTAAGCTGGCATGCTTCTTTTATAGTGGGCTTTGTTGCTCCTCAGCTAGATGGCCACTTGTTTATCTTCAAGTCTTTAATACTCCAGACACTATATTTTTTTATAGCCAGGCACCATCAGCTTTCTTCACCACTTTTGCTCATGGCCCCACATGTTCTCAGCAATTGTCTCAGGAAGGTGAGCACAGAGTGACATATTTTTTTCTGGTTTGCTGTCTGAAACCTGAAACACCTCATGACTACAGTGGCTGATGTGCTTCTTCCATGTGGGCTTGACTACTTCTCAGCTAGATGGCCATTAATTTATCTTCAAGCTTTTAAGACCCCAAACACTATACCTTTTTGTAGCTGGGCTCCATCATCTTTCTTCCCCATATTTGCTTATGCACCCATTTGTCTTCAGTGATCATATTGGGCAGATGAGCATCATGGAATACCAGCTTAATAAAATAAAGTGTTATCGCATTGAGGAAGTACTTGAGTGGAGGCCCAAGATCCATCAGCTACCTTAGTACTATACCTATAAATATATGTACCTAGATTTATTCCCTCATCATATTATTTACATATGGACATACCTGTGTTTAGACCTCTGTAGGTGCTCTTTGGTCCTAGTTCTTTCTTCCATTTCCTTTTACTTTCCTCCTGCCCCACTATCATGCTCAGCCTTCATTTGGGTTTCAATACTTCCTCTCAGTTACATTACCCTTGCTTAATCCCTACCAGTCCTCCCACACCCTCCTCACCACTGATTCCGGCCCACTTGGTGTTGTCCCTGTCCCTGAGTTTGTCCATAGCCCCTCATTCCCCCCGTTCCCCTATGTCCCCCAGGAACCATCGGTCACCTCATTCTCTCCTCCTGACTGTCCATCCAGGAGTGCTCCCTTCTTCATTTGGTCCATTTTGGGGGCTCAGGATGCTTGACTTCCCCACCATATGACCCCGAAATGTCCTCTGTCACTGTCAGCTACAGTCAGGAGACAGCATGACATATGTTGTCATTTTCTCTGTCCCCTCAGCGTGCCATTAGCTCCCCGCAGAGATGTCATCCTCTGAGCATTGTGGGACGGCATGGGAACCAGACTGGCTCTCTTTCTCTTCCTCCCACCAGGTCTGTCTCCATGTGGGTGGGGCATGCTAACCCCTCCCCTCAACTTGTCCTCTGCCACACCCACTTCCAGGGAAGGGGTCATTCTGACTCTGGTTGGGTCCAGCCCTTTAGTTTTCTCTTTTCATGCACCCTTCCATGTGTCCACGCTGTCTTCATGGTTGGGTGCTTCATGGTAGGGTCTGCATGCCCACTCCAGTTTCTGTGGAGACAAGACCAGTACTCTCCCCCTGGGAGGGTTAATGTCCTACTCCCTCCATTATCCTTTCACTTTAGAACCCCCTTTTTCTCCCTCATCCCTCCGTCCTTCTCTCATTACTGTGTTGGACCCAACATGTACCTCCTTGCGTTTGGTAAAACATGAACCCTAAATTTTTAAAAACTCTTCCAATCAAGAGGTGAAGTCTATGCTCCTTTCTTGTGTATCTGGGCAGACTCGAATGCTTCAACCAACAAGGTTGGGTGTAGGTAAAGCTACAGAGCTTCTAAGGCTAGATCAGAAAGAAAAAAGTGAGGATGCCAACGCTATCCTCTTGGCATGCTTGCTCTCTGGAGGCGCCCTTCCCAGGGTACTCCCTGCTCACCAACATAGCCTGAATGCTGAGAAGCCCAAGCTGCACGCTGATGCGCCAGGCAACAACAATAAAAACTGAGCCAGCCTGGTGATCCCAGCCAGCAACAGACTTAGGAGCAAAGAAACCCTCTAGTTTGACCAGTTCTAGCTCAAGATATCATGACCCCCAGTGTACCCTTTCCAAATGCTTGACCGGGAGAACCTGTGAGCACAATAGAATTACCTGGCTTTCTAACATGATGGTTAGTATGGTTGTTTTTCATTTTTTATTATGGCAAAGACAACTGAGCTCCACTTGGTTATAGGAAGTGTGGTATTGTCATACCAAAACTTAAATATCTGACACTGACTTTAAAACAGAACACAAGAGGCCAACAATAAGAACTTAAAAGAAGGATGTGAGGAAGAGGAAATAGGACACTTGGTAGATAGTGCCTCCAAGTTTGGCAATACTGGGGCCTGCACATGAAAATAGGAAGTAATGAAGTAAGAAATGCCTTCACAGTAAAGACTAAATCTAAGTTGCTGTAAAGAAAACATTTTAGAGTAGAAATGAAGCCCTGTCCTTTGGTAAAACTCTGTTAAGACCTCATAAATATTTAAGTCACACACCCTAAACTCAGGTAGACGCGAGAACTTGTCAGAAATAATAAGCCTATCCGAAGATCTTCTCTCCTCAACAAACGAGCTTCTAAGAATCTAGCAGCCTCACAAGGGAGAGAAGGACTCTATTCATGAACATGGCTTTTCTCCACTGCAATGGATTGTAAATTCACACACAGTAAGGTTTTTCAGGGATTGGACCAGTTTCGCCAGGAAGAGTACAGAATGTAGAGGGGCCTTTGGACCCCAACAGTTATAAGCAGGAAACAGATAGAGAAAGCTACTCCATGGCAAACGCAGGCCATTTCCTATGACAAGAAGAATGAATCCAAGAATGAAACCAAAGGGTCAGAGAGTCGAGTCCAGGATCACAAAGAACAATTCCCAAGGCGTAGGCCTGAACCCAACGGAGTCCCTGTTGGGAGCAAATGCTGAAAGGTTTGTTTGTTAGCGGAAAGGTTGGTGGTTCTATCAGAGGTGCTTTGGAAGGTAGGCCTGGTGATATGCTTCTGCAAGATCATAACCTTGGAAAGTGGGAAAGTTACACCATCTGCCTGGCATGTCCTGAGTCAGAATTAATGCGAAGGTATTGTCCAGCAACTAAAAACCTCAGGACCAAGCTCAAATCCAGGAACTGGCTCATGTGCTGGGCTGAATTTCTGTGGATCAGCAATGTGGATCACTGGCTTCCATCATGTCAACTGGACTCTCCTGGTTAAGGATGGAGTCAAACCTGTTGATTAAGTGATATCTTGATGATATCTCCTGAGAATGTGATCTGTTTATGAGAGTGGAGGACTCTGGGAACTGTCTGTCTCTCTCTCTCTCTCTCTCTCTCTCTCTCTCTCTCTCTCTCTGCCTCTCCACCTTCCTGTCTGCTAGTGCACTGTCCATTTTCACCACCCTTGCTTCTACATGATTCCATCAGGTAGATGCGAATGATCTGGAAACTCTCTCTCTCTGCCACACATTCCTATTGAAGAGCTACATGCACCTCCAAATTACTGTTGTCATACCCAGTCTTTCCCAGAGAAACTTGTTTCCTCTAAACACTCTAGTCTTGATCCAACATGCCCCCCCACCAAAAAAAATATTCCCCTTGCTTCCCAAAGACAAGATTAGAAGGCAAAGAAATCTATAACAAATACAATCAACTACAGGTCTATGGATGACAGATGGGGGGGTATGGACATGAGAAAGTACCTTTAATGGTGGAGCTCAATGCTTTTCTGTACTCAACTGTGTTAATCTAGATTGACTAGAGAAACAAATTCATTGACCCTCCTCTATAAGAGAGAACTTTATATCAAGAAGTAATTATGCATCAATTAAACATCCAGCCCAGTCCTGATCAAGTCCAAAAGTTCGATATTAGCACACAAGACCAATATGAGCCCATAAATTCCTATTGAGACTCACGCAGTACATGTAATGATGCTGAATGCGGGAATATCACCAACCAGTGGGTGAAAAGTCCTGTGGATTCAGTGACAGTGGAAGCATCTCCAGGGCTCTGGCTGCCATCAGTGTAGCTCCATGTGGCTCTTCAATAGAAAAGTGTGGCAAAGAGAGAGAGAGTTTCCAGAATCCACATGAGAAGGCCACGTCCACAAGGAAGGATCAGGTTTCAACCTGAATGACAGGCTAGACTCCATCCCTTCATCTTATTTATCAAGTTGACATAATTGTGAAATTATCACATCAACTCACCCTGTGGTTCCCTTCAATGATGACCCTTTCAAAAGTCACACATTTTACTATCCTACAGAACATGGGGAAGGGCTACAGTCCATATCCTCTCTTCTTCCCTGCCCACAAGCCCAGCGAGGATCAGGGAGAGGAATCATATCACGTCCCAGGAATCGCTGACTATGGCCTTTCTCCCTTCCATGGCTTTCCTACGCAGTGTCTGCTTCTCTCCAAAAGCACAATCCCACATTAAATCCTACACAATCTATCTTTACAAAGACTATGCAAGCAGCCAGGATCCCTCGCCATGGTGTGGGATAGGTGTGAGTCTGCTGACTGCAAGGCAAGCGGTTTAAACCCATCGGCCACTCTGTTGGAGAAAGATGAGGCCGTCTGCTCCCATGAGATGTACATGGGGTTGCTATAAGTCAGAATTGGAACAACAGCAGTGGGTGACTTTTTGTAAGCTGTGGTTGACTACATGGGCTCTGGAGACAACTAAATTCCAACCAATTACCTCTATCACGTTATATTTCCTAGGCAAGTTTCCTGACTTCTGTAGCCCCCTCTAGAAAGTTTGGATATAGTATATACCTCCCTTTCCTCACTGCCTTTGAATCATTGCCAACCATAGTGACCCCATAGGAGAGGGAAGAATTGTGCCCTGTGGGTTTCAAAGACAATAAATCTTTGATAGAGATAGAATGCCTCATCTTTCTCCCTCAGAGCAGCTGCTGGTTTTGAATTGCTGACCTTTTAGTGAGCAGGCCAGTGTGTAGCACTTGATCACCAGGGCTTTTTCAGGAAACATAAGGGAGGTAAATGTAAGGAGCTTGTGGTAGTCACAAATTTTTATGTCAACTTGAAGATTTATAAAAGTGTAGGGGTGGAGTTTAGCCTGTCGATTAGATCACAGCCTGATGGTGTCTCTGTGGGTGGGGCCTTCTCATAAGGAGGTCCTGGGAACCTCCTCCTCTCTCCCTGCCCTCAACTTCTGGCTAGTTGGCCTTGCTGGTTTCCATAGTCATCACTATTGGATGCATATGACCTTGCACCCACCAGCCTGGGCTCTTCTTCCTGTCTGCATCATTGCATGCGACTGCATGAGTCAAAAGAGGGACCTAAGTACGAGGATCACTCTCATGGACTTGAACTGGACTGCGCAGGGATGTTTCCTAGGTGTACAATTACTTTTTGGTATAAAGCTCTTTCTCACAAATATACATCACTGTATTTGGTTCTCAAGTCAACGCGGCCTAACACAGCTTTGAGCAGTGCCTCCTAATGGGGTGAGTATTTAGTAAATGTAGATCTATATGGTTTACCAAAATCTAGATTGTCCCTCTTCCAACCTGGACCTCAAACTACCCTCTGGAGCTCGGTTGTACTGGTATTATTATGCCCATGGTACCTGCTGAGGAAACTAATGTAGAGTGAGGTTAGGTGGACAGTCTAGCAGTCAAGCAGCTACCTGGTAATAGAATCAGCCACTGAATTCATATCCACTGCCTCTAAGTTCAATGTGTTTTTTCCCCTATTATATCATATTGCATTTCAAATAGAAACAGATACTATGACCATCATGTAATAAATAAAGAAATTGCTTCCCAAAATATCTAAGGAACTCACCTGTAATGACTTAATCGGTTAATGATAGAGTGTTCAGGAGAATAACACTGCATGGTAATTAAAAATCACTTCTCATGAACAAAATGACGTTACCGCATATACTCGTGTATAAGTCAAGTTTTTCAGCACATTTTTCATGCCATTTTTGTGATAAAATGAGTTGCCTCGGCTGATATTTGGGTCAGCTGATACTCGAGTATATATGGTAACCTAATAGTAACTCCTTCACTGGGATTTTGGGGTCAAATCTGGTAACTCACGCTGAGTTCTGAGCACGGTGCCTCGTTCATAATAAGAACCTTTAGTAAAGGTAAATCTCCTGTGATTATGTCAAAGTTTTGTTGTTTAATCACACCACGTGGATTCATGACTGGACTGTCTGTGGAGACAGGGTGTCAGGTAAGGCTTGTGTTCATGAGGACATTAGCCGTCACCTTTAATGATGCACATAATGGAGACGCCCTGGCGGCCCGGGGGTTAGGAGCTGGTCTGCAAACTGCATGGTCAGCAGTGAAAAGCCACCAGCTGCTCCGTGGGACAAAGACGGGGCTTTCCTCTCCTGTCATGAGTTCCCCTCTCAGAAACCCAAGGGAGCCCTTCGACCCTTCACTGTAGGCTTATTCTGAGTCTGCAGCAACATGATGGCGGGGAGTTTGGTTGGGGGGTTTATGCATCTACTAAGACAGGGAGGAAAAGGTATTTACTAAAAATTCCATCTGAAATGTTTTCCTTCGTGAGGTGGCATTTCAGTTCAGAAGTGGAAAAAAATTCAATACAAGTTCAAAATTAAGTACAGGAAAGCAGCTGACTTTGAGGGGGGGAGGGGAAGCAAATGTTGGAGGGAGGCACACAATACCTTCTACACACACACACACATACACACACACAGAGTTCTGCTTCCAAGGATGGGTGAAGGGAAGAGCTGGTGTCCCCGCGTATCTATAAATACATGGGCAGGAGAAACGGGAACCATTCAATTTCTGCCTGTGCAAGGAAGCAATCTATTTCACCCCAGGTCGGGAACGGTGTTAACAAGTCCGAGAAACACAATAGCAGCTATCTCAACCTTCCTAGCACACTGGTATGCTGAAGCATCTCAGGGCGCTTTGTGAACGTATTCAAAGGTGACCTAGTCGGGCAGCGTACTAGTTAACAATCAAGTTCATATCAATTTCATCCCAGATGGCCCTAAGAGCGCTCACAGAAGCACCCCCTGCCATGGCTGTTGCTCTTGCGGGTAGGTTTCTGGGAGTTGAGTTTTGACGGATAGACACCCCACATGAAACTGCGCCCGATGGCTTTCTAGGCTGTAATCCTTAGGCAAGATCATTAGAACTTGTCTCCCACAGTGTCACTGGGGCTGGGGTGGGGGTGGTTTCAAACAGCCTGCCTTGTGAGGAGCCGTCAAGGGCTTGCTTAACTACTGCACAACAAGGGCTCCTTTCTCCCCACACGTTAGATTCCATCATGAAACAAGAACAGACGACCGGGGAAGAAGGATCCTGGGGGAGGTGTGTCCTGGACTTACCTTCTGCTCAGACTGGCGCCCTGTCTGCCCCTTTCAGTATTCCACCTGCAGCACTTGCGCGACATTGTCCCGTTAGCCTGACATATTCTCAGACATCCTTCCCACTCACATCTGTCACCCACTGGCACTCAGTCCCTGAATTTCATCTGGCCGCGTCTCCCCAGCCAAGCTCCCTCCACCCCTCCATCTGATCGGGACATCAGCCGCAGACAGGTAAGGACACTTGCACTCTGGAGAATCCCCATGGATCATTTACCTTCTTGTTCCACAGGGTTGAGGGGGAGAAAAGGGAGCCTTCCCACACATCCCGGGATGTTTCAAAACCCTTTCTTTACACAGGGGAGTTGTTGAAGGCAGAGGATTGTGGGGGCAGGGGAAGGGGTGGAGGGTGTATAAGAGCCATTACAGCAGATAATTGAATCGCACCAACTCAAATCTTCCAATGTGTATTTCTGCCGGCTGGAATGAATACACGGGGGGAAATGTGCTTTCTTGGGGTTGCCAATGATCATCCCTCCCACTTTCTCAGGGGCTGTTTTAGAAGTGACCGTTAGCAAAGGTTAAGTGTCTTATTTCCAAAAATAGCCCAGTAGACATCATGTAATATACAACATACCCTGAAGGAGTGTGGAAGCCAATCAAGTTGGTAACAGGTGGGGCATAGTGCAGATAGTCATGCCATATGACAGGCCTGACCACACACAATGGCCCCTGGACCAGCCGCCAGGATTAGAAGCAACGTTGATATTTTGGGTGTGTGTGTGGGGGGGGGGGTGTCATTGGGGGATGCTTTATATTTCCTTCTTCATACTTTTATATTGTCTCGCCTCCAAAAAAAAGAAGTGGGGTGAGGAGGAGATCTGCAGCACTCCCCCAATTTTTCCGACCCCACAAAACATACGCTGGCCCCAGAGCCAGGGCAGCTAGACCACTTGTTAAGTGAAAAAAGAAAACTAAATAGTTTCCCTAAGAAAAAGGCCCATCAGAAGAAGAAAACAATTCTCCCCAGTGGAGGCCATAGTGGGGGGAAAAAGCCCAGTGTAAAAACATCATTCATGTTAGGAAACAAATTAATTAAACTCTGAAATGTCAAACTAAGTCCCCCTCATTATTGATGTCAGTGAAATTTCAGCTCACTAATAGGTGTTATGGAGATGTCACCTAATGGTTGATGATCTTTCTAGCTAAATTGTTCTCACACAGCAGCACCGGGGCTTGGAGAGATGAAATATTTATGGCTGTCAACATCTTCCTCTTAGGGTTATCCGTTTGGCCTCTAATGGCTGGCACTGCCGTTTCCACTCAGTTCCTGGTTACTCCGCTCACTACGACTTTCTGATTACCTGGGGCGTGCATGGAAGCCGGGCAGAACTCGCCATCGGCTGCCAGTTAAAATGAGGAGCATCACTTCCTGTGGAGACGGCGCACAGTGGCAGTATCGAGTTTTGGGGGAAAAGAGATCCATCTAGCTCTCCTTTTGCTTTTTCCTCCAGGATAAACCCCTGTACACCAAAAAGGACACCGCTGGAGAATTTCAAGGGCCTCTTGAGTCCTTTGCTAGTGGAAACCTATCCCTGTCATGTACCTAGCTTTATTTGTCATTAATTCTGAAGTTGCTCAGAGAACATAAGGATCAAAATGGAACTTTCTTCAATCTCAATGTCTATTGACACAATGCACCTTCAATGCGGCATTTTTGTATTGTTTCCACTCAGAAAAAAAATTTTTTTTTCGGTTGCGTTGGCAACTGCTTCTAGTTTTTGAAAAGAATGTGGGCAGAGTTGTGTTTTGTTGTTTGGGGTTTAAAAGGAATTCTATTAATCTGAAAATCAAATAACAAACACCAATATACATTTATATATAATAGTAACCGATTCTCACAATGATGATTCAAGGCCCTTGAAGAGCACAAGTAGCTTTCTTAATCACACAGAGTATGCTTACAATAATTTATTATTTTAAAGAATGATATCAATTTTAAGTAGTACTTTATGATACTTTTTCTGAAAGGTGCTATATGAGACATAAACATATAGAAAATAAGTATTCATGGGGAATGAGTTGATAGTACATCTCCTAGTCAACTCAGATAAAACACTTTATGTCTTTTGAGAGGCAGTCTTTTCCAACTAAAGTTTTTAAGCTTTAAGGGGGGTGAGAAAAATAAGAGCCTTCCCCTGGTTCTATGCAGTGGACACTAAATCCAAATCTCTCACGTACCCATGTTCTCTCTCCCCTGAACCACAGCGTTTGGCTCCGACTCAATCCCAGATCAAAAGGAACCAACAAAAATTAAACTAGAAACTCATGCTAAAAATAATTCAATACCAAGACTCCCCTCTGACCTAACACTGTGGCATTTATTTCATTAAGTGTTTCTAAAAAACTCCCAGTGGGAAAGGTACTTAATTTATTTACTGCATGCGTCTAACGAGAAATGTGAAAGAAATTTTAAGCAGACCGCAATGGTTTGGAGCAGGATTACTGGAACATTCGGTGCTTCCTGGGAGGCTGCTTTTCACCCAGCAGTCACCCTGGCACGTTTCACCGTAAGCAACGAAAGATTTCTGTTTAGCTTTGGGCATACATTTTCTGAAAGAAGCTTGGTGAGGATGAGAAGAAATTAGCAAAGGAAAATTGATTATCTATGACTCCTATTCTTCCGAAGTTCACAAATATAGAGAAGCCCCTTGCTATCTGTTGATAGTCTGTTCCATGCATCCAGGTTCTGATGCTGTTAGACTACAGAGACCCAAGTCGTCCACGGCAACATGGACATGATTCCTAGTGCAGGATTTTCCCACGTGAGCTGAACATAATAGGAAATTGAGGACCCACGCGGAGCCCAGCTGGTGCAGCGAGTATGAATTGGGCTGCAATCAGAGTGGTCAGCAGTTCAAAACCAGCTGCAGCTCCTCAGGAGAAAGAGTGGGCCTTCTCCTCTTGTCAACAGCTGTAGTCTCAGAAACCCCCAGGGGGACTCGACGGCAGTGCGTTTGGTTTGGAGAATCAACTCCCCGCAACTTGTTCCCTCACTTAAGCTTCCACCTGTTCTTTCAATCGATTGACTGCACATTGCAACAGATAAAGTTGGCACTGTAAACTCAGCAGTCTTAAAACCAAAGAGAAAACCCTGATTCCCAAATTAGTGTTCCCCTCACCAATTCACTGACCCTGTCAGTGGTGCTGCTAGTCCTCCAAATTTTTAGTCTTGTCTTTGAGGCATTGAACTAAGTCCTTCAACTTCAGATTTTCCCTAAAAACAAGTAGAACCTCCGGGACAGGGAGATGAACGAACTCTATGTCTTGTTGGTCATTTACCTCCGGAATCCCATCTCTTCTAGGATATTCCATGGAGGTTACAGACCTGATTCCTAGATCCAGAAGGGCAACTTTTCTCAGGTCCTGAACATGTTGAATTAATGGCTTAAATTTCTTTACACTCAAAATAGAAAGTTATTCCTAATCCTTCCATAGCCCCTGGAAAGTCTATTATGGACTAGAATCTCTCTGCTCAAGAAGTTTTTCTGACACCAAAGCTAATATCTGAAGAATTGAATGAATTTTCTTCTGTAGAAATATGAATTTTAAGCAAGGTCCCATTTAATTTTAGATAGGATCTTTGAGAGTCCCTGTACAGTGCAGACAGTTAGTATGCTTGGCTCCTAATGTAAAGGGTAGAGGTTCAAATTCACCCACGGTGCTTCTAAATTAAGGCCTGCCCATCTATGTCTGAAAACTCAGCCATGGAAAACCCTCTGGAGCACAATTCTACAGCAACACATAAGGGGATTGTCAGGAGTTACAATCAACTTGGAAACAATTACTTTATAAATGTACAGCATAGGGCTGAGCCCCGGTGGCGTAGTGGTTGTGCGCGGGACTGCGGCCCACTGGGATGGAGGTTCAATTCCAGCAGTGGGGCTGGGCCTCCTACTCCCACCACCGAAGAGCAGTGATGCCCAAATAAATAAATAAATAAATAAACAGCATATTGGGGTGTGAGAGAGACAGAGAGAGACATCTTTGTATACAACATTAAGATATTAATTCTAGGATACTCTCTCTTGCCTTGGCTACCCCCTTCTTCACCCCTGAAAGTTACACAGCTCTATGTATCTGTACAGGTAGATAAATGAGCAGTCTACACAGGTTATTCAACATCTCAGAGCTATGTGGACCTTACATTCAATAGGTCCCTCTCTTATGAATATACTAAACCATTCTTTGTCTCCTAGGGAGCCTCTTGAGGAGGAACTGTGGATTCCAACCGCTGAT
This sequence comes from Nesogale talazaci, assembly GCA_004026705.1. Lineage (NCBI taxonomy): Eukaryota > Metazoa > Chordata > Mammalia > Afrosoricida > Tenrecidae > Nesogale > Nesogale talazaci. The sequence continues at coordinate 323,324 of PVJH01000208.1, forward strand.
CTTGTGGTTAGTAGTCCAGAGCACAAACCACCATGCCACTGGGGCTCCTTCCGCCATTCTTTGTCTCATTCCCATAAGTCATAGCAATGATACCTCATAATTTATAATTGCCAAGCATATTCCTTTAATAAACTACTAAAAATATTTAGAAGGATATAAGAAGAAAGCTAGGTATAAGTACAATTGCTCTAGCTGATAATCTTTCCAAAGAATTGATCTCACACTTAAATATCTCACTATTTTCCCTAGTGATGTAACATAATCACTTAAAATAATTCATTGAACATCTACCATATTATCGGGTCCTATACTAGGAACAAGAGACACAGCTGTGACTAAGACAGAAAAGGTCCTGGTATGTCTGACTTTTAAAATATCATTAGTTCTTCCTTTCATGTTATCTTGGCACCTTTTAGCTTGGAATTAAACACTCTTAATTAATCTTTAAAGTACTTCTAAGGACTCTATTCACCAAGGTAGGCCTTGGTAAGTCCTGATGGAAATACGTCTATGTTCTAGGTCTCTATGATACCCTACCTCAAAATGCTTCATTTCACGAGGCACATCTCTCTATCAAGTTCTCTCTAGACAGTTGCCAGGGTCTAGCCAAAGGTACTTCTGGTGCATCACCTGGCACCAACATGAAGTGAATTTTATCTTAATCCTAAACACATTTACTACCACTCAATGGTCAGTTTGCTGCCCTGTGGAGGCATATGGGTTGCTTTGATGCTGGGAGCTGAGCAAGTGGCATTTCCAATACAGCAGGGTCACCCTGGTGGACAGATCGAAGGTAAAAGATTCTTTAAAGAATGTTAAAGAGCAAAGACGTCACTTTGGGGACTAGAGCATGCCTGATCCACGCTATGGTGTTTTCAATGCCCTCATTTGCATGGGAAAGCTGGAAAGCAAATAGGAAAGGCAGGAAAAGAGGGAAAGAATTGAGGCATTAAATTATGGTGTTGGTAGAGAATGGCAAACATTTCCTTCAGTGTTCATTCAAACGAATGAACAAATCAGTTTGGGGAAGAAGCTGAATGCTCCTTAGAAGTAAAGGTGGAGGGATTTCATCAAAGGTACTTTAAATATGCTATCAGGAGGAGCAGCCTCTGGGAAAGAAAATCATGTAGAGCCAAAAGATCAAGTAGAGCCAAAAGGAGGAAGAGCTTGGAGGAGGTGGACTGAAACAGTGACTGCAGCAATGGCCTTCAGACCTAACGATCATTGTGAAGGTGGCACAGGACTGGGTACATATTCGTTGCATTGTACAGAGGAATTGGAATGGATCTTGTGGCACCTGACATACATATATTTGCCCTTCTTGCTCAAGTGTTCCTTCATTCATTCAAAAATTACTGAGTCACTACTGTAAGTCAGAATTGACTTGATGGCAGTGAGTTTGATTTGTTTGTTTGGTTTTTGTTTACTGACTCAATGCGCAGTTTATGTACTGATCGCACGCCTGTGTTTCAGCCTCGTCTCTTCTCCCCACCTAACTCTGTGTGGGGGTCTTGCAAGGACTAGCAGTGAGAAAGCTGTCTGACTGCAAGGCACTACAGAATGGCTGCCTGAAGGCATTTCTCTCTGCATGGCTTGCAAAGGATCAATGGACAGCACCAACCATGAAAGCAAATGCAAGTTACCAAAGCAATCATTGGAATGTTTTTTAATTCCATGGAAATGCCTGATGTCTTGTGAAAGTGGGAATAACATTAACACTAAATGCAATTAAGCAGCTGCTTTGTTTTGTTTTTTCTTGAACTAGTTTTACACTAACAGATGGGGGGATAGTACGTATCACACTATTTATTCCAAGTGTTTCATGAGAGCTTATGAATATTTACATTTATTTGCTTTGAGAAAGCCTATTTGCTTGCATTTAGCTTTGTTATGAAAACATGCATAAAAGCCCATTGAAATATTTTAAACCTATTAAATATTCAAAGTGTGGTTTCTTAGTTCAACAGTAAACTTACAATTTACCTTATATACTCAAGTATAAGCTGAGTTTTTCAGCACATTTTTAATGCAGTTTTTGTGGTAAAAATAGGTGCCTCAGCTGATATTCAGGGCAGCTTATACTCCAGTATGTATGGTACTAGTTTCATTTTTTTAAAGAAAGTCATGTATCCCAAGTCACAGTGTTGGTGTAGGGAAGAAGCTTGGAACTTGTGGCTCTATGCTGTATTTTTAAAAATGATACTATTGCCTCCTTAGAGAAGAGAAGAAAGCATGAAAGATCAAGAAAAAGAACATGTGCCAAATATACAAAATGACACAGAACTTGTCAAGCCCTACATGGTCTGGCATGCCGGGTAGAGTAGTCGGGGAGCAGAAGAGCTGGCTCTCCACTTCACCAGGTTCTCTTTCCGCTGCTACAAACAGAGATCATTCTCAGAGGTGATATTACACTGTCCTGAAGCCTGAAATTAGAAGAAGATACGAGAGGCAGAGCCTAAAGAAGTGAACTATATACCAATGTTAGAAGATCAGTGCTAAGGAAACAAGAAAAGGGTGAAGGGGTGAGAAAGTGGGTGGTGAAGAGTTTGGAGGTTTATAAATTTTTTTTCATATCACATTAAAAACAGAAAATTTTATTTAAAATACAAGCACAAAGCAAAAACCAACCAGCCATTTAGAATTTTAAAAGAAAAGTTTCCAATACTTTCAAGAGAGACCAGTCTCTGGAAAAAGTGGCACACAAACCCCTTTAAAAGGCAATTTCCAGAAATGGAATACATCAGTTTTGCATTCTCTCTGTTCTGGCAAACAACCTATTAAGTGGAGAAAATGCAGACATTAGAAAGATTTCATTTCACTTGTGTCACCATCTACACCTATGGAAGGAGTAGTCAACATCTGAAATGACATGCTGCAAGGGATAGATCTGCTGTAAAAGCCTTCCTTAAAGTGTTAAAAATCAGATATCACTTTGAAGTAATGTATGCCCAATGCACATCATGGCACTTTCAATGATCTCACATGCATATGAAAGCCTGACCATGAATAAGGCAGATCAAAGAAAACTGGTGCCCTTGAGACACAGTGCTGGAGAAGAAGGTCGAACATATCAAGGGCTGCCAGAAAGACAGACAAATCTGCCTCAGAAGAAGCCCAGTCAGAACGCTCCCTAGAGGAAAGGATGGCAAGACTATGTCTCATGCAGTTGGTTTATAATATTCTTAAATAGGGTGGCTGAGGTCTCATTGAGAAGGCCAGACTGGTGCAAGTGAGAGAGCTGGCCAACTTATCTGGATAAAGAGCAGTCCTGGGAGTGGGAACAACTAGCGCAAGACCCCGCAGTGGGTTTGAGAGGCAGCTCTCTGGGCCTGTGTTCAAGTGTCTTTTGCCTTGAGATTACTTACAAAGGTTCAAAGTGATGATTAGGAAGGAAAGCCAGGGCATGGCAGAGGCTAACATCAGAAGGGTAAAAAGTATATTCGCACACTCCAATGAATCTGCCCAGTTGATACTGATTACAAAGGGAAAAGTCATGGTTTTAACATTGAGGAAGCCTAGGAGGCTTGCTTGATCATTAACCAGTGTTCAAGGCTAACACCAGCAGGAAGTAGTAAGTTACCCTGACAGCATGTAGCCCCTGACATGATGCACTGAGAAGTGGTCCGTCACTTCTGGGGTATTTCAAACCAAACTTCGCCATCTCCGTAGAAGCATGAGAAAACATCAGAGAAATTCCAGCTGAAGGACATTCTACAAAATAACTGGCTGAGCCTCTTCACATTGTCAAGGCCATGAAAGGGGCAGGGAAAGCTGAGGGGTAGTCACAGGTCAAAGAAAGTCAAGAGATTCAATAATTAAATATAAAACACGGTCCTGAATTGGACTCTGGACCAGAGAAAGAACACTAATGGGCCCACTGGACTTTTAATCAGGCTTATAGGTAAGTGAAGAGTATTATATTGATGTTAATTTTCATGATTTGAATATTATTCTGGGGGAATGTAAGATGTTAACAATGAGGGAAGTTGAGGGAACAGTATTTGGAAGCTCTATTCTTTTTACAAGTTTTCTGTAGGTTCTAAAGTGATTTCACCATTCTGGAGTTAAAAAATGGTCAGTTAAGGCGTAGGGACAGTCAGCTTGAGTTCTACACTTGATTGCCACTCATTAGACCCTACAACTGTTACTTGTCTTCGGCTACTTAAGTGTCTTGCACCAACCTATAAATCAACTCTGTCATTGAGCTCCATGCTTACTTTCACCTGACTTTCTTTTTCATAAGATGACTTTCTTAATGAAGGATGTATGTTTATTGAATTCTGGGGCAAGCTCTTTATCTCATTGCAGGCTTTGAATAACACTGTTCTATACTTCATCAATAAAATGGGGATGACAAGGATACCTCCTCAAACCTACTGCCTTGGGGCAGGTTCTAACTTCCGGTGACCATAGGATGGGGTAGAACCACTCATTCCACAGTGTTTGGGAGTCTGGACAGCTTCACTAGAGCAGACAGCTTCCTTCTTCTCCCGTGGTCTGGGTGCTGGGATTGCACTGTAGACCTGGCAACCTCTAAACCACCCCACACCAGGGTCCCCCCTTCCTTATCTCATAGGGCTGTTAAATATACAATAAACATAATTCATGGGGCCCACATATAATAAGGACAGAAGGTAAACTGTGATTATTATCATAACTTTGATCACAACACAATTTTGTAGCTGGTGGGAAAAAAATCAAAGCAAAGAAGGAACAGTCAAGTCTGACTCATAGTAAACCCATGTGTGGCCAAGTGGAACTGCTCCATAGAATGTTCTTGGCTGCAACCTTGACTGAAGTAGACTAACTTCAAGATGCAGTCAAGGTGGGCAGGAAAAAAGAAGCTTGCCCTAAGGTTAACAGAATGTTAATTAGAGATGGGCTACAAATTGGGCTCAGTGTTTTGAGGGGCTTTTTTTTCTTCTTAATGATCAACAAAAAGAAAATGTGATCTATTGCATGATATACATGTCCATATGATTAAAAAAAATAAGAACGAAATGCTTCAAAAAAGTACCTTCCTTCAGTACTGCTTGGAGGGAAGGTCACTGAAGATTTAAGGGCTGAATTTCAAAATTGAAACTAAAACTACTTCTCTTTTTGCCTTCAATTTGTAATGACAAAAAGAATTACTGAAGCAAGCTAGAAGTTTTAACAGACTTGCTGTAGAAGAAAATTTAGCCATTAATCTGTCATTTTAGTCAAAGCTAAGCTCATTAATAACTTCTATTCATCTTTAAACTGCCTTCAAAATTTTCTCTTCTTTCCTGAAGATAAGGAGCCACATATTCAAATTTTTTAAAAAAGAACAAATTTTATGAATTCCAAAATTAACAGGTAAATAATATTGAAGATAATGCTTCTCTTGTAGGCACTAGCTTTTCAAATGCCTTGTGAGCTTTTAAATTAAAACATTTTAAAGAGTATGTTTGCCATTCTGTCACATAGTCATTTTCATAAACATTTCAAATGTGAAGATTTTTTGATCAGCATAAATTTGCAAGATAAAAATGATACCTTGATTATTTAAAGTAATATTAGCTAACACATTTTGAAATATGACAAAAAGCAAGAATGGTTTAAACAGAGTTAATTTTGGTGGAAAATTAGTCAGTAAAGCATACTTATTACAGAAACCCAATTTGGCATAAAGAGATGGATTTTTTAAACTATATTTATTCTATGAGAAACATCTCATTTTATTACTTATTATTACCACTAAAATTCTAGGTTTGTGGGGCTCAATATTTATAGTCTCCCTTCAGAGAAAATCTGGCTTATTACTGACCAGATCATAATCAAGTTCCTAGTATCATTTCAACAACAATAAACAAAGAATAGATTACAAAGATATTCATTAAAGCCTCACTGTGATTCCCAAATATCAAAAAGCACATAGAAGTAAGATCAAATAAGAAAAAGACTATACTATACTTAAATACCTCCAAAACAGTATCTCAAATTCCTTTAAAAAATGAAGGGAAAATACTTAATGGAAACAAATATACAGCAGAGAAGATAATGTGACCAGTGATCCTTAACGCTTTTAATTTTCCTTATTTAGTTATCTTGCTTTCATATCACTACCACTTAACAACTGGTCATTTTCTGCTTCCTCTTTCTCCTTAGTCCAAGAACAGATTAAAATCTCCTTGTTTTGTCTTAATTTAACAGAGACCAGCAAACATTTTACAAAATAATTATATTTTAAAAACTTAAAGGAGCAATTGAATACCTCAGGCCAAAATAAAAATTGATCTCATCTAAAACCTCACTGCTTACATAAAATTTAACTCAAAGTGGTTCACAGGCTTAAAACCTTAAAACCTATAAAACTTTTAAAAGAAAAAGCAATCGAAGAACGCTTTCAGAATCTATGTAAATGTGTTCTTAGATTGGATGCTGAAAGAACGATCCACAAAAGGGGGAAAAAAAAGATAAATTAGAAATCATTAAAACTAAAACCTTGTGTCAAGCAAAAGACTTTATTAAAAGGATGAAAAGATAAACTACAGACTGAGAGGAAAGTATTCATAAACCAATATCCAAAAGTGATTAGTATGTATAATAAACAATGATTAGTATATATAAATAAAGATCAAAATGCAAAAAACAAGCAGTCTTATTAGAAAATGGGAAAAGACATGAACAGACATTTACAAAGAACAAATGAGCATGTGAAAAATCTTTAATATCATTAGCCATAACTTAAATTCTAAATAAAATCACAATGAGATTTGACTGTACACCTATCAAAATGACTAAAGTAAAAGTAGTAGTGATGCCCAAACCTGATGAGGAGAGAGAGAAACCAGATCACTCATACACTGGGAACTTAAAATGGAATAGTCATTCCTTAAGGAACTCTGATAGCCGGCATCAGGAAACAAAAACAAACAAACAAACATATCATTGTGAGGGGGTCCAAAGGCCACCTGGACATCCCCTTACAGAAGGGTCATGGGGAGGAGACGTGCCAGTCAGGGCGCTGTGTACGAAGAATGAATCATGCAACTTTCCTCTAGTTCTTTAATGCTTCGCCCCCACCCATCCACCCCACACTATCATGATCCCAATTCTACCTTACAAATCCAGCTGGACCAGAGCATGTACACTGGTACAGATCGGAGCTGGAACCACAGGGAATCCAGGACGGATGAACATCTCAGGACCAGTGGTGAGATAGAGGATAGTGGGGGAGGGTGGAGGAAAGGTGAGGTAGAAAGGGGGAATTGACCACAAGAATCCACATATAACCTCCGGGGAATGGACAACAGAAAAGTGGGTGAAGGGAGACATCAGACAGTGTAAACTATAATACAACTAATAATAATTTATAAATTATTAAAGGTTCATGAGGGGGAGGAGGAAGGGGAAGATTGAGATGCTGATACCAAGGGCTCAATTAGAATGAAAATGTTTTGAGAATGATGACGGCAACAAATGTACAAATGTGCTTAACACGATGGATGGATGGATGGATGGATGGATGGATGGATGGTGACAAGAGTTGTATTAGCCCCCAATGAAATGATTTTTTACAAAAGGAACTATGATAGTTCTGTGGTTAAGCACTCTGCTTCTAACTAAAAGGTTGGTGGTTCAAACGCACTGGTGACTCTGCTTCAGAAAGCTGTGGCAGCCTGCTTACGGAGCAACTCAACTCTATCCTGCTGGGTGGCTCTGACCCAATAGCCATGGATAGGTTTGTGGTATTGCCACTCTACAAAATCATTTGACAGCTCCTTATGAAACAAACAATGAATGCAATTCAGAAATTACAATACTTAGGGTTTATCCTAGCCATGTTCTTACAAAATCCTGAACATGAATGTTAAAGCCAGCTTTATCCTTAATAGCCAAAGACTGAAAACAACCCAGATATTTCTTCATAGGTGAATGTTAAAACAAACAGGGGTACATCAAGAGCATAAAACACTAACCAATAAGAGACAGACCACTGCTTCATCAAACAACATGGATAAATTTCAAGGAAACGATGATTGGGTTTCTAAAAAAGCCAATGGTCACATATTATATGACTCCATTTATTTAACATTCTTGGGATGGCAAATTAAAGAGAGGAAAGATATAGAAGTGGTTGACAAGAGGTTATGGATAGAGGAAGATAAATATGGTTAGCAACAGGCATCATGAGCAATCATTGTGGTGAAGAACTGCTTTGTAGTTTCACTGGTGGCGGATATAGATGTCTACATATGATAAAATTGCATAGGGACTGCACACCCAAATCACAAACGAGTACAGGTAAAACTCAGAAAATCAAGTGTAAGATTGGTAGACTGTACCAATGTCAATTTCCTGGTTATGATATTATTTTGGAAGCTGTTACCAGCAAGAGAAATTAGGTAAAGGGCTTACAGATCTTTTTGGATAATTTTTTACAACTGTATGTAAATATGCAATTATTTCACAATATAAAATTTTAACTAGTGAATTGAAAAGAAATAAGTTGAAAATATTTTAAGGAGATAGCCAAAGAAGGTAATTATTTTTAATCCTACAAATAGTGATTCAAATAAAAATGGCAAAAAACACATCTAAAACAATCACCATAGATTGGTCAGTATTTAGGAACCTCAAATTCCTTGATACTGGTCCCATCAAAAAGAGGGATTTATTTCCCCTGCTTTTAAATCTGATAGACTCAACTCTTTTTTATATTATTATTGGCATATATTTCACATATCATACAATTCACTACTTGAATCATATTAAGAAGAGTTGTGCAATCATTACCATAATCAATTTTAGAACATTTTCTTCTTACAGTTATTGTTGTTAGCTCCTCATTCCCCCTCCTCCCCACCATGTTGCTAGGTAACTATTAATTCAGTTATTATCTCTAACTGAGATAATAACTTATGGGTAATCTTACCCATCCTGGATTTCATATATCAAAAAATATATATAAAACAAAATCAGGAAGAAAAGGCACCAACATCATAAAACAAAGAAAAACATCAATTTGAAAGAGAGCAGAACATTATCAACTGGAACACATTTAAAATGGGTCAAAAGAGAGATCACATGGTAAGAGTAACATTTTAACCTAACTGCAGCTGCCATAATTGATTTTACAGCGCCTTCGGTCTGGTAGCAAGGCTATTCCCATCCCTGGGCTATAATCATCGCAGGGGCTTCACCAGAGGCTTAATTCATTGAGATCCTTCAAATGGATTTCAGGCTTCTACTGTCATTCATAGCCTTCTCCAAACTGGATGTTCAGAATTTAAGCTTTGATACTATTCCCTCCTCCAGATTTGAATTTTATTATTCATAATATTTCGATCACACAAGCTGGTGTCCTTCTCCTGTGTAACTTAATCAATGTCTTCCTTGAATGACTGCCTGTTTTAAAAACCCTTCTTTCTCATTGCTGGGTACCATCTGATTTCTTCACCATACTTTGAAGACAGAATATGCAATGTTTCTGGGGTCAAGTTCTAACATACTGGCAGTTTCCACTTCCAGTCTCTTAATACACCATTAAGAATGAAATGTCAGGCTGAGCCCCGGTGGCGTAGTGGTTGTGCGCGGGACTGCGGCCCACTGGGATGGAGGTTCAATTCCAGCAGTGGGGCTGGGCCTCCTACTCCCACCACCGGAGAGCAATGATGCCCCCCCCCAAAAAAAAAAAAGAATGAAATGTCATATAAGAGATGAGTCTCAGTGGGGCAAAAGACTAAGGGCATGCAACAGAGCAGCAAGGGGGGCAAAGCAATGAAGTTCCCAGGGAATACCAAAATAGGAATTGTTATTAGGGGGTGGCACCCCATCATACTCAACCAGAAAATACTCCTAAAGGTCAATAAACAAAATAGCTGTAGGCTTTTCTTTTTCTGTCGTTGGTTTGTTTTGTTCTTCTTGTTTTGTTTACTTTTGTTGTTTTGTTCTGTCTTGATTTTGTGCTTACTAATGTCTCTGTATGGCTATCTAGAGCAGATCGACAGGATAAATAATCTGGAGGAGAAAACAACAGGACCAATGATTCCAGGGAAACTTGGGATAAGGCGAAGCTAGGGGAGAGGAAAGGGGTTATCAACAAACCCAAGCACAAGGAAACAACAAGTGATCTAAAATCAATGGCAAGGAAGGCATAGGATGCCTGGTGAGGCTTGATCAAGGGCAATGTAGCTGAGAGGAATCACTGAAAGCTGAATGAAGGCTGAATACGATAGATGGACAAAAGGGAATAAGAGGAAGACAAAGGATATTTATAGATTTCTAAATACAGGCATATACAGATGGAAATATATTTACATATAATAATGGGAAATAGAACCATGTGCAAATATTTATATGTTAAGTATTAAGGTAATAAATGGACATTGGACCTCTACTCAAGTACTCCCTCAATGCAAGAACACTTTGTTCCAATAACCCAGTATTATGTGATGCTCACCTTCTCTGACAAGATTGCTGAAGGCAAAATTGGAACAAGTAAATGTGAAGAAAGCTGATGGTGCCTGGCTATCAAGATATAGGATCTGGGGTCTTAAAGGCTTGAAGATAAACAAGCGGCCATCTAACTCAGAAGCAACAAAGCCCACTTGGACTGGATGTGCCAGTCTGTGTGATCATGAGGTCTTGATGGTTTCGGGTATCAGGCATCAAAGACCCAAAACAAAAAATCATATCAATGTGAATGAGGGAGAGTGAGGAGTGGAGACCCAAAGCTCATCTGTAGACAATTGGACATTGCTTTAAAGAAATGTCACAAGGAAGAGATGAGCAAGTCAGGGTGAAGTATAGCATCAACAAAACATACAACTTTCCTTTAGTTCTTTTTTTTTTTTTTGGTGGCGGGGGCATCACTGCTCTCCGGTGGTGGGAGTAGGAGGCCCAGCCCCACTGCTGGAATTGAACCTCCATCCCAGTGGGCCGCAGTCCCACGCACAGCCACTACGCCACCGGGGCTCAGCCCCCTTTAGTTCTTTAATGCTTCCATCCCCCCATTATTATGAACCCAATTCTACCTTATGAATCTGGCTAGACGAGAGCATGTACACTGCTACAGATAGGAGTTTGCAACCCAGAGAACCCAGGACAGATAACCCCTCAAGACCATTAATGACAGTAGTGACACCAGGAAGGGGAGAGGAAGAGGAGGGGAGGAAGAGGTCACAGATCACAATGATCTACAAATAATCCCCTCCCAGGGAGTAAGACAAGAGAAAACTAGGTAAAGGGAGACAGTGGTTGATGTAAGACATGAAAAAGTATATAAATTATCAAGAATGCTTAAAGGAGAGGGGGTTGGGGTGGGGGGAAATGAGCTAATGCCAATGACTCAAGTAGAAAGAAGATGCTTTGAAAGTGATGGTGACATATGTACAAATGTGCTTCAAATAATTGATATATATATATATATATATATATGGATTGTGATAAGAACTGTACAAACTCCCAATAAAATGATTTTTTAATGTGGCTACCCTGAAACCATGGTGCTTCAGGAGAGAAGGCAAAGTCATAGGAGAGGTCCTGAGGATGATAAAGTGAATGCAATCTTCCAAAGAACACCGGGAGACTTGACCCTTCATTGAAGTTATCTTTACTCACCAGCCTAGTTTTTTTTGCAGCAAGATACTTATTCTACATTTTTTTCAACTATTTTTTCTTTTATCTCCTCACCGTTTTTGCCCATGACCTTGAGTAAGAAGTTTGTTTTATATTACGAATAAAGGACACAAACATACACACATACATATACTTGTAATTGAAAGAAAAGTTTGAATAAACAATACTTATCCTTCTTGTATGTGTAGATTTCAATACTTTCCCATAATCTCCTTCATTTGGTTGTATTCCCAATAAAACTCAGTCTTTTAACTATTTGATAAGAAGGGGTTTTATCAGTGATGCCCCCCCTTAAAAGAAGGGTTTTTTATTTTATAAAATAGGGCATTATAACTATTACACTGTTAAAAAATAAAATTCCCATCAACATCCCTGATTTCCTCATCGATAGATAAGGAAGGATAAATGTTGACTAAAATTTAAACCTTTGGAAATACAAAAGTGACCGATAGCCACTTTCTATTGTTTACACAAAGAAGAACAGAAGAACAGACTCTCATCTTAGCAGTAAGGTTATCCCACCCTCTTATCTCTTCTATTGACGAGGTTCCTGCTGACAGAACAAGAAGCTTCACAGGAAAAACGCAGGTGCTCACCAGAAAAAAAATAATAATTTGGGGAAAATAGTTTTTCAGAGACACTTTTCTAGGTGAGATAAATGGAAGGATCACAATTTTTCATTTGAAAATAGGGATGGTTCTGGAAACAGGCATGGTATCCACCCCCAGGTGAAACATTATCGTGTTGCTCAACAGTTGTCAAACTCGTTCTTCCGATGAACCTCTCCACTGCACTGATACAGTCAACTCCCCACTGCCTTTCGAAACTCGAGCCTTTTCAAGTAGGATAGAGACTGTAAGCGCTCCCATAGTCTTCCACACAGCCAAGGCTCCCTGTCATTTAGATAGCCATCAAGTGACTAACTCTGACCAAGGTAGTGCAGATCAAGGTAGAAGACTTGGTGTTCCTCCTTTTCCCCCTGCCATTGTTGCTATGGAGAAATGGAAACCCACAAGTTCCAGATGGTGTCACTACAGGCTGAAGGTCATTGTTCCACCCTGTATGGGTCTTTGAGTGAGGAGCAATAAACCTTTGCTTGTGTGGCTGTTAGATTCATCCAGCCATTGCTGATGTTCAGGAACCCTATGGACAGCAAATAAAACATTACCTGGGCATGAACTGCCCTAGGTTTAAGCCCCCTGTTGTAGCCATCTTACTGAGGGCCTATTTTTTACTGACCCTCTAGTGCAGTGGTTCTCAACCTTCCTAATGCCCTGACCCTTTCATACAGCTTCTCATGTTGTGGTGACCCCCCCAAGCATAAAATTATTTTCCTTGCTACTTCATAACACTAATTTTGCTACTGTTATGAATTGGGAGACCCCTGTGAAAGGGTCATTCGATCTCCAAAGGGGTCACAACCCACCGGTTGAGAACCACCACAGCTCTAGTGAGTTTGCATTGAACTAACTGCAAAATCAGTGGCTTGAATTCACCAGTCATGGAATCTTCTGCTCATGGTGACCTTCCTTTTTTTGAGGGGGGGGGGGGCATCACTGCCCTCTGGTGGGAGTGGGAGGTCCAGTTTTGCTCCTGGAGAGTGGCTGCTGGATTTGAACTGCTAAGCCAGTGGGCTGCAGTCCCGCACTCACCTACTACGCCACTGGGGCTCAGCCAACAGTGACCTTCTATATAACAGAACTACACATGTCCCAAGTCTGTGCCATCTTCATAATCATCCACTGTTGTGACTAGCTATTAAGTCAGACTTCTTACTCACAGTTTCCCTCTAACAGCCATGATGTTCTGTTTGGGCAATTAATCTTTCCTGAGAGCCTATTCAAAGTCAACAGGCTGAAATCTGACTGCTAAGGTAAACAGGAAGCAAAAGACAACTCTAATGATGACGTCTTACTGTTAAATGGGAAAACACTAAAGCTAAGTGCACATCTATTTGGGAACCTTTGCCCAAATCTTAGGTAACTTTTACATGTTCTAATGTATGAACCTATTCATCCATTTAAACTGAGTAATTTAAATATTCCCTGGGTGGAAATATTTTTTCAATTTTTCCAAGTCCTCAGTTGAACAGGTTACTCTATTAGCTGGACAAGGAAGAGGTCACATAGATGTGCCATACTGACCAGGGGATAGGGAATTAGCCTCTACATGTACTGCATTCCCATTCCAAATAACACTTTTAGAAATGTGAAGCACTTTAAATAAACCCATTCAAAATCTCATGGTTTGGGCTGAGCCCCGGTGGCGTAGTGGGACTGCGGCCCACTGGGATGGAGGTTCAAATCCAGCAGCAAGGCTGAGCCTCCTACTTCCACCACCAGAGGGTAGTGATGCCCCAAAAACAAAAACAAAATCTCATGGTTTGTTTATCTTTGTCCTTTTACATTCTTCTTCATACACACACATATGCATACACAGCCATATTCATATACAATCAACAGTTCTACTCATTCAAAGGAAGTGGCCAGTAGCAATAAGTATAAATAATTTCTCAAAGAACTCTGTCTAGCTTTTTGTTGATATTATTATCTCTGCAGGTCTATCTAGATAAGGTAGGCTGGATAAACAATATGGAGGAGAAAAAAACGGGACTGATGGTTCTAGGGGGACATGGGAGAGGGAGAGATGGGGGAAAGGAAGTGGTGTTAACAAACTCAGGGACAAGAGAACAACATATGATCCAAAATCAGTAGTGAAGAGGGTGTAAGAGGCCTGGTAGAGCTTGATCACAGGCAATGTAACCAAGAGAAATTACTGAAAGCCAAATGAGCATGATAGTGGGACAAGAGGAAAGTAAAATGAGATAGAGGAAAGAACAATGCAAAGGGCATTGATAGAGGTCTAAATACAGGCATGTACATATGTAAATATATTTATATATTATGTTGGGGAAATTGATCCATGTGCACATATTTATAGATTTAGTATTAAGGTAGCAGATGGCTATTGGGCCTCCACTCAAGTACTTCCCCCTCAATGCAAGGAAACTGTTCTATTAAACTGGCATTCCATGATGCTCACCTTCCCAACATGATCATTGAAGACATAAATGAGTGCATAAGCAAATGTGGTGAAGAAAACTGGTATCTGAATATCAAAAGATATAGCATCTGAGATCTTAAAGGCTTGGAGGTAAACAAGAGGCCATCTAGTTCAGAAGCAACAAAGCACATGGAAGAAGCATACTTGTGTCATTGTGAATAAAGAAGAGTGCAGAATGGGGACCCAAAGTCCATCTGTAGGCAACTGGACATCCCCTTACAGAAGGATCACAGGGAAGAGACAAGTCAGTCAAGATGCAGTATAGCACACATGAAACATACACTTTCCTCTAGTTCTTAAATGCTTCTTCCCACTCCTTCTCACTATCACGATCCCAATTCTACCTTAGAAATCTGGCTAGCCCAGAAGATGTACACTGGTACAGATAAGAACTGGCAACACAGGGAATTCAGGACACACGAACCCTTCAGGAACCAGTCATAAGAGTGTTGACATTGGGAGGGTGGAGGAAAGGAGGGGGTAGAAAAGGGGAACCGCTTAAAGGATCTACATATAATCCCCTCTCTGGGGGACAGATAACAGAGAAGTGGGTGAAGGGAGACACTGGACAGTCTAAGACATGACAAAATAATATTAATTTATAAATTATCAAGGGTTCATGAGGGAGTGGGTCAGGAAGGAAGGGGACAAAATGAGGAGCTGATACCAAGGGTTCAAGTAGAAAGATGAGGGCGACAAAGGTATAAATATGCTTGATATAATGAATGGGTGTAAGGATTGTAATAAGAGGTATATGAATCCCCAATACGGTGATTAAAAAAACAGCTCTCATACATTATTATAAATGAAGATACTGACCAAAGAATAAACTAAGATTGAGAAGTAACTGGTACCAGAAGGAAAAGACCATTGGGATCTATATCTATACACACATATATGGACATATACATATACCACATACATATATATGAAGATTAGTCAGGTATGTGTATACAAAATACTTACATTGAATCTATAACTACATATAATGAAAGCTAAGTTAGTAATGAGTACAACTCACCAGAAAACAAAATTATCCAATTAAAAATGAAGGCAAAGTTAGGAGCATGCTAATAAAAGATTGTTTCCAACTGAGATCTCAACTAAATTTGAGAAAACACTAAAATGCTATACATTTTTTAGAAAGTGGAATTGAGTCTTATGTAAAAAAGGAAACTAAGAACTGATAGGAATAGAATATATTCAACCATTTGGGTGCAGATTTATGATATCACAATCTCTCTGTCAGTTTGTCATACTGTGGTGGCTCGTGTATTGCTGTGAGGCTGGAAGCTATGTTACTAGCCGTTCGAATATCCACAGTGATCAGGTTTCAACAGAGCTTCCAGGTAAAAAACAGACGATGAAGAAGGAATAGGCAGCCCACTTCTGAGGAACTAGCCATGGAAAACCTCCTGGTTGGTATTGAAACATTGTCTGATACTAAAAACCTGATAAATAGAAACAGAGTGTTGTCAGAAAGGGTCAGGTGATGAGCTCCTCAGGTAAGAAGGCACTCAAACGATGACAAGGAAGAGCTGTTTTCTCAAAGGAGAGTCGACCACAAGAATGTGAAAGGAGGAAAGCATCGGACAGTAAAGCCTCAGGATTGTCATGTGTTGATTGTGCACAAGTCAAAATGAGAAGAAACAGCTGTAAAATTCTACTAATAATTAGAACTTGGAATGTGCAGAGTATGAATCTAGGACATTCGAAAGTCATCAAAAGTGAAATTGAACCCATAAAGATTGATATTTGGGTCATTAGTGAGCTGAATTGGATTTATATCGGTAATTTTAAATCAGAAAATCATATGCTGGTAATGACACAATCAAGAGGAATGACATTGCATTCATCATCAAAAAAGGACATTTCAAGATTTACCTTGAAGCACAATGTTGTCTAAAATAGGATGTCTATCTGCATTCAAGTAAATTCAACCAATGATATTATTATTCAAATTTATGCACTGACTACTAAACCTATGAAGCAGAAATTGAACAATTTGACCAATGGCTTCGGTCTGAAATTAATCAAACATGAAATCAAGATGCAGTAATAACCACTGGCAATTGGAATACAAAAGTTGGAAACAAAGAACAAGGAACAGTAGTTGGAAAATATCAACTTGGTAATAGAAATTAAGCTGAACATCACATGACAGAATTTTGCAAGACAAGCCACTTATTCGTAGCAAATACCTTTTTCACACAGTGACTTTTCACAAGGAAGAGATGAGCCAGTCAGGGTGCAGTATAGCTTCAAAGAAATATACAACTTTCCTCTAGTTCTTTAATGTTTTCCTCCTACCCTCTATCATGACCTCAATTCTACCTTACAAGTCCAGCTAGCCCAGAATATGCACACTGGTACAGATGAGAGCTCAAAACACAAAGAATTCAGGACAGATAAACCCTTTAGGACCAATAATAAGAATAGCAATATCAGGAGAGTAAGGGAAAGGTGAGGGGCAGGGAAAGGGTGAACTGATCACAATGACTACATATAACCCTTTACAGGGGGACGGACAACAAAAAAGTGGGTGAAGGGAGACATCAGTCATTGTAAGACATGAAAAAATAATAATTTATAAATTATCAAGGATTCAAAAGGGAGGGAGGGTTGGGGGGAATGAGGAACTGATAACAAGAGATCAAGTAGAAAGCGTTTTGAAAATGATGATGGCAACAAATGTACAAATGTGCTTGACACAAGGGATGTATGGATTGTGATAAGAGGTGTACGAGTGCCTAGTGAAATGTGTGGTTTTTGTTTTTTTTTTCAGAAGAAAAAAAGTGACTTTTTCAAGCATGGATTTCTCCAAAAAAAAAGAGAGAGAGAGAGAGAGCAGAAATTAATGCTGCTCATGACGTCATTCCATAGTTTATCAGGTCTTCTGTCATTAGTGTTCAATGCAGAAAATCAGTTCTTAAGATAATCTCTAAATTCGGGTAGCATATACTCAAGGTCGTACTTTGGGAAAAGACTATGGAGAAGCTTAATGTTTCAAGCCAGGGGCTAACTGTGGAACAGACCATGTATTTCAGTTTGGGCTGAAACTAAAGAAAAAGACAACATGTCCACAGCAGCCAAACAGTCAACCCTGAGTATATCCTACCTGAATTTAGAGAACATCTCAAAGGTTGATTTTCTAATGGCAAGAAGGCCTGATAAGTTGTGGGATGACATTGAGAGCATCATTCATAAAGAAAGCAAAAGGTCATTAAAAAGACAGGGAAAAAAAAGAAAAGATTAAAATGAATGTCAGCAGAGACTGAAACTCGCTCGTAATCAGAGAGCAGCTATGAGAAGTAGAAGAAAGGAAAAAGTAAAAGAGCTGGCCAGAAATTTTCAAAAGGGAGCTCAAGAAGAAAAGTAAAATATAAGCAAATGTACAAATACCCAGAGTTAGAAAACCAAAAAGGACTGACATAGTCAGCATATCTTAAACTGAAGGAACTAAAGAAAGAATTCAGGCATTGAACTGCAATATTGAAAGATTCTATGGACAAATTATTGAATGGTGTAGGGCGTATCAAAAGAAGATGGAAAGACTACACAGCGCCACTGTACCAAAAAGAACTGGTGGCATTCAAACATTTCAAGAGGTAGCAAATGAGCAAGAAGCAATGGTACTGAAGGAAGACACGTAAGCTGCACTGAGAGCATTCGTTAAAAGCAATGGCTGGAAGTGTTGAGATAACCCACGTTGATTGGAATAGCTACTGGAATATTCCAACAAGCTGATGAAACCCTGGAAGCCTTCACTGATCTATGCCATCTACTGGGTCAACTGACTGGAAAAGAGCCACAGTCTACCCATTCCAAGGAAAGGGACCCAGCACTGACATCCCATGCAAGTAAACGTTTGAAGATGCTTCAACAACAGGTGCAGCACAGGATACTGACAGGTTGCTCCCAGAGAGCTGGAACTGACCCAACGGCATCTCACAACCGATTCGTATACTCAACACGTTGAACAAAATGCTCCTTGTGTTACATTATATTGCACATGATGGATTATTAACAAAGACATGTCCTATATTACAGAAAAAGTATTGTGAAATGCTGTGTATAAAGCAAACGCTTTGGCAAAGTATAAGTATTATGAAACTAAAAAATAAAGTACAAAGATGTCTTTCAAATAACAATGTCTGGTATTATAGCTATCTACAGAATTTAAACAAAAGTCAACTGGTTGTTTTAAACTCAAATGTCTGATGGATAAACTATGTGTGAAAATTTGAAACCTTAGAAAGAAGAATTCTAACAGATATTGCAAAACCTCCCTAAGTAAATAAGATTAATTGTGGCTGAAGAGGCATATGAGGAGAGTGGTGACTCGGACTCTGTATTTTTTGGCTTTGTCCTAATGTCTTAGTCAATAATGAGGCAAGCTATTATCCCTGTTCATGTATTTCAATATTTTCATCAAGCGAATCTTTTATTTATGTTTACCTCTTGAAGCTATTTAAAATGAAGCATAAAAATTTTACAAAGTCTAGCATAGATAATAAATATATATAGGAACTCCAATTCAAGTACTGATTTAATGCATAGCACGAAACTTTTTATATTCAGTCCTTCTGAAGGATATGCCAATGTCATCCCTGTGAAACATGGAAAGACTAATCCTAAGAATTAAAAGTAAAAGAAAAAAAATATTTTATCCAGTACTACTGTGCCAAAAAACCTTTTATAAAAGAATGTTGCAAAATCAACATGCACAAAAGTCACACAAAGTCAGATTTCAGAACCTCACGCTCACTCAGCTGGAAGGCGGGGACATCCTGAGCAAGGTTCCAACAGTTTCATCAATGTTCACCAGGTTTGCCCGAGAACCAGCACCAAAGAACAGTGAATTCCCATTTTGTTGTAAAGACATGAGATAATGTGTAGTCTCTGCCCTGCAATAAACAGTCCAAGAAATACAATAAGGTATTTAAGACAAATGTTCATTTCTCTAGGGGTTGTGCCAATTTCTTGGCATGGCATTTACACTAGAGAATGATTACAAAGCGAATATGATAAGAATACACTGTAACTTCAGCTCGACTACATTCAAAGCTTCAATTAACCAGAAACCAAACAACTGAGCTGCCTTAAGTCAAGAAACCAGAGGCCTTTCACGTGATCCTACACAGTAACAGGCAGAAGGGCAGTGTGGCTGCACACTGGATGCCATCAAGGAAAGAATCTCACTGTCATGGCTGCAGTTTGCAAGATAATCCTGGTTAACATAAATTAGTCTTATAATAGTCACATTTCCCATCATGATCTGCCCATTACTGAGAATAAACGACCAATTATGTGTATTATCTTACAGACAACAAAGGATTCCATTTTAAAGCGGGCTTCAGCCTAGGTCACTAATCTGAGAATTGTCGTTGGTTTTCAGTAATGAGATCTCCTACACTGAAGGTGATTTTGTGACTCTCGTGTAGTTACCTATATTTTTAGCTCCCCTTCCGCAGTACCTTTTAGCTCCCCTTCCACAGTACCTTCACAATGCCAACCCAAATAGGAGCTTTCCGATCATCTCCTCGAGAGCCATTTCTCCCCCTACTCCTCACCATCACCACCAAATTTAAGCTTTTGAAAATGCTCGAGCTAATTTGGTTATTTGCAGCAATCAAAAAAGACCAATCTCATATGAAAGTATTGGCCAATAATTTAAGGAGATATCAGTTGCCTTAGCAACAGATTCCTTCCCAAATAAGCGCTGTTTGCATTCAGCAGCTTTTAGCCCAAAAGGGAATTAAATCACTGAAATCAACAATTCCTTTGTTTTGAAAACAGAGCAGCTTTCCAGGTCTGAAGAAAACAGACCCCTTGCAGTGGGTCCAGTTGCCCAAGGTAGCGGTTGTTTCATTGAATCAGCCAACCTCTTGGATTATAGGATTTTATCAGCAAAACCACTGCTAACGGAACTGCTGGCTTTTGCCAAAGAAACATGACAAAAAAGACAGCATCTCCTAAGTGATATTAATTCTATTTAACCGTATAAAGCTTAAGCATACATAGAGAATGTATATGTGTGTTCTAGTTTTATTAATGATATTCTGATCTTTAATTTAGCGCGAGACTAATCATGCTCCATTAGCTTCCCTTTCCGTGTAAGAGCCTAATCTCATCCTATTTTAAAATATTTTATGTGGACCACCATCAAAACTGAGAAAGCGAAGAGCTGCATTTCCAGATGTTCCCGTCATCAGACCAACCTTACAACCTGGAGTTGGGCCACTGTATTAATGCTGTTCTAGAGAAGTGAAGCTTGGCGCGTTGTTCTGATTAATAATAAACTCAGCTCACAATGACCGATTTCTCTCAAGAGACAAATGCTGGAACCGCCAAGGATTCTGAGAGTAAACATTAACTTGGAAGAAAAAGCCAAATGCTTGCCACAAAATGTCCTGATGACACTGCCTGGATCGCTGGTGCCTTTAGCTCCGGCGACCCCCCCTGGGAACCACCTTACTTTTTCCCCAGGGTCGCACCACCAGACCACTCCACTTCTAGAGCACTCCTCTACTCGCGTCCCCATTCACTTCTTTGTCCCTAAGCCTCGCTTAGGGGCCGATTACTCTCCCGGCAAAAGGACTCCACTCCTCCCTCACAGCTGGCAAGTCTATGAATTGATCTCTGTGTCAGGATCCAGAATGTCCATGCTCCCCCTTCCCTGCCCTCTCTGTTGGCAGAAGTTCCTTCACATTCGCTCTCTGTATGTCTTCTCCCTCCCCCCCCCCTTTTTTTTATAGTAGAGCAGGAATCTAATACTCTTCCACACAAATTCAAGTAACATAAAACAATGAAAGCCTCTCTAATGCTACCTTAGGTCTATTCCCAAAGGTAATCATTGCTAATCATCTGCTGTGCAATTTTCTGGCATATTTTCCCATTATATCCATACAAACGTGCATTTGTTTATGGGGAGGGATTTTTTTGTCTTATTTTCATTTTTTTGAAAATGGAGCCTAGCTCCTCCCTTTGCATTTTGCTATGCATACATGGGGGAACTTAAGCTAAACATTTAAATATAAATGTTTATATTTATATTAAATATAAAATATGAATCCATCCCACCCCTGCAAGGAGTCACCCACAGCCACTTTTTGCCCCTTCTCCCAAGGAGTTTCTTCCATGCTTGGCCGAGACTGTATTTATACCATTCCTTTTCTTAATTATGAAAAATGAATAGCCTATATCATTTATTTTCTATAAAAAACAGAGAGACACAGAATGTCCTGTGAAACAGAGATGCAGAGTTATCTGTCAAAATTCTGGAAAATTAATTGAGGTGAAATACTCAATTAGTTTAAAAAAACTCAAGACCATAATTTTTAAAAATATATAAAAACCAGCCTTCTAATTTCCTTTGAAGTCTTCAAAATGTCTATTGGCTTTCATTTATGTTTTGCCACATTTTTAACAAAAGAATCCTAACAAATATACGAGAGGGCTTTTAAAAAATTAATGGGAAATTTCCTTTATCTTTTCACTCTATTTTTCCATGAATGTCTTAGAGGCCCCTCGTACTGTGGTTATAAATAATAAATGGGCATATTCTCACTCTGCCCATTAAAATATTCTAAACCTGAACTTGGTTTACATTATTATGGGATATAATTATTCATTTCAGCACCATTTCACAAGTCCAAACCTAGAATGCTATTTTTGTGACTTTCCAAATGTATCTATGATAAAGAGATAATTCAAAGTCCTGTTAACTTACAAAGATAAAAAGAGTACTGCATACTAATTAAATCTTCCTAAAAGGCTTGGCTACTTTGTATAAAACTGAAAAGCTAGTATATTCATGTTTCAGCATCAGGTAATATTTATTGTGTACCTGAAGGGCTGATGGCAATGAACAAGTCAGCTACAAGGGTGGGCTCTAAAGCTTTTATTAGTCAAAAGTGGAAAATGCTGTTACGCTATGAAATATACATGAAATCTGACCAAATTTTCCGCTAGGCTCTACTTCTACATACATAATAAAGCAGGTGCCTGTGCTTCTTTGAATCAGTAGTATGTGTTTACCTTTAACCCTCACTCACTAGACAACAGCTGTTTTTCTCTGCAAGTATTGACAATACTCTACAGTCGTGTCTGAAAAATATGACTGCTGGATGCACTTTATTGTTATGAGATGGTACGAGATCAATTCCTTTAAAGAGCCTTGATTTTCCTACATAAAAAAGTGCAATAATGCTGGTTAAATTAATGGTAGAATCTTTACATCAATCAATATAAAAGATAGTGTGAAGTTGTACTGAGGACTTTTATTAAGAGAAACCTGAAAAACATCAACGACTTTGGCATTTTGAAAATTAGAAACTTGAATAGGACCCAGGGCAGCCACAACTTCAATCTGAATGCAGGAGGGAAACATACTTGCTGAATTTAAAGTGTGGAATCACAAATAGGTCAGAGAAGAGAGGAAGAGATTCTGCCCAAGGCCAGGTGATTATATGCAGAAGAAATGTCACTGAATCATTAATAAAAAATAAATAAAACTAGATCTATTCAAAGCAGCCCAATAGAATGCCAGTCAACCTTTTGACCGGTCCTGTTGGCTGGTGTCTTTCTTCATAGGATGTGAGAATGTCTACCCAGCTGCTTGAACGACACTGTGACTGCTGCCCAAGAATTGATCCTGACGGGGTACAGGTGGCCCTCAGTATACACAGAGGGCTGGATTCAGGAGCCTGCCATACCCAAGTCAGCTCAAACCTCCTATGAAAATGGCCCAGTATGCATATAATGATCGCACATCCTCCTGTATACTTTTAATCATCTCTAGATTACTTAATATACCAGATAGAACATAAATGCGATGAAACTAGCACTCACACTCCCTCTTAGCCTCTGAGGGATTGCTCTGACCACTTAATTGCTTAGAAGCCTTTTTTTTTTTTTTTTCACAGAAACAAAGGGTGCGCACAGGACACGCAGGAAGGAAGGAGACAGGAGGTGACAGTGCTGGGAAGCGGAAGGGGGCTCCCACAGGGCATGCTTGCACCTCGTTTCTTTTATGTGGCCTCTGTAGTGCTCAGCATGTGGAAAATCCGAGCTTTGCTGTTTTGGCTTTCTGGGCTTGGTTTTTGTTTTTTTT
The DNA here is from genome assembly GCA_004026705.1 of Nesogale talazaci. NCBI lineage: Eukaryota > Metazoa > Chordata > Mammalia > Afrosoricida > Tenrecidae > Nesogale > Nesogale talazaci. The sequence goes on from PVJH01000208.1 coordinate 347,106, forward strand.
TTTTAAAGAATATTTATGA